>JAMAGP010000009.1:0-563117 GCA_023626235.1 Talaromyces sp. PYS2902
AGATATAATAAAATAATTTATATATATTTATGATATAATAGTCTTAATAATATCTAGATTTAAATAATTATATTAATAATTATAGATATTTTATACTGAACTAAAGAGATTTTCTATTTTTATATTACTAATAGATATAGTAAAAAAATCTTAAGCTATATAAAATAAGATGGAATAGATAGTATAAGAATTTTTCTATTAGGTTAAAATATTATTAATTATTTTATTAGAAATAGTAGCTATATAAAAGAATTATTAATAATTTAATTTTAGAAAATAGATTAGTAAAATATATACTAGTATATAAATAATAATAATATTCTATATCTTTAGAAATAAAAGAATCTAAGTTCTATAAAGTATTTTCTTATTTAAATAATAATAGAAGTTGACTAAGACTAGTTAATCTAGAGCTAAAAGATTAAAATATTATTTCTATCTTAATTAAGTATTTAATAGTATAATAAGTATAAATCTTATTAAATTTCTTTTAATAGAATTTAGATTAAGGTTATTTATTAGGTTTAGACTGCTAGGAATTAATTTTAAAAAAATTAAATTTAGTTAATAGATTTAGTATAACTGTAATTATATATATAATCTTATAAGAATTATATATTTTTATATAATATTTTTTTAATTTTTAATGTATAACTTCTAAGCTAGAAAATATATATTTTTTTTATTTTAGATGTTTATGTTGAAGTAGATCTATTAAGACTTTAAAATATTTAAAAAGTAATTTATATATATTAAAGACTTAGATACTATAAATTAATAAGATTATTAAAAGAATTAATAGAATAAATAAATAAATTTAATATATATTTGTAGATATATATATAGAAAATAATATAATAATATAATAATATTAATATAAAAGTTTTATTAGATATTTAAGATATTTAAAATTTTAATTTATTAAACTAAGATATTTTATACCTTTTAAAATTATAATAAAATTTTTTAACAAATAATAAAGATAATAAGCTTATTTAAGTATTAAGAATATTAAATTCTATTTTATTTTATAATTAAGAATTAAATTAAGTCTATTATATATCTTATTTTATAGTTTTATAAATTTATCTTTTTATTAAGAGCTATGTCAGAGAAACAGAACGTCACGGCCAATAGATTAGTTCCCGGCGCTAGTTACATAAGCAGTAGAGCAGCCAGTTACGGCCGCTGATTCACTAGTGCAAAGTATACCCCACAAGAAGGAGATCTGGTGAATTAGGAGCCAAGAACAGCCTCTTACGAAAACAAAGGTCTAAGGATAAGAGACTCAAGAACCAGTGGTTCTTGAGAAGAATGACCTAGGACAAGATAAGACTTGGGGACTGATTCGCGAGAAGCACAAGAACGCAGGAGACCTACCAGCATGAGAACACCAACCAACAATCTTCTGGATCTGTGGTATCAGACCCTAGGTCTGACCCGATCAGATCTGAGGTCTGTTATATCTGACCCGGGGTCAGATATATCATGCCCTCCATCACGAATCCTCTAGTATATAAGGACACTTATTTACCCTCTTAGCTAGTTTTACTTACTATCTTGAATTAACTGTTTAACCTTGAGTATACTATTGCTCATAGTCTAGTTAACTTAGGCTCTCTTGTTTATTACTTAGGCATACTAGCCCTTTCTCAAGCAGAATACCACCGAACCGCCGTTCAGTGAAGAGTTAGCTCCGATCTAGACGCTTGACAAGCATCGGTTTACGACACTAATATCCAGCCATTTAGCGAGTGCATAATTAACTAATTAGAAAATAGAATAAAGTTTTTATACCACTCTACCTAATTACTACTAGATTTAAATATTATTAATAGAGGCACTATTATATTAATACTTTATATATATTCTATAACAGTTATCTATTCATAATTTCTTGATTAAATAAAGCTTAGTTTTCTTATATAATTAATGCTATATATTACTTTTACTATTACAGTAATTCCTATAGCAAATCTAGTCTTATTAAAATTATAGATATTTTTATTTATAATCCTATACTCCAGCTTTAGCTAGATTAGATTTATAAAAAAGCCTCTAATAATTACCAGATCTTTGCATAATACCTAGAAATAGATTTACTAGCATAAAAATTTAATTTTCAGATCTAGATATTAATTTATAAAGAAAATAATCTAGTTAATACTAATTTTTTTAAATACTTTAATCAAATCTCTTTCTATAAGTAAAATATTAACTATTTCTCTAAGTATATAAGGTCTTGGGGGCATACTACAACACTTTAAAAAATATATCTAGTCCTAGAGCACAATTTCTTCTATAGGTGTTAATTTATAGCGTGGAATACCTACCTCACGGTATGATTTGATGCCTTTGAGGCGCCGCTATAAGATTGCTTTAGAAATATTGTACAGGCGCGCCGCGTGGCGTAATTTTTTGAGTTTTTGATTTTTGAACGCGTTAATAGTAAGAGAAAGTCTTCCTTTATAGCTAGGGTCTTTCTTTGCACTTGATTTTCCCATTTTTGATGTAAGAGTGGTTGTAAGAATCCGGATAATATTTTGATGTGGTGCGTCACTTACCCGTGTGCGTCACTTACCCGTGAAATACGTTACAAAGACTTTATTATAAGGAAACCGGCTGCATGAGAATCCCGCTTCACCTCCCTAAACCCTTTCATTTGCGGACCCAATAGATCAAGACACCAGGAAAGTTCAATCGGAACTTTACACACATTCGCCAAACGGTGCCGTTGAAGCCGAAGTCATAATCGAGAAGGGGGAAAAGTTTACTCGCCAACCTCACGGTCAACATCCCATTGTACCCATCGCATAACTGGCCAGCTAAGAGTTCTCTCTCTGATCTTCTTGCCCCAAATGAAGAGAGGGATCCAGCAAATGAGGACAGCACCACAAATGGCGGCCATTTCGCCGTAGGCAACATTATAACCATCCTGATCAACCCATGGGTTCGTATAGAAACCTAACAGAAAGCCAAAAGCAGACTTGAAGGCTAGCTGGGTGACGACCACCTCTCCAGCAATGGGACGATAGCTATCAATCGTGTATACGAGGGATACGTTTGTGGCCTGGGTGATGGTAAAGTTGACTACACCGAGTAAAAAAGCGTCTGGCGTAGAGAAAGAAGTAGGCAAAGGAGGACTTACTTAAGCCAATGCCGATAGTCGGAACGATCCAATGCATCTTCCAGTGAATACCGCAGCCATATAGAGCCAGGGCAAGTGGTCCGGTAATAGCACCAATCATAATAGCAGGGAGACGCATCTCTGGTTCGCGAATGCCGCCGTTACGCCGAGTGAAGAAGTCAGCGACCCAGTCAGAGAAATGGCCTCCAGAGAAAATGCCAAGCATGGATCCAATGATAGCTGCAATAAAGCATAGCCCAGATTGCCATGCTTCAAAGCCATAGGCATCACTAAATGCCGGTGCGACGTTGGACGTGACCGCTACGATAAAACCAATAGTCACCGACATGACCAATGTTGCCCATAAAACAGGTGGAAGGACCAAAAGCCCGACAGGCCGAATCGCCATTTGCCAGATGGATTCATGAGTATGAGTACCGTGGTATAATTTGAGACTTTGCTTGAACCATCCACTGCTATGAACTGCGTGAGGGACCACTTCCTGGAACTCAGATTCTCCAGCCTCTTCACCTTTCGTACCGCGATACACACGCTCACCAGAGGCGTCCAATGTTGTAATAGTATTACTGGATACTGGACTTCGATTAAAGGCCGTCTCCGGGAATGTCGCATATATGATCAGAGTGACACCGCCAATAAGAGCGATGGCGACATAGTAGATATATCGCCAAGGATGGAATTTCACGATGAAGCCGTCGACAATAGCTCCTGCAGCGACACCAAAATTCAGGGAGGCGTTGTATAGCCTAGGATGTTATTAGTAATCATCCTATTACACGTATCAGGCAGCGAAGATACCTACGCAGTGATCGCTCCACGCTCGTGCAGGAAATAGACATCCGCAATAGTAACAGGAGCGAGGCACTCTCCTGCCCCAGCGGCAAACCCCATGATGATTCTTGCCACAAGGAAATTTGCATAGCCCTTACCGACGGCACACCAGATGGCGGTAATCGTGTACAAAGTGAAAGCAGTCACATACGTAGGGCGGCGGACATATTTATTGATCAGGGGCATCCAGAGCAGATTACCTAGCCCCTGAAATAATGAGGTGCAATTGAAGAAATAGGCAGTCTTCTCGATAGGGCCAGACATGCCGGTCTCCTTCCAGTTAGGGAAGAAATCCTGTGCCGTCTGGAGAATGGCCAGCGTCGGGCCAGCCGCAAGAAAATTGCATAGGATCATAGCAAAGCATACGGCGACCGCCGTATATAGTTTGAACCATCTTGGCCTAGAAAAAGGTTAAAAAGAAACGAGTTTAGGGGGGATCATGCGAATCTACCAATTGAGAGGGTCTTTGGGGTCTGAAGATGGTGTTGGGACGAGGATTATCTCACTTGTTTCAGCGTGTCGTAGGCGTAGATGGCCCAGCCTCTTCACATCATTTTCGCTGATCTTCTCTTTCAGTCCCGCGAGGCCGTCGGGTTGATCTTGTTCGTTATGAGAAGTATCCATCGCAGCAGGCTACCTGGAAGGTAATTAGAGATTGAGATGCATTATTCAGGGGGCATCTACTTGTTATATGGTATGCTTGCCCATGGCTGTCAGGCTTTTTTTAGCCGTGCAGTCCACATCCCGATGATTAGATTTGGCCGCGCGTGGAGTGTTGGGCGAATGGCGACCGCACACTCCAAGTAGTCGGAACGAAGTTATCTTCTGCAGGATATTTAGTGGAGCTACCGTTAACATTTTCTGTCAAGTCATTCGTCGAATCATAACCTAAACTTCCGGTGGAAGACGCGTGTACTTACGGTCTGGAACTCCAATGACAGTCTCCTAAAGTGGAGGTCCTAGGTGGGCAGAGTGTGGAGCCGATTTAAATCTGGGGTAATTAGGTGGAGCCGAGTCCGGGGAAATTCCAAAAGAGACTGGCTGATTCGATTGGGTGTACTTCGCTGGAGCCGGAACTACTCAACTTTCAAGCTACAATTATCGAGCTACAATTGTCAATCGAGTAAAATGTACATAATGAGGTATAAAGACTTGGGCTTCCTTCAAGGGTTTGGCTTTTCTCACTTGCAAAAATTCCATTCGTTGGTCCTCTTCATCGTTTGTCCTCGAGAAGTCACTCGCTTGATCGTATTGAACAGCAACTCAAAATGCGCATTCCAACAACCCCTTCCAGTTTCGTTCAATTCTCGTTGGGCCTCGCAATGGCGATGTTCACAATGGGAGGGGCATCTTTGCCGCTTGGCCCTGATACTGCTGAGTTCGCCACTAGAAGTGCCTCGAGTTCCTGCTCCCGAGCATGCATGACGGCCATTATCACAGAGGTTTTAGATTCCATGGTGACCCATGACCCCTCCACTCTGCCATTGGCGACAGTCTACAAAGCCACTGAAAATTCGCATCCAGCGGCGCTGAGCATGATGACCTCGTGGCGCACCATCGTCAATATTGCTCCGCCTAGTCTGCTGGCAATCGATACGCAGCAGGGGACTGGATACTTTGCTCTTGATATCAGTGAGGGCAACAATGACGTGCCATCAATACTTCGCGGACGCATTGCGGTGTCGGACCAAAAGATCACTGAGCTAGAATTGTTCATCAACCGTAACCGCGGCGATCACGGCTTCTCCTTCAATTCTACTCAGCTTGTGTCAAATTAAGCTACTTTGATGTCGCCACCGGCCAACCGGGAGAAAAGCAGCAGGAACTCACTTAGGGCTCTGAGCGAGGCTCTATTTTCAAGTTCCAGTAATCTGTCAGTCACTGTTAGTGACACCTGCCAGTTCACTGAGTTAGGCTGGAAGGTTGTCGATACTGGAGTGTATGGAAATGGCACAACTACGCCTCTCGGCTGTAGTTGGCCTACGGACCATCCTACCGATGACAATGCACGCGTCAACCTGGTAATTGACGAGGAATTGGGCTTTGTCATCACGAGCGGCATTATCCCAGGCAAGGTCTATCCGTACAATGGAAATGTTTCTGCCTTTATACCAAACAAAATGACTGTTGCGCAGGAAGCCCAAGATGTGTGGTTCGCGGATATCAAGGCTAATGCAACTGTACCATTACTCGCTCCCACGAATGCCACGGGCGAGACTCTCGAAGTCCTTCAATTCTATGACGGTAAGCTCCAGGCCATGCAGATCAATGTGTACTTGAGCGGCCCGGGTATGTCGTCTGCTTGGTTGTAGTAAAATGATGATGATTCTGGAAAAGTACCTGTCTTTGGCGGATTTCTTGAAATTCTTGCCAGGACCAGCGTTTACTGGTATTCTCATCTCTCGGCTTTGCCATCTGTCGGTGTCTCTTTTCTTTCACGAATCTTTGCTACTCTCTGGATGCTTGAATCAAGGTGCTTTTTTCTGTTCCCTCGCTTTCTGTGTGCAAAATAATCACATGGCGTATATTTATCTTCGGGCGATTCTTTCTTGAAAAAAAAAGAACTTTGTTCAACTTTGTTTTATCTGTGGATGGTGTATCAGTCTTCCCATGATAAGACGGAAAAAATAGAAGTAGTGTCACGAGAGGGTATGGTAAAGGAAAATATTGTCCGTGTATTTGAAACAAGATCTTAGTAATGCTCAAATGTTTTGAACTTGAGACCTTTCTGCATTAGAACAGAATCTGATTTTGCGGGCCGCCAGCATTATTCAGCTAAATCAAGCTCGTGATCAAGATTGACGTTTTTCTCCTGGAAAGACTGAAAAATGCTGTCCGAAATGAATGCAGCCTGTACTCTATCGGCTAATCCTTTTCACCTTCCCCAAAAGGAATCCGGCTTCTTCTTCGTCGCGCCAGCCTTGACCTGGATCTGTCATACCTTTGCATGCCCCTCTACTGAGTTTCAACCACAGTCGCTGCCATGGATTTTGAGTAGTTGGGAGATGTGACGTATATCTTGTAGTAAATACAACTGTCAGAAAAACCTAATGTCAAGCCCCGATCAGTTCCACAACCGTCTATAGACTACAGTCAGGGTGGTTCTGAACACATAATCGTGATAAACCAGCCGTGCATGATCTGCATTCGGTTTGTGCTGATTCGGCGACAAAGGACATTCTTTCTACCGTCAAAGGGGTTTGATCGTCACGAGGCGGCGTTTCTCATTTATAAAAGCCGAATGCAATTTTACGGTCATCAATTTATCTCTATCGCAATAGATGGCCGTCTCTTTTGATGATTCTCTAGGCAAACTGCCAAGGTTGTAGGTTTATCCGCGTAGCTCTGGAACTTCCTGATGGTATGATTGACACCTGGGTCGACTTCAGTCGCCGCTAGGGTACAGGGCGTTCTCACCCCGCCCTCCTCCGTCGCCAGCGATATACGAAGTAAGACCAAGATCAATCGATAGCGCTGGACTGGAGAAATAAAAAATTACAGCCGTTTCCGGCTGGATCTGGGCGCGCAATTTCAAAAATTCGATTCACACGGAGAAAGACGTTTTCTGCTGTAGGTAACCTCTATACTTATTAAATAACACTGGAGCCGATAGTAGGGACATTCGGAGAAAATCACTGAACATTGGACGCAACAATGAAAAATATGATGATTACAGCTATTGTTAGCACTTTAGTGATTTTCTCAAGTCCGCACACGATTGCTGATTCAAGGAATCTAGCTAAATCAGACCTTTCCACAATCTCATTCCTTCTCCGCCGCTACAAGTTTCAAATATTGCCCTACAAGCTCTTTCAATGTCTCCTTGAACGATACGAACTCCCACCCAAAGTCTTTTTCCGTCTCCCCAGTATCCAACCTCCAGATCCTTGCGTTCATGCTTGCCCCCAATTTCAATGTCTCCTTCTCCACAGCTTCCGGAAACGACTTCCTAATATAGTTCTGCGCATCTTCCCAATCAATGCCATCTGGTGCATCAGAACTCAAAATATACTCTTTATTCCCTTGCACACTAGGCCTCAAAGCATCGATATGCGCCCTAGACACGTCATCAACGTGCACTGTAGCCCCCACCATAAGCGGGGTATTGGCGTCCAGGAGTGGGCTAAGTGCAAGATAGTTCCCAGAAGTCACCAACTCAGCGGCACTTGTAGCCAGCTCATCTGGCCCGAATACTACCGATGGCAGCAAGTTGACGAACTCGAATCCTGGCTTCTCCTCCTCCATAAATTTTCTTGTGGCAATGCGGGATAGGGTTTTGGATGCGAAATATGCTTCCATTGACGTGCCGTAGGGACCGGCAATTTTGGAGTTGATGTCGGCTGCAGTAAATAGCGTGAGGTCTGGGGACGCAGGTGCGGGACCAAACATCCAGGCATAGGAGACCAAAGTTACAGTGGAGGATGTGATAACGACACGCTTCATTGAAGGAGTGCGGTGCGCGGCGTTTAGGATGGAGAGGGTCACTTTTAAGGCGGGGTTGATAATGTCACGGTCATAGTCGTCCGACTAAGACGGATTAGCTTTTACGAAGATCAGGCACGGAGATAGGTAATACCTTGATAGCAGTAGGTGAGGCGATATGGAG
Organism: Talaromyces sp. PYS2902; assembly: GCA_023626235.1. Classification (NCBI taxonomy): domain Eukaryota; kingdom Fungi; phylum Ascomycota; class Eurotiomycetes; order Eurotiales; family Trichocomaceae; genus Talaromyces; species Talaromyces sp. PYS2902. The sequence continues at coordinate 8,586 of JAMAGP010000009.1, forward strand.
AATTCCCGTGACTCCGGCGAGGTGAGGATCGAAGGCGTGGGTGTCTGATAGATCGGGAATAATAACCCAGTGTAAGTTGTCCATGTGGGGTGCGACTCGAGCGTGAGACTGGAGTTTCGTGGCCTGCTCGGCCTTGCGGATGACCGCACGTACTGGGAACCCTGCTTCAAGAGCTAGGATCAGAGTCTTGAATCCGACATAGCCAGAAACGCCCGTTATCTATTAAGGTGTAACTGTCTTTAGTGAAAACGCCTGTGGGACCTGTGAAGGCTGTGCTTTCTCACCAGAATGGGATCTCCTGCCATATCTTTCAAGATGCTCAGTAGAGACTTGAGATTTTTTTTTTTAAGAAGTTGGGATGATACGGGAGGAGATGGGTGTTGGGGTCTTGAATATGATGAAGATGAGGAGAACAGGAGAACAGGAGAAAAGGGCGTGCCATTTATACACTTGGGAAGGCATTTTAACGCTGCAAGAATCTCCATGTCCGGAAATGAACAAAAACGATGCAATCACATTAGATGTTGTGATACTTGGCAAGTGTGGCAGCGGAAAAATATTGTATAGCCCGGAAAGTCGACAAAAAGCTAGCACGGATGCTGGAGATAAAAGGCATTCGGCGGGCCAAAGATGGCGCGTAGGAGCCATTGGTAAATATGATCCGATCAGACAACCACCAGATCGCTCGAGGCCGGAAAGTTGATAAGTCAAGAGATGAGGATCATCTTGAAGTTGTGATTAATGTCAGAAGAGAAGAAGAGAGATGGCGCGTGAGAGAAGGCGTATAGGTCCAGGTTGCGGAGAGATGATGAACAGCCTAACCTGAAGCGGCTAAAGCCCCTGCCCCACCTTAACATTTATCTCCGACGATTCTCCGTAAGCCCAGACTCTCCATCCAAACTGTTCCGAGAAGATTGATCTGCTCAGTCATTACATTGCAAGGTCATGAATACAGAGCCTAGCACCAGTGGAAAAACCTCCTGCCGGCATATTAACAATGATACCGGGCCGTTCCTCTGCAAGATCTGCTCCAAAGCGTTCACAAAACGTATGATCCGACTCCCTTAGCATCCCTTAGTCATTTGCTCAACTGTCGTGCCAGGAACCTCGAAGAATCGACATTTTTTGTACTGTAGAAATAAGCGGAAGGATAGTCTCCCGGTTTTGAAGAAGTCATGTGCAGCTTGTCGGAAAGCAAAAGCAAGATGCGACTCAGAACGCCCAAATTGTAGTCGATGTGATAAAAGGGGGCTTACTTGTTTTTATGAATTGACTAGGAAGAGTGCCACCTTAGCACTACAACTTGCAGTTGCTCCACCCAATGAGTCAAGCCTTGATGGTCAATTGCTTGTTGATATCCCAGGACCGGGTAGTCAAAACGATATGCCTTACAATGCCCATAGGGAAAACGGCAATAATGCTCTGATCAGCTTAGCTATGGATTCTCCCAGTCTTTGGCTCGCTCCTGTGTCCGACTTGACGCCTCAAGACAACTTCGCTCTCTGGGAGGCTTGTGAAATAGGTGCTAATATTTCGTCCGATGGCTATTCAATCAACGGATCCCCGACCAACTGGTTCATCCCTGACCCAACACCAGGCTTAACTCTCGACGCGGCATTCTCAACTCCCGCAGACTGCATGTTCCATACCCCGTACCTAGTCCTTCGACCCATGGACCGTGATCTGTCCCCCACATCGACCAGAAGTCCTTTCATTCACGCATATCTCCCAATCGGCTCACAAATCGGCCGCGCTTTTCTTTTGCAGAACTTTAAATCGTACGCCACGGCCCTTGCAGCTAAGGACCTGCCGCCCTTCATCCACGGCACGTCGCTTCCATCCCCAGACCCAAGCTCGGGCCAAACTCCGACTTGCGCAACCCCACCTACTCTACCGACACTGGAGATTTGCAAATCGATCATCTCTCTCTACACCAACAAAACACCTTCGACTAGTTCTTTCGTCTGGCGCACCATAACCATGGAAAAGGATCGCTTTATGGACGAATACGTGAATGCAGATGAGTGGACTGTACTGTCCATGCTTCAGGCAGTCACATTGTACATACTTCTCAGGATCTTTGACGAGGACTCATTCTCCGCTGAATTCGACCGCGAACTCACTAGAGCTATGACGGTGAGAATTTTGTTTCTCCCACTTATTGACGAGCTAACAGTTCTTCCTGCTAGAAAATCGCAATCCAAGCTGAACAGTGCGGATTAGTCTGTGAGGCTGAGGTCGAAGGCTGCCGTCCGGAATGGTCAGAGTGGTTGTTGAAGGAGTCGAAACGAAGGACCGTGATGGTAGCCTTCATATTGTATCTTCTGTTCGACATCAAACCTGAACAACGTGCCAAAACTAAAATCGGGCTCTCCGTTCTACCGCTTCCTGCTCACAAGCATCTTTGGGATGCGGCGACGGAAGGTGAGTGGATAGAAAAGTATGACGAGATGCTGAGGACAAGAGATGGGAGGTGCTATTTGAGGTATGCTGATTTAATTGCGCTTAGGAGGGGACATGGAGGGGATAAGATGAATGACCTGAATTCATGGATGGTGAGCGGTGATGCGTTTGGGATTCTGATTCTAATGGCCGCGAATTGTCTATAATTGTCCATCTTCAATGAGTATCGTCTCACATTTCCCTGAAACAAGCCTCATCTTCTCCTTCCTCTTCATCACCCTCTTCCTCACCTCCGGCCAAGAGTGACAATTTGATAACCTTCCCCTTTCCATGATAAGAATACTAGAACCCTAACCCTAGGGCCATGTTGGCAATAATTACCGCTAGGCTCAACGCGGATAGAGCGCGAGAAACTATTTGACACAAAATTTGGGGCATTTACAGCACCTTTTTGGAGCGCTAGCTAACGATCGCTAACGCACTATTTGGCATTATAGAGCACTATTTGAACGCTTGATAATAGCTCAATTTTGAGCATTGAGAACGCATTTTTTGTATATTTTGGACACACAGATTGGAATAGCAGCAGTCATGAGCTTGTATGGCGTTCACACATATATAAGAGACAGGAATCGCCCAGATAAATGTTAGAGAAGCAGACGAATATTACAAGCGATTTCCACCCTATATTCATTCTTTCCCCCTTCGGTGCTAGCGGCAAAAATCTCCAATAGGCCATGAATTGTATTCACGTTGCTCGTCACTTCAAACCAGTGGATACCGAGGAAGTTTTAGCTCTAAGAGGAATGAATACCGGATAAGGCTCTCAGAAACGCGCTAGGTGTGTTCGGCTAAAAGCAAGAAAATCTAATCACACAACATTTCACAACGCTGCGATCCATTTCTGTTGACCTTGTCGAGCAGCAAAGCTAGGACGGCGATTGTCTTTATCTCGCAACGCCACAAGGAAGGGTAGACTGGTAGAGAGAACGTCGCCCAGGGCATAACATGAAAGTGCTCGACTGCGACCATTATGATGTTGCGGCAATGATCAATGATCACTACGAAGCGATCTTCGGGTAATTACTAGCTTCGAAAGATGTGATTGATAAACTATTTATTCTCTTAAGAATTTCTTCTCAAATTTATCACTCGGGTTACATTGGTCTAAGCGATGACGAGCAGCACAACGGAGATCTACCACTCACTTTATGAATACCGGAATTTTTTGTGTAATACATATATATTTCTATTCCAACTGACCAGTGGCTTACATGACTCGTGTTTAAATATATCTAGGAAGTATTACAACTTTAAGATTATTACACATATGTTGTGATCTTGATTCTAATATAAGCGCATGAGTCCTGACCAGTAAATGAACTCGCAGATGATATTCATTATTCACAATGAATTCATATAATAAGTAACCCTAATTATATATATCTGAAACTAGCAATAAATTTTTAATAAGATTTTGAACTGTAATCGAATACTGTAGATTGATCATTGGTGTGATTTTGTTCTGCGGCTCAGGTTTGGTTTTAAACAAGTCTAACTTGTCAATGGGATATGGCAAGGCCTAAATCTGTCGTGTAAAAGCATTTAACTGAAGCTACTTCTTTAGGAATTCTGGCATCTATGTACCATCTCATTACCTACATATGTAAGAGATCAAACTGTCTAATCATTTCGATCCTTACTCAAATCTGTATACTTCAAGGTACATATGAGTTTAGAGCCTTCCAGCATGGATCCCACCGCTAATGACTAGATTACTGCCAGTTGTGTATAGCGACGCATCCGATAAGAAATATACCGCGGCACCTTTCAGATCTCTTCGATCTGCCATTCGTCCCATTGGGATAGCGGCCTTCATGGCACTTTCTAGCTCCGGGCGAGTTTCCCACTGACTGACCGACATGTCCGTGATGGTATGTCCTGGAGATATCATATTGACTCGAATTCCCTTCGGCGCCAACTCAACAGCTAGGCTATGAAGAAGGCCTTTGGCTGCACCCTTGGATGCCGAATAGGCAGTCAACCCCTGACTCTCAAGGCCGCTGTCCGTAGCGATGCTCCCGATGAGAACGACGCTGCCCTTTGGTGTGTTGTGATCCTGCGGAGCGTAGTTTCGAAGCATAGCCTTTACGGCTAATTGAACGGTGAAGAATAACCCTATGCTCTATTATTTTGTCAGCGAAAACCCCCTAGTTCCAATAAAGGTGATCTACCACATACATTTACCATTTGGAGTCGTACCACCTCTTCCCACGTGTGTTCAATAAAGGGCTTTTCGATGCAGATCCCAGCGCACGCAATCCTGTTGAAAAGTCAGTGCTATCAACATGATTCTTCTTCTTATGATAAATGGTGTAAAGCAAGTAGGTTTTAGATGGAGAAAGAAAACATACACGCCATCAATTTTTCCAAAGTCCAGCAGAATTTGATCAAATGTCATTTGAAGCCGCGAACCCTCCGTAACATCGGCGCTGGATGGACGATGTACATGTAAGCAAAGTCTAGGGAAAAGTTATTGTTCCTATCGAGGGTATCACACCAGTAATACTTCACCTGGCTTTCCCTATGCAAGTCTTGGATCTCGCGTAGTTGTTGATTAGGCGCCTGACTCTGGCTGATCACTGCAGCATGAGCGCCAAACTCGGCCACAGCCTTGACTAGAGCGAGTCCAATGCCATCTCCGCCGCCTAAAATTTCATAAACTTCGGCAGCTACTTATTTAGAATACTGTACTTACCTGTGACTACCACCACCTTGTCGCGCAGGCTGTGGAAATCTTGCACGGAACTAGTTGTTTTGTACGATTCGAGTGATTGTTGAAGATCTGGTTGTGAAGCCATTGTATAATCCTATAAAAGATTTTTCTACTTGCTTCGCAGAGTAGAGGTGTCGAGCCTGTTGCAATGATTTATCACTAGAGATTGTACGCTTAGCTCCTTCCAGATGCCATTTATGCTGAGACAAAGACATGAAATTATCTCAGATGCGCTGACAAATTCAGGGATTTGATCAATTCCGAAGATTACAAGTGTGCCAGATAGTTAAGTTGACTAGGATAAGGGAAATCCCTCATAATGATATGCATGCCGGAATGCACCCGAAATTGCCGAGGAAGCCTGTTAAAACCACTTGCACATCGATCTCTGAAGTTATGTCTTCACGATCGATTTTCTCAATATTCTTTTTAAAAAAGATTACCATCAAAGTCCACTTTCGATTGTACTACATTGTACTGTGTGAAGTTCTTAACACACGAGAGATCCTGTCTTGTTCGAGTGCCTAATCCGTGACCACCATGACATCCAATCCAAAATATACAGCACGGGAGGTGCTAGACGCCTTCTACAAGGCGGAACGTGAGTTCATGGCAGCTGCTCCAGAAGATCGCGACTTTACCGGTATCGCAGCCACCCTTGCCCCTAACATTCGCATGGAGCAAACGTCCGCCCTGCCGTATGCAGGAGTCTACATCGGGCCAGATGGGATGCAGGACTGGACGCGGCGCATGGCCGACTACTTTACTGTAGTTGATGTGCAAAATCCAGAGATTTTTGAGCGCCCGAATTCGGACCGCATCGTGGTGCTCTCGAATGTCCACTTCAAAGTGCGCAAGACTGGGGAGGAGATGGATTTCCCGTTTTGCCAGGCTATTACTGTCGACTTGGAGCGCGGAGTAATTGTTGAGATGAGACCATTCTACTGGGATGTTGCGGCAGTAAACAAATCGTTGGGGTATTGTCAGTAACGAGTCATGATATGGTACCTAGACGAGTGAGAAGGGTCAACGGTGAAGGAGGCTAGATGAACATGGCTACTTCAGCCCAGCAAATTTAGGGACATGCATCTAATGTTTCTATAAAGCCATGGTCTTCAACATGAGCGTAGTGATTTTTAACAATTCAGTGCATTGTTTCTGCCATAAAAATCTCACTTAATTTTGTTCTATCAAGCATCCGAAGAAATAATATGGAACATCACCTATCTCCGAAGTTCCACTTCGTAATAAATCTCAACTGGTCAATGTAACAGATATATCTAGAAACATGAAAGCAGGAATCCGAGTTTTGACAAAGTGGGACGTATAATCTGTGGCAATATCTCATTCGGATATATCAATATGTTCCCTTCCATCGAAGTCCGCGTAAGCTCTGGGCTTCCCGATCCTCCCGCGGCTGCATTCCGTGTAAATCCGCCAGAAAACAGGGAAAGACAACATTAAGAATTCATCCCAGCATGCCAATATAAACCTGTTGTGTGTGAACTCACAACAAATCGAATTATACCCTGTGAAGGAATTGCTTACAGCTCGAATTGAATCACGAGCTCTCTTCCTGTATTCTCAAACACTTTGAAACGTCAATCCGAAAGAAACATTGAGGAAATGGTTCTAAAATTCGACGCCAATGCTACAGTCCCATTGTGGATAAATGGCACCCAACGAGTCACGAAGACGACATTTGACGTGATTTCGCCGATCCACCAGCAGGTCTTGTGGAAAGCTTCTGCAGCCGACGAAGAGGATGTACGAGATGCGATTGCATCTTCCGCAGCTTCTTTTGAGAAATGGAGATGGACGAAGCCCCAGGAGCGACGAGAAATATTTCTGCGGGCTTACCAGCTCCTGAAGGAACTTCGAGAAGAGAGCCACGAATACAGCAGCACAGAGACGGCTGTTCCTGCTAGGGCTTTTGAATTCGAATATGGCACTGCAATAGATATTTGTCTGCAACTGGCCGGACTATCTTCCTATTACGGAACTGTGGTTAACCCTGACGAGAAAGAAACGAGTGCAGTGTTCATAAACCAACCATATGGCGTGGTTCTAGGTATTGCACCTTGGAACGCCCCTCACACCCTCGGCATGCGAGCCTGTCTATTCCCGCTCGCAGCTGGCAACACTGTCATCCTCAAAGGTTCTGAGCTGGCTCCAGCGACATACTGGCATTTTGTCTCTATTCTGCACAAAGCTGGCCTTCCAGCTGGTTGTCTAAATACTATCTATCATCGGCCAAGCGATGCTGCCGCGATCACTAGCCAATTGATCGCGCACCCAGCCATTCGAAAGGTAAACTTCACTGGCAGCACTGTTGTAGGGTCAATAATAGCCAAACTTTGTGGACAATACCTGAAGCCCTGTCTTCTTGAGCTGGGTGGGAAAGGAGCAGCAATTGTCTGTGCAGATGCAGATCTTGAATTGGCAGCAGAGCAGTGCGCACTTGGGGCTTTCATTCATTCGGGCCAGGTGTGCATGAGTACGGAGCGCATCATTGTCAATGCCAGTGTCGCAGAGGACTTCCGCACAGCGCTCAAGGCAGCGATAAGCCACCTCTTTGGCTCGGACCAGCCATCTCCACTACTCATAAATGAGCAGTCTGCAGCCAAAGTGCGAGCTCTTCTGGATGATGCGGTCACCAAGGGGGCCAGCCTTCTACATGGATCTCTATTCAATGGAAATGACAGCACAAATAGGATGCGACCTGTAGTACTTGAGGACGTCAAACCTGGTATGAACATCTATTACCAAGAATCTTTCGGTCCGTCCGTGTCGCTATACGTGGTTAAAGACGATGAGCAAGCATTAACGTTAGCCAACGATACTGCATATGGTCTGACTTCGGCGGTATTTACAGAAGATCTGCGACGAGGAATGAAGTTTGCGAGACAATTGGAGACGGGAGCTGTACATATCAATAATATGACCATCCACGATGAGGTGTCTCTCCCTCACGGCGGTGTTAAAGACAGTGGGTTTGGCCGATTTAATGGACTAGACGGATTGAGAGAATGGGTCAGGACGAAGGCGATCACCTGGCGGGATTGATCAAGTTTAGAAATGTTTTATTTCAATAAAGAAATAAAAAAGAACTATCATTGGAGCCTGTCAAAAGATAACCTACTCGTAATGCATACATGATGGATCATTAACCGGTTCAGATGTTTCTTCTTACTATACTCGTATATTGATTTCACTTTGCATGAAGCTCCCGATAGCAGATCGTGCCTTTCACAAAACACATTTTCACAGCACACAACATCGTACACTTTGACAGGGATATCAAGACCTATGCCTCTTCTCGGTAGAAGATTGATTCTTGGAGCTCAGGTAAGAGATTATAAGGGTGAGATTTGTTTGAAAAGCAAATGGAATATTGGGGAAAACATGTTCTAGACTAAGTTTCCATCAAGCTTGGAGATAAGGTGGCCTTCGTCATCGTTCTTGATATTATGCAGCAGTCTTCCAGGTTAGTTCGTTAAAAATTCAATAGCACAAAAGAATAAATTATTATAGCTTCCGAGGACTGAATTCTGCAGGTCTCGATAAGGAATCCTCGAGTAGTCCCACATATAGTCGAACCTGTCACTTCCTAAAAAAGGATCTGCATTCCCTAGATCATCATACACCCAAAACCAAAAGCATCCAAACGCACCAGGATCTTCGACAACATATTTAGTGACATCTTTCAAGGCTTGCTTAATCTCAAGGATTTGTACAGCTTTTCAGACTTCCTCCACCCCTTCTTTAACGAACACCATGCAGAGTGCAGTCATCATGTAAAGCAGCTTTCCAAAGTCAAAATAGTCAATCCATAGCGACTCAAAATATGGCTGGAACAAGTCTTCAAACATAGCTAAGGACTTCTACTTCATATATGTAAGACATATTTGAGGATAGTTTTATAAAACAAAACGTATTAGCATAGTATCATGCGAAATCGGGGTCAGCTAACCAACTTATCAACCATGACAGAATTCAGAAGAATTGTAGAGTCTCGAACTTGAATTCAAAATATCTTTGGGCTCGCTTGCCGTCATACGCAGAATATTTTGTCTTAGCTGGGAGAATGCATGGCGGCTAGTTTCCCATATAATTTCATACCAACCACAGACTTTCACCAAAGAGGGCATGCACATCACTGCTGCGGACATTAATAACCCCCCCAACCAAAAAAATTCTATGTTTTTGTGGCATATAAGAAATATTTTGTATGTTTTCATGATAAATCACGCAAATTCTACGCGTTAGCTTTTACAGAGCGATCTTGTTCTTGTGAAGATAGGAAAATGCGTAAAAGCCGTTGGGAGAAATTTTCATGGCGTAAGCTCTTAGAATCGATAATCAATACCAATTTAGCTAGATTAAATACTGCAATCAAGATATGCTTCAAATTTCTTGTCATGTGGAGGCAGACACCCACATTGCTCAACCAGATGACCTAGCTCAGATTTATTGGAATCCGCACAGTCAATCGCGAAGCAGCTGGATACAGGAGCTTGCAAGATATGCGAGCGCAAAAGGAGGCTATGATTTCTGAGCTTTGAAAGTTGGCGCAAGGTGATGAAGCGTGAGGGTTGAAGGCCTTTAGTGTCGACTAAGATCATGGACCCAATGATAATTCTTCACTCGTATTTACGTCTATATATATACTACTTTTCAATCTGTAGAACTGCTCTTCCTGTTATAGTCGCACATTCCAGCCTTTTCATTACTTCTGGCAATTCCAGAAATCGATAGACCTCCACCTTCGGTCTCACCTCGCCTTGTAACACGAGATCCATCAACGACGACATATGGGATCTGTTACCTACTGTAGACCCTATAATTCGTAGGCCTCGAACTAAAATCTCGAAAGGGCTGATTGCCAACCGGTAAGACGATGGCGGAATGCCCACACAGACGAGCTTTCCCAGACTCCGCACCATCGCCAAAGCGATCTCGTATGCCGATGGTGCGCCAGTGATACAGAGAACTGCGTGTGCTCCAATTCCTCCTGTAACAGAGCGCACATCCTCCACTAGAGAGGAGCGGCTCTTCTGAAAATCGAAGAAGTGACAAGCACCAGAATCTCTGCAAATGGCCTCCTTCTCCGGACCCGAGTCTATTGCGATAACTTGCAAGTCCATACTATTTGCAATCTGGACACCCAAATGGCCAAGACCGCCGCCAGCTCCAGGAATGACCACAAAATCGCCTGCACGTAGATCAGCTCGCATAAGAGCGCCGTACATGGTGATGCCACCACAGAGAAGTGGTGCTGCGATTGCCGCTGGGATCTCGGTTGGAATTTGGTACAAGTATTCGGCGTCGGCTAGGCAGTATTCTTGAACTAGTGTTAGCGTGTTCATATAGAATACTAGATAGAATATGAGCGAGTGACATGTACCTTGGAAAGTCCCTGAAACATTCTACTTTGTCGTAAGTACCAAGATCATTTAGGACAAGTAGGTGACACAATAACTTACTCTTCCCGAGTTATCTTGGTGTGGGCAGTGAGTATAGTCCACTTTGCAAATATCACATTTGCCACATGCTCGATGAAGCCATCTGGACATTTCATTAATATAATTAGGTGTCTCGGTTGTTGGAGGTCGATGAACGTACGACACTCCTACTCGACTTTGGAGAAGATCATCAGACACGTCAGACCCAACTACGGCCCTCATTTGTTAGATATATGCATAACTACACAAATCAATTGGCTTAAAATATGGGGGAGAAAACACACCTGCAACGATGATCCCCACACCTTCATGCCCGGCAATATGGGTCGTCATTGGCGTATTCCCGTAAATCGAATGATGGTCCGAATGACTTCACAGATATTAAGTTATGCCCGTTACTACTTCTTACTTTGCACCATACTGACCACACCCCAGAAACCTCTAACTTAACCAGGACTTCGCCGGCGCTGGGTTTGGGCACTTCGATTTCCCGGAATTCGATTGTCGCATCTGGTCCAGGTGTTTCCACCCAGGCGGATAGTTGCTGCTGCGGAATACCCATTAGACGTGGGCGATATGAGATATTGCAATGACCTTTGTCTGTCTTAGATAAAGATGAAGTTTGTGTATACAAAGCTTTCGCTTTTTTTTATTCACTTTTCCAGCTTATTGTACCTCATATATATTCCTACCCGAAGACTACTAATCCGCGGCTCTGTCGGGAACCACCCGAAGGCCACCAGTTCACTGAAGAAGTAGTCACGAATAAAGCTCTTATATGGAGTAATTGCTATTCTACTCTAGACAACTATATACTTGACAGGCTGAAAGGTGAGTTGTATGGGAAAATCAGAAGATTGACAGTTCATTTCACAAGCCAGACACCGAAAGTCCTTGGACGTCGGCCTTGACTGGCTCGATTCGCAAGTAAATCAATGTGTTTGGTGTAGAAAGCTATTATAAATATGTTCATGGAGGTCGAATTCTCGCGGGAAATTTTTTTTTACTACATATGAGCGTCCTTATATAGTCTGAATGACGACATAGACTTCAGCCATTGTATCAAAAGACGAAAACTTCGAACTAGATATTTCAAGCCTGAATAATTCCATCTGTAACATCGAATAGCTCATTGGCCATGAAATCAAAATCCAAAAATGAGAGATTCTGGTTCAGAACTTGCTCGACTGAGAGAGAGCTGTCATGCTTACGATGATGATCATTGAGTTGCGTAAGCAGTGTACTACTTTGTACGGCGAATCGATCACTGCTCATTTCTATTGAGTCATAGAACGTATTAGTTGAGTGTTCCAGCATTTGCCATGATTCAACGATAGAAAGGTCATACCAATAAGATCCCATGCCTCCGTTAACCTTTGCAAGCACCAGCAACACTTATCAATCGTCCTGTTTCCCTCGTCTAGCCGACGCAGAGGTTCGATACAGCTAACAAATGTCTGCTTCAGTAACTCTGGGGTGGTGCACGGAGGGCAGGGATTGAGAAAGGCGGATCGTTTCACGAGCAAGAATATGGTAAACAAGACCAAGGCGGCGTCGAATGCTACCATGTAAAACATTAGAAACGGGATAGAGTGATGTTCAAGAATAAGAATGACAGACTATAATAAAGTGTAAACCACCAGGCGCCTAACAACCCACGCCGCACCCAATCGGATTCTACGACAGCGAACACAATGTTAATTATCTCTGTCGCAGACTCGGTAGCAATTTGTAACGTGCTCCAGGCCACATCCTGCAGGGCAAGAATATCTTGGTTCCGCGCTTCAAAGTCGCCAAGTGAGTCACAAAGCCGCACAAGGACCACACGGTGCATCAGAAGCCGGATATTGTGATATCGAAGGGTAAGGATTGCGCGGAATCGATCGATGACTGGATCGTTGCCGAGCTGGGAGATATAGTTCTGTGCTTGAATAATCCCCATATGTTTGGGCAGCTGCTCAGTCCATTCTTCGAGCAAGTGTCTAATGCGTAGCACCCGAGTGATCAACTCATAGTTAGGAATTTTTTCTTCTAACCCTAAGTTGCCATCGTAGAGGAGCTCGATGGTCTTGCCTAGGATGGAATACACTCGACTATTGAACAATTTGTCCCAATTAGTCACTTACTATCAATGGTTTGAACGCTTGTTGATTTACTTAAGAAAGCACTTACATAGTAGCATTAAAAAAATCGGTACTATATCGGCACCGCTGTCGTGCCTCAATCTGGCGTTCACGACTTTCAATTGTATCAAAATAGACAGGCAGTTCGAGTCGAGAATAATGCTCGGGGATTGAGGCAGGACGGCCAAATGTCATACTCAAGCTTCTAGAAGTGCAAAAAGTGAATACAGCAGTTAGTGTTCTGATTTTTAGTTCCTACTTGACGACGTACCGATCAAGAACAATACAACCGAACCATGTCCGCTTCCGGATTTCGCGTTCGACAGCAGAGAATCGCTTGGAGGCTTCTGCCGAATGTAGCCCAAGTTGGAACGCTACTTTGACAGCGAGGCCATGTGTTGCCCACGTTTGAATAGACGATCTGGTTCCTTGCATGTACTGACTGACAAGGAGCAGAAACTGGACTGGTTTGATATTAACATGACGATAAAATGTGGCACGACAAGAAATTTCTAGGCAAAACTTACCAATTTCGACACTTGCGCCGTTCATCACATGCTCAGCGCAAAGGCCATTGGCACGTCGATAGAATGCTTCGGATTGTTTTTGGCGTTCGGCCTGACCCATTTGCAGCACCGTGGTGTGCGTAGCCATAGCAAGCACCATGTTCAGAACCCCCAGCCATGTACGGCGTGTTGCTGCATTGTCATGCTTTAGCTGGGCATATGTTTCACGAAAGGTTTCTTCATGGAGATACGGGAAGAGCAATCCTGTATTAGAAAAGTACTGGTCGATTAAAGCTGACGTTTCCTGGTCCGGGGGTAGGTAAAAAATAGACGATATTGATGCGGTACCCTGATGGGCATCTGTTACTAATTGTGCCGTGCGTGGTATGGGCGAGCTCGGCCGAGAGACTCGCGCAATGTGAAAATCTGGTAGCGCGGTGTGCTGGTAGCCAGGTACGGCCCATTTACCGGAACGCGACATACGTTTGAGCGTTCGAGATAAATCAGATGTGAAGGCAATATTTGACGAAGCACCTGTAGGATAAATGAGATCAACGTCAATTCCTTGAATGGCCAGCTGATCAGAGGGAAAAAAGAGAACATACCAAAGTAGGCGCGATCCACCTCATCGGCAAATACAAAATGTCCCATTCCATCTGTAGGATCATCTGAACCCATCGAACCAGTGACTGGGTCATCACTTATAGAAGTGAGGTTAGGAGCCTGAGAATGGCGATCCTCATTCTCGGCTGTGTCCGAGGCATTCCACGACCTTTTGGAGCTCTGGCCATTGTTTGCACCTTCGTCAAGCAGTGACTCGAGATGGTTTAGACGGTCTTCGATTGCTTGGAAGTGCCTTTACATATCATCTTGGCTCAGCAGAATACAGGGACAAAGGCTTTAGGGCTTGTTGCCTTACTCTTTTCCTACCACGACGGTCTGATCTGCCTGCCCAGTTGAGACATATTGGCACGTCAGCCCTAATTCGGTACAGGTGCTACACTTCGGTCGCTGTCCCGTACACTAAATTCTTTTAAATTAGCTCGATATTAAGAGAAAGAGGGGAATCATCCATACTCGAGACTTTCGTGTTCGACAAGATATGCATGCCTGGGTTACCCGGCGTCGTTTCCGCTCCTGTTCTTGGCGTGGCGGAGTCACCGGGGTATTTGCAAGCATTTCGTTTTGGTATTACTTCAATCCGTTTCCAAAACTAGCCTACACAGAGGCTAGAGTAATGATTTCGATTGACGGGTTGTGTGACGAAAGAGAAAGATGATTGACCGAGATGTGATCCCGCGGGAAGAAGCCGAAGATAACCACACATGGGGGAGTGAACAAACAATGCAAACAATCAAATACAGATTCTTTTTAGACACTCGCCTCCCCTCGCTCATATTCACTGCATACCACATGAGACTGCTTCCTTGATATATCTTACTGTTTAAATCACCTAGGAAGGGGCCCTCGTGGAAAGTCACCTTCTCATGGTGAGTGACGTCATTAAGCCGGACTGCAGGACCTAGCTGGAGCTGAGAACTTATCAAATCGAATTTGCAGTAGGAATTTCCCATTTATTAATGCGGATAACACAGCGGGAAATGTATGAAAGAATATACTCACAACCTCATTATGTTAACAAACCATTGAATAACTAAGGTACCCATTCATTACTAACTCAGTTCATATTTGCTGAATTTTGCTTGCCATTACTCACCCACCCTAGTGGTTCAATTACATATCAATTTATCAGTCCTTTATCTACTATCTAGTGTTGCTACTAGCGAGGTAGCTAGCTACTTTATGTGCTAATTTTAAAAGCATTTTTATTGAATTACTACTAAGAGAAGAGATTTGTGCAATTACATTAAGATTGCACGTGTGGGATGTCTGGTTTTATAGAGGGATGGATCATTATTTTTGGAGAATATATTCTCATAACATACAGGAAATTTTCAAGGGATAGCATACAGGCCAAGAGGGTCTTTGCAGCTGGTATAGCTTTTTCTTTCGAAAATGAGATTATGGCCACAATGTATGCAATGAGAGGAGCAAATAGCGTAAAGGTGCTCTTTAGGCACGCTGCCTGCGTGAGTAACCAATTTGCTACTATTACTGCTACTCATCTCTTAAGCGTGATTCTTTTCATCCCAGTTGGCAAGCATCCCACCATATTTCCTTCTTTCTTGTTTGCAGAACGCCTCACAGGTCAGCCCAACACCTATGTTGCAAAGAGGTGTATCGGGATATCTTGTAGTCTAGATTTTTAGAAATTAAGATAATCGTTATGAAAAGCTTCCATGCCACCTGGGCGACTTGGAACTAGGGCAAGAGTGGTAGATAAAACTTGCATACATGTATATAGTATACTTCTGTTTTCAGTTTGCAGAAACCAGTGGCTCCAATATGAAATGAAATTGGCTCTCCGTCAGGTTTCAAAGCGGAATGTAGAGAAGAAACAGACAGGACATCAACTAGTCAGACACCAAGGTCTCCACATCGACTCCATCCAGACGATAGAATCCTAGAGCGTTAAGCATTGGTTTGTCATGGAATCGGTACAAATAAACTTCCTCCCGTCCCTCAGAATCTGCAAAATGCTGGTATCGCTGCCAAGATGGAACACAAAACGTGTCTCCTGGCCCCCATGCAATGCGTTCATTTTCTCCAATGATAGAATAACCCGTTCCGGACACTACATGATACACTGAAGATGCAGTTTCTCGAATTCCTGGTGAGCTTGTTCCGGCCTTAAGTCGCTCGGCAGATCCTCCCAGAACTTTGGATACTGTATCCCAAGGTATTAGTCATTCCATTTGGTTGGAATCGAAAAATTTTAGGACAGTAGACATACCCTGTTGCCCATCGCTTTTTAAATAGTCTGAGATGCCCAATTTCCCGGAGTATTGTCTAGAATATGTTTCATCTCCGTCCAAGGGAACACAATGGGCGACGCATTAGAATCAACATCACTAGCTGGGTATCTTGAATGTTGATAATGCTCAACAAAATGGACCGGAAAATGCCGGAAATTGGGTAGATCGAGGCCGTCCAGCCATATCATCGGTCCTGAACCATTTTTCCCATGATCATGCCAGTTCCAGCGCGGAGTTAGAATAACATCGCCGCGCTGCATGGTGATGCGCTGTCCATGCACAGCAGTAAAACCTCCATGCCCCTCGATAATGAATCTCATTGCGAATGCGGTGTGACGATGAGCTCTTGCAACTTCATTGGGCATCACTAGCTGTAACCCTGCGTAAAGAGTATCGGTAGTGTAAGGGGCATCTGCATGAATTTGTCATTTATTGGCTTTGAAACCGAAGGCGAGAAGTACTATACAAGCATCTTACCTCGAGCAGGGTTCACCAACATCAAAACTCTCCTCTCAGCCTGACTCTCACCGACCAGCTCACCGGCTTTTAACAAACTGGGCCGGATATGATCATAACGCCAGATGTGTGGCACACAACTAGGGTTTGGCCGAGGTGGGTTCAGTTTGGCCATTCGTGTCCATAGAGGCTTAGTCTGGAATTTTTCCACCGCCAGAGCTAGATCATCGGGTGTATTTATTTCTTTGACACCGATTCTCGAATCTTGCGAGATGATTCGCGTAGCGACGACCTCTCTTTTGGTAGCCATTGTTGTTCTATTGAGAAGTGATCGAAAAAATGTCGCGTTGTGGTTTTGGAATACAGGCTAGTCAGCAGAAAGAACTTGAAGCCCCTTTAGGTTTTGGCTAATCTGGGACAAAAGCATTTATCAGTCAATGATTAAGGCTAATAGATTACTGACAAACTTACCATGAGGTTCGTACAGTACCGGTTGGGTGTCCGCGGAAGAGTCCGCGGTGCAATGCCGACAAATCGACCACGAGAACCCGAGTTTCATTTATTAATATTCCAACGAGAAGAAACAAACAAGAAAGGGACATGAAAACAAACGAAATCAAACGTTGCAATGAAACTGCCGTGGCAAAGATTGATCAGATTCGAGACTGTGGAAGGCAGGGTGGTTCGAGGCGAGCCCATTCTGCCTCACCCGAACTTTGACCTCGGATACGTGACTGAAAAGAGTCACTTACAGGCACGACTTATTGTCGGTGAAGACCCTTTTGATGAAGCTGGTGTAACTCGAGTGACCGATGAAGTGGTGACGGTAAAGAGAATTCTGTCTCCACTAGCACCATCTGAAGTGCCCAGTCTTCGCTGTGTCGGTCTGAATTATATGAAACATAGTAAGGGAAAACCTAAGGCGAAAAGATGAGACTGACCTGTATAGTCCAGCAAGCCAAGAGAACGCCGCCTCCATATCCATTTATCTTCTTCAAGCCCCAGACGTCGATTCTAGACCATGGTGACAACGTAGTTATTCCAAGGATCGCCCAGGATGACCAAGCTGACTACGAGGGAGAACTGGTACGAGTAGATCTATCTCCCAATTTATCTGTTACACTAACTCCGCGTATCAAGACCATCGTCATTGGTAAAGATGCCAAAGACGTTTCGCAAGAAGATGCCCTATCTTATGTCGCTGCCTATACAGTAGGCAATGACATTTCATCTCGCAAACTCCAGCGCGATCCAGAATTTGCTGGGCGAGTTCCCCAATGGGGTTTCTCTAAGGGATTTGACACTTATGCGCCCATGGGCCCGTGTCTTTTAGCCAGCAGTCTCGTCGAAGACCCCAGAAGCCTGCGTCTCACAACGAAAATCGACGGCGAGGTGCGACAGGATGAGTTGGTAGCAGATCTGCTCTTTGACTGCCGTTATCTAATCTCATACCTGTCGCAAGGCACGACTCTGCAGAAAGGTAGCGTGATTATGACAGGTACACCCGGAGGTATGCATTTCCTTATTTCCGTGAAATGTTTCCGACTCTAACAAAATGTTCTCTCTCGGTACAGGAGTGGGAGGGGATATGAATCCTCCAAGGTGGCTGCAACCAGGTACAGAGATGGAAGTCTCCGTTTCCAGAATTGGGACTTTAAGAAATGGGGTTGAGTTTGCCTCATACCTAGATAATTAGGTCCGAAGCTTTATTTCAATATTAAACACATCGACCGAGAGTTCTCCAAAACATCACATGTAGGACGTAGAATCTTACATATGATTAAATCCTGAACATTTGATCATTGTATGTCTATCAATTTAGAGTAAAAATTGACGCAATGGGCCAGCTTCACCGCTGGGATCTAAATTGTAATTGATAGGAAATCGTGAGCATAGTCTAAAAATACCGCATATCATGGAATTGAACGCCAAGTACTTAGGTAGGACTGAAGGTAATTGACAGCTCTTCAACAACTATCGACTCCATAAATACATAAATGAATGGTGAGGCTTTGGTATTATGTCATTCCGGTGGCTTTGTGAAGAAGTAATAAACTTGAGCTGCCTCTATTCGCAGATAGAACATGTGAAGCAGTATTCTGGACGGATCACCAGCTACCTAACGAGAAGCGCACCTACTCAATAAAGAAGGTACCAAGCGGGTAGTCACTACCTAGTCAGAGACTTCAGTTTAGATGAATATTTCATCTTGCGCTTGAATATCTGGTGCCGAGCTTCTTGAATATCTTACGGAGAATGTGCCATCACCCGCCACTAATGACTTTTTTTGCGGTCAACTTACCGACAGAGATCACATAGTGGCGGATACCTAGCCGCTTTCCCGTGGGTTGGCTCGGGATCGTTCCGGTTCAAGATAGTACATACATCTTGAATAAAGTTTGATGGATTGTCGGGAATATCCGGGGTAAGATGATGTAGGCTTATATAGTACATAAGTTCCATGCAATATACATAAGCGCAAAAATTTGAGCTATAAAACGGTTGCTATTACCCCTTCAACAGAGTCACGCTGATCGTGATCTACGCAGATTTGGACTCTCAAAATCAAGATCGATCAAATATGTCCTGTTACAACTTGAAAGACGGGCAGCAGGCCTTACATGTGGAAGCTACTACATCCGCAAATGACACGGAAGAAAGTGACCGTCGTCCGGAAGCCCAAGGGAAAGATCAAAATCAACTGCCGGCCGGATATTTCTACAGTCCATACTTTATTGGAAGCTATTGTGTATGTATTTGTCTGTTTCCATCCCGAATCTGCTACGCTTATAGTCTGATTTATGGTTTAATAGGCCATAGGACTTGCGTTTGCCTGTGGAACAGGAGGATTTGCCTTGGTGGCGCCAATATTAAACGAGATTAGTCGTGATCTAGGGAGTACATAATCCCTTATCATCAGGAGCAAGACAGCACAGAAATATGTCACTAATTAGGAAAATAGAGTACGGATCCAGCAATGTCAATTGGGTCGGCATCGTTTATTCGCTAGCTCAGGCCGTTGTCCTCATGCTTGCCGGGCGGTTAAGCGACATCTTTGGTCGCCGCTGGTTTTTCATTATCGGTTCCTGCATCGGGCTGATTGGAAGCATCGTCGGTGGCACTTCGACCTCACTCGAGCAACTCATTGCGGGGGAGACATTAATCGGGATTGCAGCTGGATTTCAGTGCTCTTTCTTCTGGGTTGTAGCTGAAATCGTTCCTATGAAAAGACGATTCATTGCCAATGCCGGACTGTTTCTCTGGACTTTACCAACAGTAAATCGCACTTTTTCCGATTCCCTGTCAACACTTTCACATGTTTCACAAAATTTGACGTGCTAATTTAAGGCTTTTCTAGAATACCCTAGGTCCCAAGATTGCGGCCACTATTCAGAATAATACATCTGTGAAATGGCGCGGGTGTTTCTACTACTTAACAGCCATGAACGCAGTATCAGTGATACTATGGTTCTTCTTTTATCACCCACCCACATTTCACATGCTGCACCGAACGAAAAAGGTAAAACACTTGGTTATGGACTTCGACTTTATTGGTCTCGTTCTTTTTTCAGCTGGAATGATTCTTCTACTGATGGGTCTCAATTGGGGCGGTGTAAGTCTTTCAACTACTCTAGAACTCTTTTCTAGTAAAGAAATTAGTCGGCTAATTATTATAAAAGTCTCTGTACTCATGGAGTAGTGGATATGTTCTCGGAACCATGTTGTCGGGTTTCGTCACTCTCGTCGTTTGCGTGGTATATGAGTTATATATGCCACTAGAAGAACCATATCTGCCACTGGACCTTCTCAAAAACATCAAATACACATCTTGTGTGATATGGTGTGCAATTGCAGCCATGACCTTTTATGCATTCGGGTAAGTTTTGTTGTTTCCGTGGTCCCCTTATTCCATGTACACCTGGTAAATGGGTAATTTGAATTCTAACAATCATTGCTAAAATAGGGTTATCTGGCCAAAAGCCGTGCCTATTTTGTACCCCAATCTCAGTCAAAATGACAGTGCAACCATATCTGGTCTAGTCACCATGTCGTTTGTCCTGGGTCAAATGTCAGGTCCGTTTTGCGCCAATTGGCTACCAGCCAAGTCATTGGTGATCGTGGGATCATTCATTGGAACTGGTCTGTTGGCATCCGTCGCAGCAAACCCTTTAAAAATGGACCTTACCCTGGGGCTACTCGTCAGTGGGAATTTCATTATTGGCATGGCTGATGGGATTGCATTGCCAATGACGACATTCCCCATCAAAAGCCAGGAACGTTTGGGAACTGCTGGTGGCTTTAGTGGCTGCATTCGCCTAGCAGGCACATCAATCGCAGTCGCTATGTACAGCACTATATTAAACAATAGACTTAGTCAGACTGTTCCTACCGCCGTCAAGAAGGCTGCTTTGTCTGTCGGCATCCCAGAATCCTCGGTGCCACAATTGGTTGCGGCACTGAATGGTGGCAATTCTCTTCGCAACATCACTGATATCAGCGGACTAACTTCTAGTACGATCCCGTTAATCGATCTCGCGTATCAAAAGGGCAGTGCACAGGCCTATAGTACTGTTTTTCTTTCTACACTGGGCTTTGGAGGACTCGCACTCGTTTTGTGCCTTTTCATTGGAGGAGTAGACGAGAGTGATGGAGAATATATAGCGGCAATAATCAACCAGCAAGAGCCGGTGAAGTCAGATGTGGAGAAGATTCGAGCATGAGACTTAGGGTCATCTCAACAACAGATAAGAGTGTACTGCAGCCGGCCTGAAATGAGAAAATATATTAGGTATAGTATTCAAGGCCAACTTTTGCGACAATTCGTATCCCAGTTCAAATCTAATTTATTTTATAATATATAAATCCTAACAAAATTTTCTTAAAAGCAAACGTGGAAATATGATATTTAAATTTGCACAAATGTAAAATTATTGAAATACGACTTTTGTCCTCAACGTACACATCCGCCCAGGTTGGTTGGCTTGAGTGAGTTCGGGTTTATAGGTTGGATTTTGGGAACAGAACAAGCTCAAAAAACCGTTTTCTCAATACTGATCTGAAATCTATTCATATTAAGCATCGAGCCAAAAACAAGTAAAAAATTCTGTGAAGCATAAAAAGTCCTTTCATTACGGAGCAGAAAAGCAAAACGCCGGCCTGTGTCTTTACTGTAATATCGATATTCAAACCCATCACAAAGAAGTCAGAAGTGTTCGTCCCATTATGGGGCGGCACTTTTCATCTCCATTGTCGCTACTCCTTCAAGTCCCCTGTCTGTTCTGGCTGAAATCCCCGCGCAGTTATAGGTCACAACCGCTCCCAGCTGCGGAAGAAGAACGAGAATCAAGTACGCCACCCAGCTAGCATTCATTGAAGGCAATGAAGATGGTACTATTTCCAATGATTCTTGTTGTGTTCAGCTCAAATTTCGAGAGAAACGAGTAGATCAGCCGAATGAAGATGAGAGGAAGCGCGATGGCAGCGGCATCTACGAAATATCTTGCCATTTTTCACAAAGAACTCCGTTGCCTCCAGATTGAAAACAATATCCAGCTAATAGCGAGAATAGCTGCGAGAAAGATAAACGGAGATACTTTGAGATAAGTTGCTCCACGATTATAGTCCTTTGGAAAAATTTGACCAGTGAATGTATTCGGTGCTCTATCGATACCTCCTATGATACCCAGAATGAGACTAACGATGATGAGAAGGTGGGCAAGATGAAGGTGACCGGATTGGCTTTGTTGACAAATTCTTAGAGATCTTCTTTGAGACCTTATCCGCTGAGAGTAGGTAGGGCTTCGTTCATCTCCATCCTTGGGAATCGAATTATTCACAAAGGATAGTGTTCCAGCGAGAAGAGGTCCCATCACAATGTTGTACGGGATCTGGACAGCCACCTGAATGCTGATCGAGGATTGCTCGTGTTTCATTATAATGCTAAGCACAATTGCAGCTCCAGTGATTTTGATTGAGAAAATTTCGGAGTCAGTAAAGCCAAAGACCATGTGCCCACTACAGGAGAGGGATGCTACCCAAACGAACATGAGAATAAAAATCCATCATCATGTCTGCTGCTTTTTGACAGTAGTAGTAAAATTGATGAGAGACGCACAAGAAGTAGGAAATACAGTGCCAACTCCACGACCGCCAAAATTGCGTGAGTGTCCATTGTAATGGCGCTGAAAAAAAGCTGAGGGATAATAAAGAAGTCACATGTGGAAAAGTAATCCCTTTCATTTGAGATGAATATCGGACATTTAAATAAAGCTCAAAAAAAAAGCTCTGGGCTCAGCTTGGCTGTTTCTCCGAGGAACAGGTCTCCAATCGCACGCCCGGTGTCTTCGTACAGGGTTCTGCATGCCGGCGTCTTCCCAACCTAACTATCATCTCAGCCTCACCAAAGCTCCGCTCTCTGAACATCGAGTTCTCCTCGGCGCGATCAGAGGGGAAAATATCTCGGCATACGTCTTGACTGCTTTTTGCTTTGCCGGATATGTGATTACTTACAGAATCTTGCATGATTGTACCCTAGCTAAGCAACGGGAAGATGATAATGAAGAAGAAAAGAGACCGCGTCATTTGGAACAGCAGTCACGTTATGCTGACGCTTTATTGTCCATCTTCATCATCAATCCATTTACAAATCAAATACTCATTGGGTTTTCTCATTGATGGTTGTTTCGTCTTTGGCCTTGACTTCTAGTCAGCGGGATCTAGCTGCAAATTGCTTAGAGACATTGGAGAAGAATGCTGTAGTAGGTGGCCTGAAGAAAGTCTTTGAAATTCAGATAGAGCAGGTGTCGGTTGAGGAAGAGTAGAGAACTTCTGCATTGTACGATTGCTAATGTGCTGGCTGGTAAGAGTTCCACTCGTAAAATATGACTAAAATCATACAATTCCAACTCAAGGATTGCAGTGTATTTTGCAGATTCGAGGAAGCCTGGCAAGCAGGCCCGGCCAACTTGTAATTGACTACAAGATTTTGCCTTTTTTTATTTAGGGGTTCTGTATTCTCCTAAAAATATTTTGTTCTTTAATTGGTATAGTATTTAATATTACCTACATATTTTAGCTTCATATTGTACTTTTTCGCCGAGCCATGAGATCGAGGCGATGATGAGGTCGACCAGTTTTAAATCTATAGTCTATCAAGATTATTTATTTTCTTCCATACCTAGGTATGTTTTAATTTTTATTTTCCTTGTCATCTCTATCTATTTGCCCTTATATTAGCCTCAGCGCATTGTATTGTTCATTATTTATTAGTAATTAATTATTAGTTAGGTTATTCTAATTATCTAGTATTATATATTTCTGAGAAATAGTGAATATAAACTATATAATACATTTTCATTTTAGACGAGTAATATATCAAACCATTTAGCTACTCTATATGCTCCATTGAGGTTTAGTGTTAATGCGTCTACGGCAGGAATGATTGAAGCTCTGCAAAAGTTACAACACTTGCACAATGAAAGAGCTTCATAGAATTTGGAAAATACTATCCGTTCCTAATGTCAAATGTAGCTATCAATTCCGCCCAGTTCGTCCTTCCCAAATGGATAAGACTTAGTAGCGCCTTGCATGGAATAATCATACGAAGCTTGCAGGGTGCATCTAGGGAAAATTTTGAGCACTTAGTGCCAAGTGCATCAAGAATCGTCTTCTTGTAGATCGCTGTAGCATGATTCCATAACGATACTGAGCAATATTCGACATTTGATATCAGCCGGCAGAGAAAGGGCAGATGTGAAAGGAGACTGAAATTCCTTGTAAGAGGCTTGGTTCCTATTAAGTATTGTGTTTCTTGCTGCATCTAGTATAAACCTTACTGTCTGTTTTGTGTATTCGTGTGTCATTTTATATGCATATAAAACGCTGGTGACTGATATGTATCTAAAACGTTTGTTAGGTTTCAACGCGGGGCGTAATTTCTCTCCTTCAAAGGTTCATTTCAACTACTGACTGCTGAATTTAAAGTGAATGCTAGGTCCAGAAAAGTGTATATAATTGGGTGCTGCTTCGAATATGTAGTTGTATGCAGCTACAGACATTACGCTGTCTCATCCAAGTCCTCGCCCTTGTTCACATACGCTGTCTGCTGGCCGGCATGTGCGGGAACTTCCTGAATCGACCGCACAAACGGGATCACCCAAATCAAAGCGAAAACCACAAATGCCCAGTCTACCGCAAACTCCACGTTGTAATTCGTTTTTGTTGAATTGACCTTAGACGCGATCGCACTTCCCACCGCCTCGGCGCATTTGAAGGCTCCTACGTACCGTGCCGCTTGGTCAGGCGATTCATGCGATAAGTAGCCAATGGTCCAATAGACCAGGGTCTGCCAGATAGCGTCAAAGCTCCCGTAGAAGAAATATAGCAGGAAGGGCCCAGCGTATTTGGGACCTGATTTGATGAGATCCATTTCGTTAAGGCCGTAGTAAGAGCTGCTTGGTCCACGTCTGAGTTGTGCTGCAAGCCCGCCACCCCAAACAACCATGGAAATGATTGCGGTGATTATGAAACCCCATATACCACGCTGGCGCCGGTTCATGTATTTGTTATCGAGGAAGAGACCAAAGATAAAGCTTGAGACCATCTGAGCTAGCCAGTACATCCCACCGTTGAAGCTTCGGGTTCGGATAGTGAAGAGTTTGGCGTTGTAGGTGTTCTGCTGGTAATTGTATGCATCTATAGTAGTGAGCATCGCTGATCAAGGATAATGATCAAAGAAGACTCACAGTTTGCAGCCATCCAGAAAGGAACAAGAGACACAACCCTCCGGTCCTTTAGAATCTTTAATGTCTCTACAAATTCACCCCAAACACTGGGTTTCCGAAGTACGGCCGCACGGGAATTATCTTCTCTGATGACGTTGTAAGGTTGAAGAAGTGCAAGGGCACATATACATCCAAAGGCCATGATGCACATAAACGCAATATATGTCGAATCAGAAACTGACCCTGATTTGGAGCTGAAGTTTAAACCAAAGGAAATCATGGAACCAAGGAATCCACCCAGGCTAAGACAGCGTCAGATTCTCTACTCTTATACAAGAAAAGACGTAGATCGGGTACTCACTTGAAGATAATCCAGAAAACACCAATCATTCTGCCCTGCTGCTGGGGCAGGGGATATCCAGTCATGATTGCACCTTGTGCAATCCACAGCAACGATGCTCCAATACCAAGAACAGCACTAGCACCAATTACGAAGCCTTGGTTGGAAGTATGATTGTAGGCCAATAGTGAACCAGCATACAAGACGTATGGAATACCGCCAATAAAGATCGTCCATTTCGGTCCGAGAACGTTTGTCACTACTGGAGCGACAAATATATTTCCAGCTGCACTGACGGAGGCAAGAGCAATATGGCCTTTTGCTTGTGTGGTGGTGTCCAGCTGACCACCTCCCCCGATACCAGAGAGTGCATTGTACATGCCAGGGCATCTCATCATTCTATCAGTTTCAATAGATTCACAATACGTAGTCATAAAAACTCACCCGAAGGCAACGATGCTTACTATAACAACTTGCCAGAAGGGGGAGTTATATCTGGTGTAGCATATCTTCTGTGAGACACTCATGGTTTCCCCAATTGCACGATCGTCTTCCTTTGTGGTCGAGGTAGTGGCCGTTTTCTGTGCGTTAGAATCCATTTTTGAACCTTTTGTGCAATTTCAAGGTTTTCCTGCAAAATTTAGTTGTATTGGAGTCTCTCGGTAGTTTCAGAAGACTATATATGGTCCGTTTGCTTGTCAGTGCTAATCTCAACTCAGCTGTGAAAATCGCGGGGACTCCGCACTCCCACGGATTCTACGGGATGGAGATACCAAGGTCTATCTGATAAGAAAGTTTATCAAATTATTTCAAATCACAATCCTCGAGTTATCGGACATTTTAATTTATTTACCCTTGGTTATGTGGGATGTATCTGATAACCCTCCTCCTCTGAAGATTTCGACAGATAGTCAAGTTCTAGGGTTAGCTCCCTTCAAAACGGTTAAATCCAATGGATAGAGTATGACCTTGTTACAAGCAACTTGTTAGACCTCACTTTTTCACCTTCTTACAGATAAAATGTATCATCGGATGTTGGCTTTTGCCGCCGTCGCGACTGCGACAATCGACTTCACGAGTCTCCCAAACCATCCCCGACTGATGTTTACAGATGAACGTGTCAAAGCAGTTCTCGCAATGAACCAGACTGATTTATACTACCAACAGGTTCTTGGATATCTGGAGACGACTGCTAATACTGCGGTAACAACACCTTTGTCACTGTCCTCCGCAACCTCATGGTCCAGTACCGTCAGAATGAATCTCGGCGCCGTTGCAGGAATGTATCGATTGACGAATGACACAGTGTATTCAGATTGGGCCATTGATACGGTCATAAAGTTGTCAGAGCTCTCTGACTGGGACCCGTCCAATTTCTTGAATACGGCCGATATAACCATGACAGTCTCGTTGGGTTATGACTGGGTGTATGATGAGTTTACGGATGCACAAAGAAGCGCGATCGAATCAGCAATTCTCAGCAAGTCTTTTCTTCCGGCTCTGAACTCCTCGATTAATTCATGGTCCGAGCATACAAACAACTGGGCACAGGTGACTCACGGCTGCCTGATTATAGGAAGTCTTGCAGTTGGAGACATGAACTCCACATTGTCGAATGAGATCATTGACTTTTCTCTGCCCAAACTCAACGTATCGTTACAACAGTATGCACCGGACGGTGGTTGGATAGAAGGGTACTCTTATGGAACGTATGCAGGCATCTTCCTGGGGTTGATGATGGGGTCACTAGACAGTGCGCTAGGTAACGACCTTGGTATCTCAAGCCTTCCAGGAATGAGCAATCTCGGTGCGTGGCTAACGTATGGATTTGGCCAAACCGGCGGATTCAGTTGGGCCGATGGGGCTTGGACTTTCTCAAATGCCAACAGCCTATGGAGTGTCGGATACTGGGCAACGCGGTTCAACAGAGCCGAATGGTTACAGGGAATGCTTTCCAGATTTACCGCCTCACAAGCAGCTACCTTTCAAGCCTTTCTTTTTTACAATTCCTCTCTAAATACCACCAATACTCTGCCTACTATGCCACGATATGATCAGTTTGAAAACGTTGCTGGAATGACATACCGCTCCTCATGGACCGATTTGAATGGCTGGTTCTTCGGATTGATGGGAGGCTTCAATGGACGTTCTCATGGTCATCTGGATGCAGGATCATTTGTTATCGATTATAAGGGGTACCGATGGGCGCAGCTCCTAGGTTCAGATAGTTACAGTCTTGCCAATTATTTTGTTGCACCGCGTCGCTGGACATATTATCGCTGTCGCACTGAAGGTGCGAATACCTTGAGTATCTCAAATCAAAGTCAGGTGGCACTGAGATTTGCGAACCAAATCCCTTCAGCTAATAACTCCTTATTATGGGCTGGAAGCTTCGATTCATCCAGCCGCTTTGGTGTTGTCAACCTCACAGAGGCCTATGCAAATGTTACGACTAGCGTTCTACGCGGAGTAGTTATCCTAAACGATTCTCAACTTATGATCCAAGATGAAATCAGTGCCCCTACCGCAGTAGATATTGCTGCTAGCTGGCACACAATTTCAACTGTCAGCTTAGGTTCCGACAACCGCACTGCCACTCTGACGCAGGGAGACATAGCTATGGACTTGAGTCTACTATCGCCATCCAATGCCTACTTTGAACTTACTGATACAAATCCGTGTAATGCGTATAGTGGGTGTTCCGAGCTTACTAACTCGGGTATCTACAATATTGCCGTGCGCTTGTCAGAATTGACAACTGAGGCGACCATACGACTAGCCCTGACGGAAAGTGGCACTCCAGTCAATGATTTTGCCGTTTCATTAGCCGATTGGTATTCTTTATGTAGTGTGGACTGCTGGGAAGGGAGCAATATCGAGGATCCGTACTGGCTTGATAATTCGGAGATATATTACTAACTGGCAAAGGATATTTTCCATACTGAAATTTATTCGTCTCTTACAGCGATACCCATTTCCTTATCCTTGCAGACTCATATAACGCATCGTAGAGCTTTAACAGTTTCAAGATGATCCCTTGATCACAAAATTCGCCCTCTCTTTTCCCAATATCCATTTGCTGAAAAAACGAATCCATCTGCTTTTGAAACGCGGCATAGAGGTCAACCTCTTTGTTGCTTAATGAGTTTCTTCCTACATTCCATCCATTTTTCTCCTCTTTCGAAAGAACATAACTTCCAGGTCCATCAATGTTCAGATGCATTGATCCCTCGGTTCCGTAAACCTCTATACTCCAGTCTTGGAGATACCGACTTGCCTCCCACGCGGTAAAATCCAAATGGACATTGAACGTGTCGAATTCCAGAATGGCAGAGGCAATGTCCTCATGAACCAGGGTGCCGATTGCTTTTCTTGGGTTCAATTCCCGTTCCTGGAATAGACCTGGCACCCAGGAATACCCATGATGAGGCTTTTGTTCCGGTAACTTCCTCATAGAAGAAATTACTTGATCAGGGAGCCCAAATAAATCAACGACTATTTCCAGGACATGTCCACCAAGACTATAGAAGAAGCCACCAATATTACGTTTATCCGACTGCCAAGGTTCAGCCCCTGCGCCGCCCGGACAGCCGCCGTGGAACCTAGCCAGTGTTACCGAACCTAACGAGGACTGTCGGACGATTCGACGAGCCGTCTGGACAGTTTCTAGGTAATGCAGCTCCCATCCAACTTCGAAAATTATACCGCGTTTTTCGATCTCCGCTGCTAGCGAATAAAACTCTATAGGCTGGGCTACCCCAGGTTTTTCGACAAATATCCCTTTTGCACCACTGTTCAGTGCAAGCCGTATGTATTCTGCATTTTCGTGGTCTCGTCCATGGATAAACGCTACGTCGTACGGGATGCTAATAAGGTCGGCAGACTCGGTGTAAAGAGGGCACCGTGCATATACTTTCATCTGTTGGGCGATATCTGGATCGCTATCGTGGTAGCCGAGAAGTTTGATGTTGGGGTGTTGCTGGAAGTACGCGTAACGGTGGAAGATGTGTGGATGGCTCGTTCCAAGAAGGATAGCTTTGATATCTGGCATTTTGACTTACCACAGGTTGTGACTTCAATGTTGCAGCGTGAATGGAAATATTTAAAGTGACTGTTAGTGTACTGCCTATCATTTATACATGATAATGCTAATTGGGACACCCCCGATTGGGACACCCCACGCAAAGCGATTCTACTTTAGGATTCAATTACTGATTTTCTCACGTTCTGGATCACTCAACGCTCATTTGTGTGATGACTACATTTAAGTATATTTCTACGCCTTATATGACAGTGTTCCAAAGTCAAATTTTCATCGTTTCCATCGCTTCGATTACAGTAGTTCAGTGACTATGCAGGGTAAGAGAGTACTTTTGAGTATCCCCCGTCCACCAGATATGTCTAGATGTCCATCAGTAAGGACCCGGAAAGGAAAATCTGAAGTCTAATACTTACCCCGCCGGTCGTAAAGCCGCCTTCCAAAACAGCTAAAAATTCAATCCACCTTCACAATAAGCATGCTGCTACTTAAGAGAAATTGCAGTGACGTACCTGGCAATATCCTCTCCCCTCCCAATCCTACCAACAGGATGCGCCTCGTTCAGCGCATTGCTTTTGCCTGCACCCCAGGCTGGCGCATACTCACTCTGAAAATCCCTGCTCAGATCGTTTTTGAGAGTCTCTAATGGGGGTAAGAGACTTTCGTTTCGCTCGGATCGCACATCAACCATCCCCGGGCTAACGACGTGGACTCTAATCTTCGGTCCTAGACTTACCGCCATTGCCATGCTTAGGCCCTCAATTCCAGCCTTAGAAGCAGCGTAGGCCTCCCCGTGCTTGCTCTGCTGTGTAGAGCGACAGCTGGACATATTAATTATCACGCCGCCAGCAGAAGATTTCTCGAGGTGCGGTATGGCTTTTTGAGAGACGCGGTAAGTGCCAACGAGATTCACGGACAGGATTTTTTCAAAATCTGACGTTGGAACCTGATCCATGCGAATTCCCGAGCGCGTATATTGGCTCTGTTTGAAATCGTAAGTAATTATTTATATATTGACAGAATGAAAAAAATCACATTGATTCCCGCGTCTAAGCTTTGTCAGTCTGATCATCCATTGCTTTGTCTTTACATGTTTAATTTCAGGGTAATAGAAGACTAACTGTTGACTAGGACATCTATACCCCCAAAACTGCGTACACAGAGGGCAATCGCATTTGTGATCTGCTCATCATCACTGACATTCATCGGTGACCATTTGAAATTTTGGTGTTTATCTTCCGGAACAACCGACGGGAGATGTTTTGTGCATGTATCTTCAAGAAAGGATTCGTTGTAGTCGGTCAGGAATACCTGATAGCCTTTAAGCAGGAGCTCTCGTGCTGTCACTCTACCGATGCCACTCCCAGCACCCGTAATGAAAAAGATCTTTGGCATTGCGCGGTGTTCTACTTCCGCAATCGCGATGCTGTAAATACTACAATCGATCACTTAGTAATCAGCTATCCTTGTGCGTTACGAATTTGTAGTAAGTCGACTGAGGTTACTATTCAGCGAGAGATCTCACAGATTCTACGAAAAGTTACGGTGAGTGGTGGAATAACCAGCATCATCACTTCCCACGCAAGGAATGGGATAGCGTGGCAGTTGGGCACCTGAGATGTGCCTCCACCTGTTTACCCACATACTTAGGTCCCGTAGGTGGGTTAAGAAGCTAAAACTCCACTTGACTCCAATCAATCCCAACTCTACTACTAATATAGGTATATATTACGTGTAGATAAGTTAGATTGGAGGTCAAACTTAAAAGGTCATCTGCTGGATGTCTACAACTTTCGAAGCGAGATTCACGATAGGCTAGCCGACTAGCTGCATTAGGCAGGCGCTGCTACCGTCGACAGATAAACTCGCAACGTTTGGTAGGTTGGCTTAGGATCCAAGGACCAGATATTAGTTCCCTAAGAATTTTTGTTAATCACGATCCGGCTTCGTGGCATATGGAAAGAAATCTCGAGGAACTGAGTGTAGGACTGCTCCGCCTTATCGGTCGAATTTTCTGTGTGTCCATTACAAGATTCTACGACCAAAGACACTGGCTGGCAAAGGCAAAGCAACTTGGTGCTAGCCTGATCCCGCGCATCTAATAGTGCCTGCAAGTTTGTCTGATTCATCTCAGAACGTAGTTCATAGCAACAAATAAGGACTTCTAAACAGCACAAGGAAAATTTCGAGATTGGAATACTAATCTGTACGGATATTGTAACTTTATAATCATCTCCTATATGTCTCAAATGCGGGATAGTGAAAATGTTTTTAACAGTCATTCATTTCTAGTGGTAACACTAGATTTATTACACAATCTGGATAAGGCAATACGAAACCACGGCACCTACCAAAAGGAATTGCGGCAGATAATACCACCAAAAAGTAGTATATCATGAAGGCTGAAAAGCGGTGGACTTGCCTGCCTGCCTGAGACCTATGTATATGTACAATTTGATTTACGCCTAATGTGTGAAAGATAATCAGAACTACGGTGATGACTGTTTACTTTAGCTGAGAGACTAATATACAGCTTAATAAAAAGCCGGATGTCCTTTCATCATACTAAGAAGCACACTCAACATTTAGCTCTTAAGTTCATGTTTCAGGCTACATGTAACTTGATTACCAGATATTAGTTTAGTTCAACAAAGCTCAACCAGGAGTCCTGGCCCCAGTGATTCAAGTCAAACCATGACATAAGATCGTCACTATTCCCGATATCGTCGCCTGGCGATCCATCGACTGGCAATTGAGAAACAGCTGACTTGTCGGGATGGTCCGAAAGAACATTATCCAAGACTTTGCTAATAATTCTTGATCCTTGCTGACAAATCTCGAAATTGACTTCATCTTCGCTCACAGAATTCAAATGTGAAATAAAAACACTCAATTTCTGGATAATCCAAGAACGAGAGCGACTCGTAGTTTGGGTTGACGGTATTGAATATTGTAATTCGGAGGTCAGTATGCCTGCAGTAGGAAGGCCCATGTAGCATAGCTTGATTTATACGGAATTTCAAGTCAGCAGATTTAATCGTCAATAGGGCTAGGTGGGGATGGAAATTCTTACATCCCACGAGAGAGAACGAAGTGGTTGACCAGACTTCGTCAATAATGTGGCGATGTCTAGCACCGTTGAAATAACTTCACAGGAAGTCTCAAAAAGCCCCTCTGATTTCCGCCCAAGCCGTTTCCAAAGAATGCGATGCAACAGGAACTCTTGATATGCAAAATCCATGTGAATATATAGCCGGGCCTCTTCAATTTTGTGGTTGCAGACTGATCTTGTAGAAGTGGTCGACCAACGTAGAAATCCCGGAAGGTCTTGCTGCATCTGGCGAGCATCCAGAATGACCTTTCTGTAGCCACCAGCGTGTCAGTAGTCAGATGTGTACTGGTAGTATGTCTTTTTCTTTCCTGGTGTAAAAGCGGCTCTGAAGTGGGAAGGGATACATACTCGACTCTAGCCTGCAGGTCGCTAGTTGTATTGCACATCGATAACTCTAAGATTCTTTCACGAACCAGGCTTGTTAACGTTGCAATCCGCAGCTTGGCTTCGTGAGTGGCCTCTCCTCGGGTATTCCAGCCATTTTCATCTAATTTCTGGAGAGCTAGGTCTATCTCATCGGGCGACGCAATAATTTCATCATGACTAAGATCTAATGGCATTTGGATGGAACAATATCGCGAAGAGATACGAGGAGGTCGTCCAAGCATGGTGGCAAATTCTTTGTCCATCGCGTAAGCACTTGACATTACTCGCTTGCGTATCTCTCGCAGGAAAAAGGGACAGTCTTTATCATCGCTCAACTGGTGCAACCCAATGGCAGATGTTATCGTGGATAGATCGCCCATTTTTTGCCAAGTTCTATAGTCTATAACCCGCGAAGTTAGAATAATATGATATGTGTAGAAGAAACCAAGTGCTTAACGCGATACGTACCGCTTGGTCCAACCATATGATTCAGTATTACTGTTTGTTGAGCTACAAGCCAGCACATTGGATCATTTGGGAGCCCGAAAGTATGGCAGTGCTGCAAGCACTTTTCACTTATTGCCATAGAGCTGCTACGAAGTTGGTTTCTATCCATCTTCCCAGGACTGAAACGGGCAAAAATGTCATCTTCTTCGTTGATACAAAAAGTAGCAGATGCAAGCATAACAAATAAGACGCCTATCGTTTCCCATCTGCCGGCAATAAGAGACGAATATTCGGGCAATGTCATTGAAGCGGTAATATCAACTTTTACCGTCGCGTTGGTGAATAACCTTCGCGACAAAGTTAGTAGCGACAACTCAATGTCACTCGAGTTTCTGGTGGCTGAATCATATAGATTTGCAATGGCTGTACAAATACTATTCGTCAAGGATGGTCCCATGAACCAACCTGGACCAACCTTATTCTTAATTTCGATAACACTTCGAAACCAATTTATCTGATCCAATTCACGCAATATTTCCATTCCCTGTCGAATTTTTTCCGTATCTTCGGCCGATTGGCTCGCATCGCCATTATCATCGAAATGATATTGTTGACTTTCGTTGTGACCATGATGTTCAGCTAACAGGTCCCCCGGAATGGCAATTCCCATATTACCGGGTGTCAATGGCCGCTTTTCTGGAAGTATCTGTATTCGCTGCGACAAGTATCCATCACAAGGGGATATTGCATGCAACGGTGGGGTATCAAGAGCATTGAGAGCATGGCGCCGAGTTTTAGCTGGAGACACATTCTTATCTAGGCGAAAGACAACTTGATTTTCAGGACGCCGCTTTCTTGGCCTCTGTAACGATGGTAATTGGGGCAGCGAACTTCGCGCAGTGGGTTGTGTAAGGGGCGCTGGGTGGTAGAAGCACTGTGCATCCTGGCCACGGGAGATACACCGATCGCATATGGGTGCTTTGTGATCACATCGCAGCTTGGATTTCCGACATGGTTCACACGAAGAGAGCTTTCCATTGCGACGAGGTGTGGCCATGCCCCCGTCTCAAGCATTCCCGGTTGCCACGATCCCTTCCTCCAAGTAACCAGAAAACCAGTCGACCGACTCAAGTATTGGTGAGTATACTCCCGCCGTATGACGATTATCGATCTCATATACCGGGCTCAGAGACTGCTTGTTAGACTGAGATGTTACACTACAAATGACAGCAACAATCACTCACTTGTTCCTGAACGATCGGAATTAGTCCCTGGGTTAGCCTGTTATGGTTAAGACGGCTTGTGTCATCAAAAATCCGATCGCGGAGCTCCGACATACCGAATCGAGCAGTTTTCCGGTCTGTTCCGATGCTGCTTCTCGGAGTCAGATTGCCCAGTCAGGCAGTTCTTTGGCTTACCCCGGTTTGAGGTACTACAAAACTACCTAGGTGGATATGCTATGAAACTCGGTCATGCTTTCATCTAAAGACAATAGGTAATGTGTTCCTCTGTCGCTGTCGGATGCCACTGATAAATCTATCAAATGTTGGGAGTAGTACGAGTCTCTACTTAGTATATCAGAAATCTACCGGGAAGTAATCAGAAATATATTTGCCAAAGAGCTGCCAAAACACTAGACACATTCGCTATTTAGGTTTATGGACATAATGGCCTACTTCAACTGATATTACTTAGAGAATTTAGATCAAATCTACTTACAATGAATTTCCAGCTCTTCGGTGTCAATACTTGTGTCAGGACTGGAGTTGAGGTTAGACTAATTGTTAAATCGATTGTCTGTTCAGTAATACTTCGGAGTCTATTTACTTCTTGATTAGTGATTTGATGGGGGATCTGATCATGTGCCGACAGGCACATAATGCGTCCATGTTAAAATTAGCGATTACGGATCAGTTTGAACTTTGAAGCCCTTCCATCCGTCGGGTATTTTCACCTAACGAACGTGCTGAAGTGCCCACAGTACGCGACCAACGTACCTCCTCACATTGATTTGCCCTTCGCACGACATAATGATCGGTCTCTTAAGGAAAATTATGGGTTGGGGACAGTGACGAATGAACATAAAATAGTCTTCAGACGTCGATAAAAGAGGTGAAATCTGTTTTAATCAAACTGTTCAGCGCAGCGTTAGTCACCGAGAGATATCAACCAAGGTCGTCGGGAGGAAGGAGTATTTCCGAGTTACCGTGGAAAGATTTTTTAACATTAGTTGACCTATAACTACAGAAATTGAGACGAATGAAGAGCGCAATAGGAAGTCCGCCCGCGAGTGGATTCAAGCTTGCAATAATGGATATGCGTATTAAATCGCGTGATTAGAACGGCATTTTCCGCATCGACATAAGCCACATCCATAATTTCCCACTGGACCGTTCTAAGACTCTGGGAATCTTCTTGGGCGCCAGATTCGATTCTTTGGAATAGAGACGAAGGTATTGGGTTCGATGCTAACAAATCCAAGCACATCAAGCATAACGAACAGTGTTTCAAAGTGAGAGCCCGCAACCAGTTCCATCCATCTCCACGGCGTACCTCGGTATTTTTTCAAACAGGCTCATCAAGCTGGTTGTCAATTTCATGCTGACGCCATTTTTTTGATTCCATCAGTGTCAAAAAGACAAGAGAACTTATCAAGGGGAGGCGCAAAGCTGCGAGTAGAAAGGTATGCAATCCGAATAGTGTAAGTTCTTACCGTACACTGTCCCTTATATAGGAGGCACGGAAGAAGAAGCAGAGGCAAAGGCAAGTGTCTCCTCCATCTCCTTCGATGCGTAAAACGGAAGCGGTAA
The DNA here is from genome assembly GCA_023626235.1 of Talaromyces sp. PYS2902. Taxonomy (NCBI): domain Eukaryota; kingdom Fungi; phylum Ascomycota; class Eurotiomycetes; order Eurotiales; family Trichocomaceae; genus Talaromyces; species Talaromyces sp. PYS2902. The sequence continues at coordinate 45,028 of JAMAGP010000009.1, forward strand.
CCCGTAACGTATGACTCTTTGTGCTAATGTTTCCAGACATTACTCTGTCGCGCAAGTCGCAGCCGATCAAATTGCCGGACCGGCCGTCTTCTCTGGTTCAACTGGTTTTGATATTTTGATGTAATATACTGACGGAGTCATAACTTTTGACGTGTCCATGGCCGGCCATGCCATTCAATTCATGTGCCAATCTTTCGAGTCCGTAGGACGAATTTGGACGACAGGACATCTCGAGGTAGGGATGGCCCTTGGCAGTTTACACTCGATTGTGGTGGGCTCCGTGCCGCACGTGGTAGATGGATGAGTTCGAAACTCTGGGCAGATGAAGTGAATTGTTATGGATTTAGTATTGCGAGTGTCACAAATCCGTCTCGGGAGGTGTTGTAGACCTCCTACGTCCCCGGCTTATTCGTCGTGGATTGCGCTCGCAAGGTTACGGCTCCTAGTTGTACTTTCAAAGATAATCTATTGGTAGGTCGACACTTAGACATGATTATTATGGCATGATTTTCCGTTGAGGAACTGAGAACGCTAATGTCGCTGCGGATTTGATGAAATCACCATTAGAGAAATCGAAGGTGTAACAGGTATCTCAGGATGAATGCAAGAGATTCGTGATATGCTCTAAAATTGATCCTGGGCTACACTCGTATTCAAGGTAGTATATACGCACTGAATCATGAGAACCAAAAGCAGATATTCGTTCTTTACCTGTTTCCTTAGTGTTATCGTAGAGCTTCATATAAGCATGATTGTCAGCAATAGAAAATGTGATTGTCCTACCATGAATAGACCATGATACAAGCTGGAATTTAAGTACGGCTTGCCGTTTGATAAGGTGTCTTTAACAAAATTCGGTAAATATTTGAACTCCAGCATATAACCCAGAGATTTGGATCGCACGTAGCAAGTGAAAAATTTATGTTCCTCAATTAGTATACATCAAGGTGAGCGTAATGATTCGGGTCTCGCAAAGTATCTAACAGAGGGAAGGTAGTTGAAAAATTAAATTTTCAAATTGAAATCTTTTCACATGGCAGGCAACTGCCATTTGGGTGAGAGAGCAAAGCAATAAGCTTGTTCTTCAAGAATGATTAACTAGGCAGAATCAGGGGTCTGCTGTGTTTCATCTGCATCCAACATATGCTGGATACTTTTGCTCGGAAGCCAACTTTCAGCGGGGATAATCCACCATGATATTAGCGCAAAGATCGTTACGATCGCCATGATCACAGGGGCGTAATTCAGCGTGCTGGCTTCCACGGGGAAGATATAAGGTGAGTACAAAACCGCAACTACCCATGCATTCCAAACCACCGAAATAGCCTGGAACGGTTTGCTAAGACGCCCCAGGCTCCAAGCAGGCTTGGGAAAGTTCTTGGGCGTGAAGAACAAACGTCCAAAGGAGATCAATCCATATGCAGCTGCCGATGGTACACCGGCTGCTGAGACAAGGGATGTAAAAGCAGCTGAAGAAGGTAGGATGGTGCAAGTAATTATTGATGAAACAACCCAAACCACAATGACAGCATTGCGCGGTTGTCCGTCTACAACTCGTGATGTCCAATTTGAAAATGGTAGCACACCATCTCGAGCTACAGCAAAGACCAGACGAGATGCAGCTAGGATTGCAATAGCAGTATTCTTTGGCATGTCAGTTCAGTTTTCAACTAACTAAAATATGTGTCATCATCAAGGATACTCACAAACCAAAGAGCAATAATGCACACCAAATTCATGACGATGTGTCCTCTGTCACCGAGAATAACGGCATATAGTGGGACGAATGGTTGGGTCCCTCCGAACGAGAACAAGGTGTCGGCATCAGGCTTCATTTACATTACCTCATTAGAACCCTCCATTCCAAAATGATCTAGCATGAATATAACAACTTACCGCGCAGAAAAGAAATAGGATGACCACAATAAACCCTCCAACTCCACTAACTACCGTGCCCCAGAAGATGCTTTTAGCTGCAGATACTGCTGCGTTCTTGGTTTCTTCCGCAACGTGACCAGATGCATCAAACCCGATCAAAACTCCGGCGGTCGCCAGATAAGAAAGACACCAATTCCACCCTTCAGGAGCTCCGGTTCCGTTGTAGGTAGTGAGGAATGCGTCACTTGCTGATCGAAAACCGATTGTACGACTCGTTGCAACAGGTAGCCAAATCATATTGAGAGCAAAATCAAGCAGGACAAATGCAGTAGACGCGGCGAAGATCCATTTGAAGTAGCGAGCTATCTGGCGGTTAGGAGTCTACATTGATTCGCATCCACGCGGGAGTACCATGTAACATACGGGGAAGCAAATTCCAAATTGCGGCGGTCGCCAACATCACCTCGGTACAAATCCATTGCACAGCTCGAAATTTGACATCGTCAGTATCGGATGGAAAGTCTAAATTGAACACCACGATTTCCTATTCATGAATCTAACGGTCAGAAATTTTCTCTTCTCCTTAATATGGAAGCAATCAGCGAACATCGCCTTATGGCACCCGACGTACTGAAAGCATGTAATTGACAGCCCCCTGAGTATTGCCTGAACGCAAGGTAAGTTATCGACTGATCATAATGTTCTCCCACTACACCTAGGACTAATAAGTTAACTTACTTGCGCAAAAAGTCGTCCATGCAGTCGTACTCCACCATGCGACAATGAAGCCGAGCAATCGTCCGAAACGAGGCCCACCTGCTTCTGCCGCCCATAGATATATGGATCCAGCAAGAGGCAAAGACGAGCATATCTCAGCTATCACGGCAGCTGTGATGAACGTAAAAAAGCAGGTAACCAAAAAGCTTGTCCTAGAAGATCGTCAGTGCCGTGCCCAATCTTAGAGATCTAAGCAAATCTTACCAATAGGCCAAATTACCACCTGCAGCTATACCAGTTGAGAATGTCACTCTGACACCACCAATGAAGTATAGGGCAGCTAGGACATTCCCAAGAATTAAGATTTGTTTTCGACATGAGGGTGCGACTTCTATCGACCTACCAAAATTGGTTGCGAAATTGTGGAAATAGTTGTAGCTCCTTTTCAGCACCTATGTATCGCATATGCGTAAGAGTTGTGCTCGAAATTATTGATATTGCAGATGAGGACGTACCGGCTTATAGCCTAAACGTGCCTATTTCTCGCGTCAATAAACCCCAGTCCACGATCAATGGCATATGTTCTCGTCTTACCAAAACCTCATCATCAACTGTGTTTCCTTCGGGCTCACCATCATCCTTCCTCAAATCGGTCTGAACCCTCGTTTCACCTTTCATGTTATCAAATGCGGGCAGGTGATCCAAGTTCTAAATTGATTAGAGATTTTAGGTGGTGGTATCAGCATAATTTGAGCCCGCCTCCTGGCGATTGCGATAGATGTTATATAACAGTCTATACATACTGGTGTTAATTTCAAGATATGAGTGTCAAAAACGCACTTTGTTCCGTAACCGAATCGTGAAATATTAATGTTTTATGTCGCCATCGATGTAGCGTCGATTTAGTCTCAAAACAGGCAAACCCCGGCCGGTACTGGTGAAAGAAAGCTCCACAATATCCCGAAAGCCCTAGCTGGCTACGGCTCGACTTTTATTACGACTCATAGTCTCTTCCGAAGGGAGTACATTCACAAACTTAACGAAAAGGATCACATCTGACTCGTAGATTGCAGAGCATTATCCTATACTACTTATTCGTTCAAATGCGGGCCGAAAAGAGAACATGGACAGGCTAAGCGCAATCCAGATCCTATAATAGCACACCGAACTGCATTCCACTACCTTATCATACTTCTCAGCCTTCCAACATTTAGTTCATAAGAATATTACCACATTTTATTCCAAGTATGACTCCGATGGGGCTTTTCAAACTCGTGGCTTTAAACTCAAAAAGGCTGCTAATTGACATGAGCGGAAGTGCTGACATATGGGGAGATAATTGCGGTCCAAAATACCCTTTTGAGCCAAGAGAGAAGAATGGTCGAGGCTCGGCATTGGTTTCAACGGCGTATTGCGTGATCCCTACTATGTAGTTCAGTTTTCAGAGTTTGATGTGGAGATCATCTTTTGATGAAATTTACCCAAACATGCACCAGCCAGTGCTATGGACGATAAGGTGAAAATTACTGTCCACCAAAGCAGTTGATCATCCTCTTGATCATTCTGCAGCAAGGTAAATCGGCAGGCCAGGCAAGAATACACAATGATATCGTTATACCATATCTTTGCGTTAGCTGCTGCTTTCGTGTTGATTCACTTGTTGTGGGTGAGTACCAGCTATTCCCAGTTATGGACACTTGCACCGGATTTTGACATAGATCAGGTGGTGTATCGCGCAAGTGTATCTTCTTTAGCAGAGATTCCGAGTGCTGGATTCTTGGCCGCGTATTCGCGAAATCTTTGGACTTTCCCACGCGAATTCCGGGGTTCCATAACACAGGATCTTCCGCTTCTTCATGAAAACCTAGGTATTATCTAGACATAAGTATACCATTATTATGAAATAGATTATTAGCTTACCAACACAGGACCCTTGATTCGTATTTCACCCAACGAAATATCATATTATTCCATCGGAATCTATGAGACAGTTCACGGAGCTGGGAGTAAATTCAAAAAGGACCCTAAATCCTATGGAGGCTTTGTTCAGGATGAGCATCCGGCACTTTTTTCCCTCATGTGAGCATATGATTTTTCATTTTTGACCTGAACAGTTACTGATTGTTTAAAACTCCTGCACGTATAGTGACCCGAATGAGCATTCTAAGAGACGCCGTCTAATGGGCCAGCTTTACAGCCGAAGCAAAATATCCGATCTCAAGGGCCTGATGACAAAACATGTAGCACATTGGATTGAATGCATAAGTCTGCAGCATTCCGCAATTGATTTAATGTCAGCCTGTAGAGCACTTGAGGCAGACATTGTTTGTAAGCTTCTGACGCTGGTTTGACTTTATTTGAACAGGATATGACTGATCATGTGTAGCGGAATTCAGCTTCGGTGAAGCAATCGGTGCTATCGATGCATGGCACGTTGGAAAAGAATTGGACATGGTTTCGGCAAATGATGAAATAGCCACATGGATGCCATTAGTGAGTCTTGCGAGTCGTAAAATTTGCCCAGGCATTCGGAACTAACACCGCTTAACAGTTGACTAACTTTCCTGGGTTATTCAGGACGCTAAGCTTTCTCGGACGCATTCTTAAAACGACTGCAGGGTGCCAAATCCCAGACAATCGTCATATCCAAGACTTTCGTAACGTGAGTAATCGCACAGGGGGCTTGGAAAGACGAACGGCACTTGACAGACTTGGCTGATGCGGCTTGTACAGTGGGCTGAAAAGGCTTGCCGCAGTGCTCTCCTTGAGAAGACTCCATACAACCATAATTTGATACAAATATTGACACGATCCGGTCTACCTCTAAAAACATCATTATCAGAAGCCAAAGAAAACCTGGGCCCAGGAACTGATACAACTTCGGCAACTCTCGCGCACATTATCTGGGCTCTTAGCCATAATCTGCAGTTTCAAGAACGATTATTTCAGGATCTTCAGGGGAAAAAATTTTCCAGCGATCTCTCTGATCTCGAAGCGGTACCAAGACTACGAGCATGTGTAAAAGAGGGGATTCGTTGGACCGGAGCCGCAGCAGTAATGTTGCCTCGACTTGTTCCGCAAGGCGGAATAGAGCTTGACGGCAAATTCATCCCTGAAGGAGTAAGTGTATTCCAGTTTCACAATATTCACCCGATTGGTGTTAATGATAGTCAAACTCTCAGGTCATTCTCTCCTCTTCTCCCATTTGGTATCTTAGAGACGCTATCGCATTTCCAAACCCCAAGGACTTTGATCCATATCGATGGCTCACTCCGGACGGGCTGGAGATCAGCCAGAACGAACTCAGAGATAAATTCTATATACCGTTCTCCAAAGGTGGAAATACGTGTATTGGAGCGCAGTGAGTCTTTCTTCAGCGGAAGAAGTAAATACCGTTCGATTACTAACGATCCAGTTTTTCGTATTACGAACTTTACCTTGCCGTGTCACAACTCGTAAGGAATTATCGCATTCATCTACCAGGACAGGTTGAAGCTCAGCTTCAAGGTAAGATTCAAGAGGGAACAAACGATGGTTGGATTTCTGTGTCTCTTCCACCAAGAAAGGAATGGGTGGCCGCAGTCCCAATAGATCGTCTTGTAGTTGTGTTGACGCCCAGGTGAAGAGGATTTCTATTTTGGAGCCTTTGAAAACGTTCTAGAACAAAATGTGTAGTATTTTTTGGTACATTATAGCAGACTGATAAAGGCTTCATATATTGACAATCTTGATTCAATCTTAGACGTGACTGAGTCGAGCACTACTTAGGTAAATATTGTAATTTGATAAAGTGAACAGGTAATCACGTCGAGTGATCATTCGTTCAGGTCAAAACTTCTGTGGTTTCCCCCGGTGTCTCCTCCATGAATCTGTGACCCTAAGATATAAGCAGTAACAAGATGAAGAATTACAATTCTTTTGCTCTTCTACTGGGACTGTATGACATTATATTCATGCCTCCAGTGAGTAGTGTGCTGTCATATGAAATAATGAATGCAAAGTGACAATATGCGTCGACATATCAACTTACAGCGTTGTTTGTGGAAGTCACCAGACCTATGACCTCGAGTAAATCGACTTTGAACTTTTTTCCTAGAATTCTTGTATCATGATATGCAGTAAGTAGGTCTAGTAGTGTAGCAGCTGTATAAAGGAACGAGAAAGATCCGGGCGAATATACGTAAACCTCACACCGCGACGTGAGGAGTAAGACTAAATTATATGTACAAGGAGGTATTTGCGCAGAGCGCCCAGGCATGACTTCATAGCAGGCTGCCAAAGCAAGACAATTCACTGAAATTGTCAAATAATTCTGCGTCTAATGCTGCCTCCTGATCTGTTGCATCGTCTTCTCAAATGCAGAATCTAGTTTTTGGTGTGTAAGTTCATTTAATCATGATTATCACTTTTAACAAACACATAATCTTTTAAAATATGCAGATTCAAGCCCAAAGCACGAATCATATGATGTATATACAGTTCAATAATGTTGTTCCAGATTTTTACCCAACTATGACTTGAACTCAAGTCTGCCAAAACTAACTGTGACAATGTCCCTGCTCACTTTAGATTGAAACCTCAAATTTGTGCAAAGTCTTGATTGCATGACGGTTCAGGTGATTTTTGTTTTCCACTAGCGTGATTCAACACCGAAATTATCGTGAATATCACACATCCTGATCATATCGATACCAACTTCGAGGGTCACTGGCGACATGACAGGCACAAACCTTCCAGGTTAAAAAGACCTGAACTGTCAGTACCATTGACATCCCAGAGTATACCTACTACTGTGTCTTTGTTGACTAGTCAATAAATTAGGACAATATTTCACACTAGGAATGCATGTCATCTTTTTCATGTCAAAGGATGTTTGTGAAAGTGGCATCAAGGTTATCATGGTTGAATCTAAGATATACGTCAAAGGGGAGCTCTGCTAGCGGGGCGTATTTTTCTGGGAGCATAGTTAAAAGGCCCAAATTGATGTTTCTCGGTCATTAGCGACCGACTTTGGAATCAGATTATTGCTACATCCCCACAAAACCAGTCATAACAAAAGCACTTCTTGAGCCCTTGTTCGACTCAAAATCGGAGGCATTGGTCTGGCAGCCCGTCCTAACGCGGGCTACAACGTGCCACAAACCAATATTTTTTACGTGCTAGACATCTATTTGATAATACAAAGGGAGATTTGAATTCAGATACCCGGCGAATCTCAGTATCTGCATGTAGTAACTCGGACATAGTCAAGTACTTTGCTGGACAATATCGCCAAAAGAAGTGTAACAGCCTTACTTAGGTGGATTGGAATTTGCGTACGACTTTAGCAGTGTCTTATCCTCGCCTGTTGGAATTATAATTCCGAATGAGAATGAGAACCGGGATTTCCCAACGATCGTGAGCTACATGACTCGGGAAAAACCTTGCGAATACGCAAGCCCGGCCGAATACCGAAACTTGAGCAGTGTAAGTTTTCTTTGCGCCAGCATTAAGGTTCATTAAATCATTCGAATAACGCCTCACGGGACATGGTTCCCGGTGAGAAAAAAATTGAATGCTCAAGGCATCCAGTTGCAACCGCGAAGTAGACATTGTTTCGTACCTCAAACTAGTAGAATGATCAATTGTGGTACAAGCTGCTATCTGCCGAAATGCTTGATCAAGTCGAACAGCTTCCATAAATCTGTTTGGACAGCTCACCGTAAATATGTCTACTATATGTCAATACATCAACCCTCCAGATGATCATAAATTTTCGAGTTTCATATTCCCTCTACCCGGAGCTGTGATGCCCACTTTTGAATTGACGAAATGTTTTGATATTTGTTTATACTGATGAAAATAATTTGTAAAACGATATTGTCCATTATTTATACCAGCATATATATCGTCCTTTGATATCCTCGGAGCCGTGCCAGTGTTTTTCTGTTCAAAAAATTGCAGGATGCGGGCATTTTCATTGTTCGAGCCATTGGTGTACCGTTTCTTAAAAATCTCATCTTGTCGACTCAATAGATGTACCGAAAATGCACATTTTGCTAAAAGTTCAATCAGTACTCGCAAACACACAGTTCAAGAGTTGTGCCGGAGCCAAAAACTTACCCGATCAGTAATGTCTTCAAAAGAGTGTGCATAGGCCGTATCTGCCACTACCTCTCCACGCTCCACAAGTTTGTCTCGTTTCTTGTTCTGGTACATATAGTAGGTCCGGAGCGACAGCAAGACAACCTCCAAAAGTACAAAGCACCCAAGTACAATTGAAATAGCAACGAAATACCGTGGTGCTTCGTTAGTCCGATATGTCTGTGGGCCAATTGCGTTACCAACAGCCCAAAAAACGAAGTTGATTGCAATTACAACGCTCTTCTTTGTCTGACCAGCAATATTGCGTGTTACGAGAGAAAGAGCAAGCCCGGCGCAGCCCCAGTATGCAGTGATGATGTAGTAGGCAAACAGCAAACCGATGCGCTTACTGTGCTCAAATGGAACAGTCAAGAGAACGATGACGCCAGCGATCGTGGGGAGAACAGATGCCATCATGGCGAAGATGGTTTGTTTGGAACGACCGTCAACCCACACAGCCGAGAGCATGCTGATAACTTGAACCACGCCAGTGACCATCTGCAAAAGCTGGACTTGCCATGTTGAAAAGCCGAAGGAGGAGACGATGATATTGTTGAAGGCACCGAGGCCACCAGACGGGATTGTGAGGAACAGCTGAATGAGAGCGATCGCATAGACTGTAAAACTGTCAGTATTCGTTTTAGAAAGATTTAATGGAACAAGTCGTTCTCACCTTGCGGGTCAGTAAAGGCGTCCCACAGCTGATCCTTGCGAAATTTGCGGTTCTGCAAACCTGTGCGATTTTTACGCACTCGCTCCACCATTAGTCGCTTATCTTCTTCACTGAAACAGTGAGCCTTCATCGGAGAGTCCGGCATCCACCAGCCAACGAATATTCCCCAGAAAACCGTTAAGATGCCATAGGTAATGAAAAGAGCCTGCCAGGACTTGAGGGGGGCAGTCTTTGGCACATGAGAGAAACAGAAAGCGAGGAAACCGCCGACAATCTGGTTTACACCGTTCATCATGAACCTGTTCGAGCGTCAACTACCATATTACCTACAGATACAAACAAAGCGATGGTTACACACCAAAATGTGACGGCTCCAGCTTGTTCTTCACGAGTATACCACATGCCCGACAACAGGGTGAATGTCGGCTGAGTGGCAGCTTCAAAAACGCCGAGGAAGGCCCGCAGCGCAATAATTCCTTGGAAATTAGTCATTGCGGCTTGCAGGGCGAGGGTGATACCCCAGAGCGTGATGTTGATTGCCATCCACTTCCCCAAGGGGACTCTCTGGATGATCCAGTTTTCCTAAGTTTAACATCTTTAGCGTGTCCGAATGTGTAGACTTGACTGCGTTGATTGCGTACCGGATATTCCACAGTCAGGATAATAAGGTACAGAATGGTCGTCAACCACGAGTACTACCTTGTTGTCAATGCTCGTTGCTGTTCGAATTGTCATTGCTACCGATGCTTACCTGCTGGCCATGCAAGTGAAGATCTGTTTGAATACCCATGATTGAAGCATATGACAGAGTTCCCTTGTCCAGTGTCTGGATCAAGTAGGTAACAATCATCACGGCCATGATGCGCTTGTCAATCAGCTTCTTGAGCCGTTTATTCGTCTCATCGTCGATTTCGACAATAACTTCGTTAGCATACTGGGCGACTTCCTTGTCGACTAGATCATAGTTCATGTGGTCTTTCACCAGCTCCATCTGATCAACGGCCGGTGCCGCTGCCTCGTTAATCTCGTCCGTCTTCGCCATGGCTTGAGCTGTCAGTCGGGGCTGTCAGAATGTGGTTGGGCTGGAGTACGAGTGCCCAGACTTGATCTAAGCAGGGGAACATGCAGCCTTATCTATGTGCGAATTACTCGGCAAGTCCGTACTCTCGTTCTCCGTTCCTCTAGAATGCGGGGTCCCCATAGTGCACCCCGCGAGAATCTCATTGATGGAGAAATACGGTGAGGAGGTTGGGGGAAACCCGGCGTACTGCAAACGAGCCAATAAGCAAGACAGCGTCAAAATACTTATTGCTGGAGCGGCTAATGCCGACATGATCGGAAAACTGATTCCGATGAATTTATCCTGCCGGATTCGCTATTTCTTGGCCGACAGAGCTGGCTATTTGCCGACCTAAAACCATTGCGACATTTCATTTTGGAAACCGAAGCCGCCTTTGTCATTCTATTTTCAGTATGTGTATGGACAAGACAATGCCAGTCTCAGGGCCCTTAGGCTCATACCCTTTGCGTGCGGCGGCTCCAATTGGGAAGCGGATACCGCGACTGGACAAAAATAGGATTACCAACTTTTACGCTCCAGGACAATGGGAGAAGGTCAACCTTTTAAGGTATGACTAGTTTCGGAGTTTGCCGTGGTTTGACGCGAAAATTGCGAGCGAATACTCATCACCTTTCACAGTTTACTGAATGAGGCTGTTTACTCGGGCGCGCCGCATGTGAAACTTTCTGTGTGGGATGCTCCAGGACTGTCACGCCCGAGCTTCAGAGAGGCAAGTGACTCGTCAAACTCGTTTCGAGACGCCAAAGTAGGTGACAAGTTTGGCCCATCCTGGTCGACGCACTGGTTTAAAGTCTTTCTTACTATCCCTCGAGAAGTATGTGGGAAAGATAACATTGAGCTGCACTGGGATTGTGAAAATGAAGCCACGGTATGGACCAATAACGGACTTCCACTCCAAGGGCTTACCGGTCGAGGCGAGCGGGTGGAGTGGATCATTCCAGACTCTTTCAAGGACGGAGAAGAGCATCTTATCTACATCGAGATGGCATGTAATGGTATGTTTGGAAATGGACCCGGTCGACCAATTTTCAAGAACAACGCTGGAGGGGACTCCATCCAACCGCCCGATCCGGACAAGTACTTTGAACTCTCCAAAGCAGAAATAGTGGTCGTCGACTTCCAGGCCCGTATGCTTCATATGGATATTGTCGCCATCTGTGATGCTTCGACAGAGTTCCCAGAAGATTCATGGCAGCAGCACAAGGCGCTGGCTGTAGCCACAAGAATTATCAACACTTTCCAAGCGCACAACAGAGATTCCATCCATGAATGTCGCCGTATTGCTCAAGAATTTCTTGGCCCTAACATCAACTCCGCTGAACTTTTTCCACAAGATGGCTCTGAAGAGATAGATGTATTCGCGATCGGCCACTGCCATATCGATACTTGCTGGCTGTGGCCCTGGGCTGAAACAAAAAGAAAGATTGCACGCTCGTGGCTCAATCAGTGTGATCTGATGGAACGATATCCCGAATTGCGATTTGCCTGCTCCCAAGCGCAACAGTTTAAGTGGCTCAAGGAAGAATACCCCCACGCCTGGGATCGCGTTAAGGCAAAGGTTGCAGATGGGAAATTCCATCCGATTGGAGGTTGCTGGGTTGAACACGATACCAATTTGCCCAGTGGTGAATCGCTTGTTCGACAGTTTCTCTATGGCCAGAGGTTCTTTGAAAGCAATTTTGGAGCTCGTAGCAAAACTCTCTGGCTTCCAGATACATTTGGATTCGCCGCCCAGCTGCCACAATTGTCCCGACAGGCCGGCATGAACCGCTTCTTGACGCAGAAAATCTGCTTCAATAATATTAATGAGTTTCCTCATACGACATTCAATTGGGTCGCACTCGATGGTAGCCAGGTCATCAGTCACATGCCTCCAGTCCGAACGTACACAGCCGAAGGGACTGTTGCCGATGTGAAGAAGAGTGTATCGAAACATCTTTCGATGGACCAGGATCATACCTCCTTAATGGCTTTCGGGAAAGGGGACGGTGGCGGCGGCCCAACTTGGCAACATATTGAGCGACTAAGAAGATGCCGAGGCGTTGCTGATACAGTAGGTCTGCTCCCCAGAGTGCACCTTGGAAAGTCGGTCGACGAATTCTTCGATGGTCTTGAAAAAAAGGCAGACAGCCTAGTCACTTGGCATGGTGAGCTTTATTTCGAACTACATCGCGGTGTTTACACGACACAGTCTAAAAGCAAGCTGAATAATCGCAAATCTGAATTTTTACTACGTGATATCGAGCTGCTTGCTACGATTGCTTCCGTTTCAGATCCCACATACATATACCCGAAGAAGGAACTTGATGACATGTGGACGAGTGTGCTTTTGTGCCAGTTCCACGACTGTTTACCCGGCACTTCAATCAAAATGTGCTATGATGACTCGGAGAAAGTGAGTGAATTATTCAATTCTTATTGTCCGTCTTGTAACTTAGCACAGCATATAGGTCTATGATAAAGTGTTCGCCACCGGAAACACTCTTTTGAATGAAGCATATGAAGTTCTTGGCCTTGAAGCCTTAAAAGAAAGTAGATATGAAGCCAATAGTGTCATCGCTCTCAACACTCTACCGTGGTCACGCAATGAAGTTATCCGGCTTCCAGATTCAGAATTAGCGGTTGCTTCTGGCAATAAAAACATTTTATCGGTTAAAAAATATGCTTTGGCAGATGTTAAACCTCTAGTCACTATTCTAGAGACATCAAAGAATGTGTTCCAGCTCCAGAATGACCAACTCTCCGTGACAGTGGAGAACGGCTGCATCACGTCTCTATACGACCGACAAGCCGATCGTGAAATAATACCCAGTGGCGCAAAGGCCAATCAGTTCGTCATTTTTGACGATAAACCAATATACTGGCAAGCATGGGACGTTGAAGTCTATCACCTCGAGACGCGACAACAGTTGCCCTGTGGGAACACAAGTATTGCGGAGAACAGCTCGCACAGAGTGAGTGTTGTCACTGAAATCAGGATCAATGATAGCAGTTCAATAAAGTCGACTGTGTCCTTGTCTGCTGCCTTTGCTGGGCAAAATTCCTACGTCGAATGCTCGGCTGATGTTGACTGGCATGAGAGCATGAAATTCCTTAAAGTGGAATTTCCAGTAGACATTCGCAACACAGAGGCCGCTTATGAGACGCAGTATGGAATTATAAAAAGACCTACACATTATAACACATCGTATGTAATTCCTATTTTCTCGATCGCTTCTTCTCTTCTGTTGTGCTAACAGATCTTCTAGCTGGGATATGGCCAAATTCGAAGTCTGCTGCCATAAATTCGCCGATCTGTCCGAGCACAACTACGGCGTGTCCATTATTAATGACAGCAAATACGGCTTTGCAACAGTCGGAAATACAATGCGGCTATCTCTTTTGCGGTCTCCCAAGGCACCTGATGACACAGCCGATATGGGCTGGCATCATATCCGTTGGGCTATAATGCCACACCGTGGCGGTCTCAGTGCTGACACAGTACGTACAGCTTATGCTTTCAACAACCCTCTGAAATTACTCGTCGCCAAATCAGAGGTGGGGCCCTTGGCCAATGGATTTCCAATTTTCTTGAAGGGTGATGACAGTCTCGTGCTCGATACTATTAAACGTGGAGAAGACGATGAGGATATTATAAGCGACGAATTGCCAGCCACCAAGGGGAGGAGCGTGATAATCCGTATCTACGAGGCTCTAGGCGGACGCTCGAGAGGATTCGTAGTGACGAAATTGCCGGTGAGCAAAGTTTACAAAACCAATCTACTTGAGGATAATGAAGAGGAGGTTGCTTTCAATAATGGACAGTTCAAGATTGATCTAGCGCCATTTCAAGTTGCCACCTATCGCCTATGTTTAGTATAATTTCTCGGTTACTTCTTTGGTTGACAAGTATGATCCCCGGTTTGTGAGTGGTTGTGTGAGAGTTCACGCCCTTTAACTCCCTGGCTGTGCCTATGTTTTTTTTTTTTGCGAATCTCTATTTCTAAGGAACTAAGTCCCTATAATTTAGATATTGATGATAGACAAGGAATATTTTCAAATAGGGGGCGCTGATCACGAATGCACACGACCATTTTTCACAAATGTGCTCGGTGGCGGACCCAAGTAACTCTCTCTCACTCCCCCAAAGTCCACCACTATTTTCTCCAGCAGCAAGTTTTGGTTACAAAGACGAATTTTGACAACATGCCTTCCACTCTGGAGGATTTGGTGTAAGTCCAGAGTCCTTGTCCAAACACAATCTTGAACAGCTTGATTCCATCCTGGTGGGAGGTCCCCAATTTTCGGTGCCTCTTCCATCAGGCGTAATTCACCGTAGCTTGTCTTGTCAACCATTACTTCATATGCGAGAGGATCAGTGGTATCCGTGTCTAGAGTTGTGGTGAAGTATAAAACCAGCTTCGGAAATTGTGTCCAGTTGGAGAAAACGTAAAAATCGTACTCAAGAAAATGCAAACCAGCAGTAGATGAATTCTCCACGTTACTTCTCTCAACGGCTCCATACTCCGTTCGACCTAAGAATGGAATAATGTGATATCGGGAGCATTCCACAGGACGCAAAAAACGAGTTCCGGGTATCGAGATACATCCATCGCTCTCAACAAATCCCGTAAAAGATTCGACGGGAATTTTGCGACGGATCACTGGAAGGTGGACATGCTCATAGTCGCCCACAGAGGACGATATGGCTATTTGCACTATTTCATCGAATTGCGGCGGTGCACAGTTCCAATCCACTGTAATACATACTCTAGCATCATTTGTGTTGTTATCCAGGGTTCCAGAACTGGGCGTAGCCTTGATCCAGTCATGTGGGAGAGACACTTTCCAGGTAAACGGGGCAGTTCCGCGGCGAAAAATCTCAAAGTAGCGCGTCTTCTGACCGAAGGTCTCCAGTGGAGGCAGTGTTAATCCAGGTATCAGGTCACCTCGCGAAGGATGAGTTCTATCAGATTCTTCATTAGTCAGACCTGGCCTGGTTCCTCGCTCGCCCTCAACCGCGACTCCCATATGTCCGACAATGGGATTCGAATCCTGTCGGGTCTGGACGTAGCAAATACCATCAATCATATCTCTAGATGGCGCATGCCATGTTTCGCGGTATCCATAATGTGGTTGGCGCAGCATATGGTTCCATTTTCCACCCAAAAGTGAGTGATATTCGTCACTGAGATCAAAGTCGGCATCGAAGAGGTCGAGCACTTGCTGGGCAACTTCGTTCGTTGCATTACGTCTTTGTAGACCGAACAACCTATTTTTTGCCTGGCTCACTCGAAGTTTTGTATATATAGATGAAGCTCTAATAGGATGCAGGACGAGTTCAAAAAAGGCAGCGCGTTCCTGATCTTCCAACACATTATATAATTCTTCGGCCTGCTTTGCAAGTATTTCCCAAGCATCCACAATATTTTCGGCTTCGTTATAATTCAGAATAGAGAAGGTATCCTGTTCAATATGCTCGTGTTTCCGCAGCGCTAACAGACGGTCGATATGATAAAGAAGCTGAGCACTCTTGCAGGAAATTGAAGTAGGAAAGTTGAGACGAGAGAATGACTGGAAAAAAGACTGGAAATTTTCCATTGGAATTGATTCAATATTCCAAGCCATCTGCATCGCAAAAGTGATAGGAAGTTCGAGGGGTTTGATATCGCCGACGTTAAAGACCCAGATTTGATCTGCACCCCGACAATGAGCCAGGCGTAGCTGTTGCCAGATTTTTCCCTATAATAAATCCTTAGCATTCTAACATGGGATTTCTTCAAAGCACAAGGAGTTCTGACGCAAGAATTACTGTTGATCCACTTATAGCTTCGCGGCTCGCCCACGTACTCGAGATGAAAGTATATCTGCCATTGTGTAAGTTTACAATAGTAAAAAGCATAAGTAATTTGATCCTACCCCAGCTCGCCCAGAACGATTTTCTTCCGTCCTGACTGGCAGGCGTCGGATACTGCCGAAGTTGTCATCGGCGAATAAGAGAGTCACATCGTCTGGGACAAAAAGACCATTTTCGAAATACTCCTGCACTTCTTTGTACAACGCCAGTAGCTCTGCGGTTGAAAGTCAGATGTTGCGTGAAGACCTTGTGTGTTATCATAAACTCACGGTTCGGCTTGTCCGGGGCCCCATAAACATCGTTGATAACTGATCTCTGAAATTCAAGTATCTCTCGGAGCACGGTTGGGGGATCGTCCACGGCCATTGCCCTATCTCCATCTCCTCTCATACCTAGAGTAATATATGACTCATAGTCGTGGGCTCGTTTCGCACCGTCTTTGAAATATTCCTGAATCTTTTCTCGACTCTTAATCCACGACCAGCTTCCTTCTGCATTCTCCGCAAACCATTCCGCCATCGCGCGTTGCATCGGTTCATGATGAGACGTAGACACAACTATTCCCCATTCGTTCGCCGTCTTTTGGTTCAAAGAGTCGTCGGCAAAAAAACTATTCCCCGGATTTGGATAGCCTGGCCACATTGCAGGCCACATGAAATTCGCTTTAAGTCGCAGTAACAGCTCAAATACCTTTTTATAGAATTCCACATTGTACTTGGGACCGAATTTTTCCAAAACCCATCCAGTCAGCGACGGTGCTTCGTCGTTGATAAATATTCCGCGGTACTTGACGCTGGGTGGACCACATCGTACTCGTCCGGACTGGATGAAGATGTCAGGATGCTTCGTCGGAACGACATCTGCCCACCAGTACCATCTGCCCCGATGATTAGTTATGCTCAAAACATAATTCTATGAAAGCTAACGGAGAAACCCCAATCTGTTCAGACAGCGTGTAAACACCATAAATCGTTCCTCGTTTGTCACTTCCTGCAATTACCAGTGATTTCTTCACATTGCTCATAGGATTATCAATCACGGTCATCACAAAGGATTCCCAGCATCCTTGGATCTCATCAACGTTCAACTTTCCGTTGTGAATCAGAGTCTGGATCAGGCGGGACGAATCTATACTGCCCACAATTATACAGTTCTTGTCCTCGGCTTCTGTAAGGCTTCCTTCGTACGTGGTTAACGATAGCGGTGATCCGGTGATCATCTCAAAGTCCTTTGACAAAAAAGATGCTGCGATATGCACGCCTGGAAAATCATCGCGGTCTAGGAGGATGCAGCCTTCAGCTAAACTAAAACTGATTTTCCCTTCCTCAGGTTGGAATGTGACCAGGTTATCCGCCATGGTATGTGAATTTCGATCCTAAATGCCCTCTAATCGGATAGATTCGAGGTTATTGGTGGACTATGTATTATAACAGTGAAAAATAGCACAAATAAATCCACCAGCCCACTTCGGAATTCTGTTCCCGGCGCGGTAGAGGAGATAGTTGCGCTGCTTACTTTTCAAAATGCGTCTGTAGTAAATACATGTGGAGCCCTCAAAGTTGGACAGCTGTATATAGCGCTGTGCAAATCCCATCTGCTATTCGGGGAGAACCCCGACTAGTCCACCGCTCCACACGCTTGTACCCCTCTTCTCATCTTCGTCAAATCGGCAATTGACCAAATCATTGGCATGAAGGCATTTTATGGTAATAGCCTCATATCTGGAAAAACAAAAAACGGTGTTGGGTCTTATCTACGCTCAAAAGGTGAGCGCGACCGACTGCTTATCTTCGGCTAACCGATCATGTTCCTAAGCTCGTGCGAGGCTTCTTATTCTGATCAAGATCCTCAGAATGTGCTGACGTCTATTATGTGGGTTGGAGTACGCAAGTGCCTAGCGATGGGATGAACTCAAATAGATAGAAAGGTCTTAAAACGTTGACGGACTCTAATATATGACACTACGACATACTCAAAGTAATCAGCGAGGTCGAATGTGAGAGTCATCGAGGTTTAAAATTCCATATTAAAGGTCTTAGTCCTTAATCTATACAATCAGTCTCTGGAGGAAGCTTGCTCTAAATTCTCACCTTCAATCAGGCCCGATTGTTCAGCGGAATACCCATTCCAGTCTACGAAAAATCAGCAACCATAGCATATTTCAATCCACCGAATTTTCTTACAATTGACAAGATCCACATCAATTGACAAGATCCACATCGACTTGTGAAAATGAATTTGCCTTTCGCTTTGTAAGTTTGTTACCGGACTTAAGAATATGCCGGGCGGGGTTTACCTGAGAAATAGCCCTTACCCCGAAATCCTGAACAATAATCTCAGTGAGCATATTGTGCTTTAATCTATAGGAAATTTTAAAAAGGGTATAAGTATGTAACTTTCAATTGCCATTGAGAATGCAACATTTCAACTGCCGAGCTATCACTTCCGAGCCAATTTAGCCATCTCTTCACACAACAGGCTCCGTGGGCTGTACCCCAGCACTTTATACACGCTGCAGCAAAGATGACTTCAAAGCAACACCAGGCTTTGGTAATCTCTGAAAAAGGCGCAGCTCATGCGCTGATTACCCGAACCACACCTCAACCTAGCTCCGCACAGATGCTCATAGAAGTCAAGGCCATTGCTATGAACCCCGTCGATCATTTTCAGAGAGACGTCGGCGCCCTCATTCAAGCCTTTCCTACAGTTCTCGGATCAGATATTGCGGGAATTGTGGTTAGCGTCGGCCCAGATACACCATCAAACATACCTCAGCCTGGCAGCAGGGTAGCAGCTTATGCTTCAGGTTACTTTCACAAGAGCGCGGCCGACTTCGGATCTTTTCAGCAGTTTGTGCTAGTGGGCGTTGAAAGAGTGGCTTTGCTGCCAGATTTTATAAGCTTTGCTGAGGGATCTATCTTGCCAATGTCAGTCTCTGTAGCGATGTCGGCCTGGTATGGATTCGGGATGCCACGCAACACTAAATACTCGCCCGGTGATAAACAAGGTATGCTGGTTTGGGGAGCGTCTACCAGTGTCGGCACAGCTGCGGTCCAGAGCGCCAAGTCAATGGGCTTCTATGTCTATGCCACCGCAAGCCCTCATAATCACGAATACCTGCAAAAGATTGGAGCTGACCGAGTTTTTGATTACAAATCCAACAATGTAGTATCGGAGATAGCGAATTCCCGGAGCCAGGATCATATAGCGCTACATCATTGCTTCTTAGGTAAAGGAAACCTTGACTTCGTTTCTGAATTGCTCAACCAACTTAGAGGCGACGACATTGCAAAGATTGGCTCAGCACCAATAATACCGCCGGATGCCAAGAAGATAGACGGCGTTGTAGTCAACTTTCTTCAACCCCCGAAGGAGGCAAAAGAATCCTACGATTATTTCCACTGGGTATTCACTGAATGGTTGACGGAAAGACTCGCCAAGAAGGAATATATTCCTAGTCCTCGCCTGAAGGTTGTCGGGAAAGGCCTAAAAGCTATTGACAAGGCGCTGGACGAGCTCAAGCAGGGGGTTAGTGGAACCAAGTTGGTCGTTGAGCTTGATTGAAAGTATTCAGCAGGGTAGAAATTATAAGCACACAGCTATTGAAATCGTTCATTTCCCACATGGTTAATGCTATAAATGGGTTAGGAATTTGTTTCAAGAACGCAAATCATCTTTATGTCAAGTATTCTCTGGTTCAGTTTGCACGTATTGGCGTGTAACGTGATTGTCCCAAAGGAATGGGACTTGCGTACATAGCATTGAGCTTATTACATGCATGATTATCATCCATGAATTCCTTCCATGCACTATTCTTGAACACGATTGTGTCGCTATACTTGATCTGGCAATAGGTACGCTCCGACTCTGTGAAATATATCAGCCAACCGGAAGAAGCACATTCTTGACATTTGTCACTTACGTAATCCCAAAGAAACAAACAAGCATAATTGCTCCTTCAAAATAATTGGTCTTCCCACGAAGAATCATGAAACTAACAATCAGTGTCGTAGTTATCATTGTTGCTGTTTCGAACATATCAAAATGAAGGGTCATATCTTGTTGAATGATCCATCCTACCATCACAGTGAGTGGCGTCATTAGCAATCCAATTTGTATTGCAGATCCAACGGCGATATTGATAGCTAAACCCATTTCGTCTCTCGCTGCGACCAAAGATGCAGCCAAGATCTCAGCGACATTCCCAACGACTGGAAGAATAATGAGTCCTACGAAGGATTGGCGAAGAATGCCATTTTCATTCAGAGCCCCAAAGCTAGATACGATAGCATTGGCACAGATGCTGATGAGACCAGTCGATATGATTAATATTGCAACAGCTTTAATTCTTTTCATGCCGCCATTCGGGGTGCGGGCAGTGAAGTCGAGATCGGAAACGGAATGGTCTCCATTATTAGACTCCATGTCTAAAAGAGGAACTTCGGCAGACATACATCCGGACACAGAAGGAGTAGGTAATGGAAAGTCACCGGATGTCGAAGTCACATCTGAGACGCTGTCATGGCCCTTGATGGTTATTGAGGGGTCCTTAGATCTACCTGAAGCTTCAGCTGCTGCGAGCGATTAGCTTCAATAATCTGAATACTATCAAGTTGCATACCATCGTTTCCCATAACACACGCGTCTTCTAATTCAATGTCCTTGGTCATTGAAGACTGTGTCATGCGAAACAAGTGTGTATGAGTCTTCAATTGAAAGACCAAGTACAGTATGTAGACGAAAAAGAGAGCAATTGAAATCGCTCTGCTAAAGACCATGACCGCATAATCTGTTGTCGTCTTGTCCTGAAATGCTCCATAAAATGCAGTCTATTGATCATGGTCAGAGTGGTTCAAGGCAGAAGGACGTGCACATATTACTCACTGGAATCACGAGACTGAAGACCGTCAAGTTCATCAAACTGACAAATAGATGAGTGGTTGTGGTGTCATATACTTGCTCCTTGTGGTTGATCCCTCCTATGACAATGGAAAGACCAAGTACGAGAAGCAAATTTACTAAGATCGATCCGATCAAAGATGATTGTACGACTCGTACATGGCCCTCAGATAGTGTCATGCTGTTTAAAAGCGTTGGTTATCACCACAAAAAACTTATATCAAAAGAGGTCCACATTATCGATCAGTTATGGGTTCTTACATTCTGCTTCCATGTTAGCATCATGCGTAGCGGCATTTACCGTGGGATAGCATACAAGATGATAATCTCAGCCAAATTTCCACAGCTCATATTCAATAGAGCCCCTGGTATCACTCCCATATCAGAAGCCAGCGTCTCCGTTGCGGCCGTAAGGACGATAGATAATGGGAACACTGCCATGAGATTCATCGTAAAAATCACGCCGGGGTGAATAGTGTCTATGAACCCCAGAACGATTGCGACGGGCACAATTGCTAGTGCGAGACTTGTCCGATAATTTGAAATAATGGTATGCGATATTACCCTCAAAAGTTCAAATAGGCGTACCGTGAAGCTCCGAGGTGGCTTAGGTAGAAGATCATAGTTTGGAGTAACTGGAGACGATAATGTGTCTCCATCTAAGTTGAGACTCTTGTAGTTGACTAGTTTATATTCGACAGATGGTTTTGGCCATATATTATGGAAATATAGCCGTACCCGTTCTTTGTATGTGTGATTAGCTTTGGTAAAGCACATGAAACCCTGAAGGTCCATATATGACCACTTACGTGCTTTGTGGGAAGTATCAGGTCGATCCGTGTCCTCATTTCTGCTTGTTATCACTCAGCACGGATGCCCAATAATAATATCGTGGAAACTGAAAAAAACCTCGAATTTGTAACATCCTTTATTCTCTCCAAAGATCCAAAGTTAGTTAGACAACATCAATCTAATAGACCAATCATTTGGTCGCGGACTTCACTGACTCTTGTTTCGTACCGAAATGGCACATTCAGCCCAAGGGAAGCTTGATCATGGTCGTTCTGTGTATCCGATATGACATTCTGACACCCGGTTTCGTTATTCGCCATATGCCAAAAGCGCCGATAAGATAACGATGTAGGAGTATTGAGTGAGACAGTTGTACAACACTTCGCTAGGTATCTGTTAAGTCTGAAATCGATGAGGTCGAATATGTTATCCCTGAAGATTGTATGATCAAAATGACTAGATCAGGTTTCCTGAATCTCCCCGGGGCATCCCACTTCACTATCAATCTGGCGCTAGCTACATACATGATGTTGAGGTATTTGTCGTATGGCCCCTGATCCAATCGAAAAACGGCTAGTTATAGAGCAGCTATTCATAAAAACGACAAAATCAGCAGTCGAGTGGGCCATACTAAGGCAACGGATCCAATAGAAATACAGATCTCTGGGTTTCCGGTAAATCTCAATCTTTTCTGACGTGATCTCCACGCCAAAAAAATCACTTGGCAATACTCAGACCAAAATTGTGTAACGCTTTCGCTGGATAAAACAAACGGGTTCTGCGGGAAACTCGAACGGCTGTCGGTGCCCCTTTTTGCGGGCGCTTAGCCTCTGTTCGTAAACTTGCTCTAGATCAGTTCTAGAAGATTGAGATTACGCGTTTCGCTTTAGATCTGGGCGTTTGGTTCCCCGCCGAAGAATTGGGATCAAATGTTCAAAGGTGTCATCCAGCCCGATTTTTCCTTACATCTCAAGAACCGAAACATAGTATCAACAAAGCAGGACCACGGCGAGAAGACAATCAGTCTGTGATAACCGATCAGAAGCTTGCAATAGACTTGAGATTCAGGAAAAAAAAGACACTCGTGCTCACTTGCCCCTTAAGTGAGCTTCCAGTAGCGTGGCTTCTTTGCGGGGCCACCGGGGCGATAGTACGTAGTACGTTTTCTTAGCAGTGGGCACAGTCTGAGAATGAGTACACAGGTTGCCGAGGCCCGGAGTTTGTGCCTCGAATATTCAACTCATTTCAGTCGGAAAAGGTGTCTCTTCCAAGCAGAAAATGATTGATTTTCTCGCAGTGTCGAGCATTCCGAACACTCAACGGTCGGAATCAGAAAATGCAGCTTTGTGAGGCGCGTCTCTTGCTGATTTGATAGAGACATTCAGGCTTGGCCATAATAAACAGGTTGCATGTCATTTCACTCCACAATTCAGAGAATTCCGTACGATTTCCAACCACTAAAAATCAGTAATATAGTGTCAGTCTGTTATCGGGATTCCTGCGATTCTTCGACTACGCAACAAATCCAATTGATTTGTATTCTTGCTGATGAGAGCTAGATATGAACAAAAAGACATCTTGCAATATCGTTGAGATTCGCAGGTTTTGAAGTCGGTGAGCGTTCACGCAGTGTTGAATGACAAGGCCGAGTCGAACAGCAGTTGGGGAAGGTATTCACCGTAACTCTTCATGATACTTCGAGCCTTTGACAAGCTTTGACATCCAAAGATTCGTCATTGTTTCAATTTCAAGATTTAGTTTGCGATAACCACAAATTCCGGTTTGTTTCAGCTACTCGGAAGGGAGCTTGTCCCTTCCACGACAGTCAACATTATCACTTGGTATTTTTTCATGGATATAAAACCTGCTTCCAATTTTAATCCGTGACCCGTCTACTAGCGAGTCTAAAAAGTCGGTAGATCTTTGTAAAAGACCAAGCCATAGTTACTCCTATTGTTGGTACGAATCAGAAAGACTCCACATGCGTTCAGAGACTAACACAGCGTATGTCTGAGTAACAATTAGCCCCAAATTAAGGCCTCAAGTTACTCATGACAATTCCTGGAATCCAATATATTCTACAAGAAGGTGTCACGAGGGTTTAACATATTCCGATGGCTTTTAACAGATTTCCTAGTTGTCCCGAGACGGGTAAGTACTGCCCGCGAGACGGGAAGGTAGTATGGAGCATCACAACACGATTTGCAGACTGTAGAAAATTCTCCATAGAGTGTAAGGGGGGTGATGCATAACTCGATTGTAAAGTGATGTATATAAGGACACTCGCCAGGATGATATTTGGGACCAGTACAAGGAACATTTAGAATATCAATTCGATCGAAATCATCACGTTGAAAATGGTTCTACATAAACCCAATGAAGTCCCCGTCCAAAAGTTGTTCGACCTGACCGGCAAGGTTGTCGCAGTAACGGGTAAGCATGCTATCGGCGAGCGGTTTCCACCTAGATATTGATCGCAGAGTATTTACAGGAGGCGCGCGAGGAATTGGTTTAGCCGTGGCTACTGCATATGCAGAGGCCGGTGCTGAAGTATACTATGAGTTGGAATGAAGGAATATCGTAGGATTTGCTAATTTCTCGAAGGTTGCAATCCTATATCGTACAACTTCAACAGCTCCCGAGACAGCATCGGCTTTTACTTCAAAGTTCGGAAAGCAATGCCGTGCCTACAAAGCCGACGTCACCATTCCTGCACAAATATCAGCTGCCATCGATCAAGTCGTTAATGATTTCGGCAAGCTCGATGTAGTTGTCGCCAACGCTGGTATATGCTCAGAGCATGCTGCAGAACAGTACACACCAGAAGAATTCCAGGAAATAATGAATGTGAATGTTAACGGGGCTTTCTACACCGCTCAAGCTGCTGCACGGATTTTCAAGCGCCAGGGTTTTGGAAACGTCGTTTTCACAGCATCCGTCAGTGCGACACTCGTGAATACTCCTCAACGACAGGCTGCTGTAAGTTTCACCATATCATACGTACAGCAAAAGTGTTCCGCCAGATGGGAGATTGGCCTCAGCTAATCCTATTTTTGCGTGCCTCTGCAGTACAATGCCTCGAAAGCCGGTGTTCTCCAACTAGCTAAATCTCTCGCGGTTGAGTGGGTTGATTTCTGCCGAGTGAACTGCGTCTCTCCTGGGTATATCCAGACACAAATTATGGAATATGCATCTCAGAAGGTTCTGGATAAATGGCGCGACCAAATCCCGGCGCGTCGATTTGCATCTCCCTACGAACTCAAGGGTGTAGGTGTAGAACATACCTTTCTAACGATTAACGTTCGCTGACTTAATTGCTCGCAAGGTTTACCTCTTCTGCGCATCCGATGCGTCAAGTTACATGACCGGTTCGAATATTGTGGTAGATGGCGGGTTTACTCTTCCTTGATCTTCTGTGATCTAGATGAAGGAAGAATCGAATTTAGATTATAAATATGGATTGACATCACGATTACTAATGAAAATGCTGTGGTATTGGAAGCTAGGTAGTACCGAAATGGAATTTATAAGGTAGACAAATTTTTCTTGCATAATGTTTGCCTTGTGTGTGTCTATTATCACCAAATCTTGCTAGCCCAACATATTTAAGTAAATAGCTGCAGATTCAAGCCTTTGCGCTCTTCCTATCATTTGCGTTCGAGAGGATTATCACGGTTAACCATCATCCAGTACTTAGTAGCACTTTTGATCCTCAAAGATTTTCCGTATCTTATCATCACCAGGAAAACTAACGAGGCAGCCATGCCTATAAAAGCTGCCGAGATGAAGCAGTTTTGATATCCAAGATTTGTCAACCATGGTGTGATTCTGCAAATAATAACTTAGTGATGTTCTTATTCGTCCAAATTGGCAGAGATGATCTTACCCATATGAGATGGCGAATGACATCGTATTACGGACAAGAATAACAGTCACAATTCCATCAGTGCTGATATCATGATAACTGTCAATAAGATAGTTGACGCTCAAAGTAATGCCCATTGTCGATGTAAAGGCAAGGGATCCCATGCCAAATATCAGTCCAAACCAATGCACGCCGTGCTGAGCTCCAACACCCCACAGTATGAGAGATGCTGGTACAGTTATGACACAGATCGCAAATGGCCACAAGCGATGCTCGGCTTCCATTATGCCATTGTTACAGCGTGCAAGCTTAATGGTCAACCAATCACTCAACCTACCCGAAATGAGGGATGCAATGACAACACCAATACAGCACGACAAATAGCTAAGTCCAACTATTGAAGATGAGAAATTGTACGGTGCAGCTGAAAGAATAATGGACGCTGTCGCATTGAGAACGTTGAACCAGATTAGATACGATCCGTATGAAAATCCTGCGTAGAATATGACCGGCCATCCCAGATACCTCAGACTCTGGAGTGCATGTTTAAACATATTTTGTCCTGGATTGGATTGCACAATTGACATTTTTCCAACGAATGACTTTGGCTGATTGCCGATTTGTCCTTCTTCGGTCACCTGAGGGGTTGGAGTTGATTTTTCTGCGACCGTATGTCCTCCAAGAGACACTGCCACTTGATTGCGATTGTAGTTGGTCTCCTCCATGAACAAGGCTAAGAAGATAAAAGTTGCTGCTAGAAAGATAGCAGGCCAGTAGAATACCCATCTCCATCCCTGGTACTCAGCGATAAATCCACATATCACGGGTGCGAAGTAATTGCTACCGGCCAGGGTGAAGGCATAAATGCCCATATATGTACCTCGTTCATGTGTAAAATACTTTATCATATTAGCCGTCCTTCTTCAATAAGTGTGACTCGATTGCTTCGCACTCACCAAGTCAGTGACGCAGAGTTCCGGAAGAGCTTCGATCGGTGAAATGAAGAAGCCCATCAAGATGCACTTGGCGATCCATTCGCCGTTGGTCTTAACGTATGCGCTTCATGCATGTGAGCGTGATGCCGAGATCTTTCAATCATGATCGTCTTACCTCCAGATTGACGTACCCTTCAAAGACTTGTTAGTTATATATGCTCTCCAGGTTATAAAGAGGGGCATACTAACAATTCCTCCAATGATAGAAATCAAAAACGTGAGGCGTTTGCCGTATCGCAAAGAAAATGGCTGCCAGAATAATAAACTCCAACCCAGAAACAAGAACATGTACCCCGTTCCTTGATTCAAGGTATCGGTAGATACCCCGGTTGCCTCCGAGAGAGGGACAAGGACAGAGTAAACAGTTGACACTGCAATACCAGTGAACCAAGTATACCTATGTTCCGTTAGTAATCAAGTGAAGCTTTTATTTTTCAAATGACCTTACAGATTCTGGCAGATAAGTGACAATAGTTTACGACGAGAAGACCAGTTGAGGGGATCGTTCGGGTCGCTGGATGGTGTTGGATCTAGAACGATATCTTCGTTCTTACTCGCATGGCGAGTTTGCATCGTATGGTCCACGTCGACGAGGTGGACCGTCCCGGGGATGTCGATTTCGTCCAACATGGTGATACCTTTCAGACAAGAATTTTGGGCTACCGGTGAACGGGCTCTCCGAGATACAAAACATACAGTCGTCACCTAAAGTTCGAAGAAGATAAAGAGATTTCAAACCCGGGCTTTGATGTATCTTTTATATTAATGAGTCATTCGTTATCTACGCCTAAATACGAAGCACATGAGCACCGCATCGCGAAAGATAGAGGTCGCACAGGCTTGAGATCTGCACTTGACGGTAAATAGATAAGAATTTGAGCGCTAGGGTATGACAACCTATTTAGGAAATTCAGTGGACTCAGCGGGGTAAATCAGGTAAATGATAAGCCCTAGGACTATTACTAAGGCATATCTGATTGTGTTCATTGGATGCAAGACATAGCTTGCCCATGAATGCCTGATAAGGGACGATGATCGGGGCACAAAATATGCATATGAAAGGACAGGCATTACATTACATTCTTGGCCTAGATTGGAAGGGGGGTTTAAGGACGCGAGCGGCCAATTTTCGCCCGACATTCCAGGCAAGAAATTTCGAAATCGGAGGAGTTTAGATGGAACCGAGTCTTGACATACACTTATTATAATACTTATTACTTCATCATGGTATAATACGTATGCTATGCTGTCATTTCAAGAGTGTACAAAAAATCATACCGCTAGTAACAGAATAACACCTCTGTTACACACATCATCTACGGAAATGATGAGTCAAGAGCATGCCAAAGAATGCGATGATTCGATAAATCGTTCCGATGAGAAGCAAAATCGCCATATTCCACCACAGCCCGTCCAGGTGGTATCCCGTTAACTGAGCGGCTAAGTCAACATCGTAGAGATACGCAAATGGCGAAACTAAACGACCGAAATACAGTTCGGCGAGCCATACACCTGGAGATCCGCGCCACAACCACCCGAGATGCCACGACACGACTTTCCTCAAAGGAGGAGCCGCACCAGACAGAATACCGACGATGAGACTGACCATGGTCGCGAAAAGGGGCGCATCTTCCCGTCGGGCGACTGCACTGACGATACTTGCAAGGCCATAAATGCAGTAGAAGTAAAGCAGGTTTGCAGAGAAGGCAATTCCCCAATTGATGACTGGGACTGACAGGAGAAACAAGGGTGTTGAGAAATGTAAACAGCCAAAGAACATGCGAGGTATCAATGAGATAACCTTGGCTACGAAGTAAGCGACTCTTGAATGACCAGCCTCAGCTTCACGTCGCTGTAAGAGCATTTCTTCGGAATATGCCTTCACACCAGGCGCAGCAGCTACGAGACCGATCGCAATGGCAATGAGGAGAGCCAACTCTGGAGCTGAAGCAATATCTGTTGCAGACGACAAGATGCTATATGAGTTCTTGTATGTGCCTATGAACAAGATTCCCTTCTTCGGATTCTGAGCCAGACCAAGAAGAAAACCTGCCAATGTAGCCAGACCCATTTCAGCCCAATAAGCGGACATGGCACGATATTGCTGAAGCATTGCCCGGCACAGGCAAAGCCAGACCTGTTGAATTCTAAGCGCCCCGCGGTTTTCCATCGCTTTCCGCATGGCAGTATTTCCCAATGCTGTTAGGGTATGTCGGTCGGTATTCGTTACGCCCATCTTGCGACGATAGCTAGACCAATGGTCGATCAGAGCTTCCTTTGAAATATCGCCACTTGGCTTGTAGTCTCTGCCATTTCCAGTAATGATATCTGTGATTATGTCGCCATGGTTACTATAATCCGGAAAGTGGAAGCCGACATTTTCAAAGTACTGCTTTGCGTCGGCTTGAGGGCCTTCGTAAATGGTCTGGCCATTACCGAGCAGAATGAGAGTGTCGAATAAATCGAAAATCTCAGAACGAGGCTGGTGAATAATAACAATGACCGAAATACCCAGACGGGCGATGGCCTTCAACGTTTTCATCATGGAAGATGCTGAAGTTGCATCAAGACCACTTGTAGGTTCATCCAAGAAGATTGCCATGGGTGCTGCTGCCAATTCCATTCCAATGCTAACACGTTTCCGCTGTCCGCCACTGATAATCGGTTTTGCGACACTACCAACTTGTGAATCTCGCACGTGAGATAATTCGAGACAGTCGATGACGGATTCAGCGTGGGCTTTGATATCAGCATCTTTCCATCCTCGAGGAAGTCGGCATCTGGCGGAGTGAACAATGTTCTCGTAGACCGTCAATTCCGGAAGCACAATATCATCTTGAGGCACATATCCAATGACTTTTTTGTAGCGCCCTAATTTTCCTGGACTATTGTTCACAGCCACAATACCATCGGTATTGTTGGTCTTTCCCATCAGCACATTGACGAAAGTTGACTTTCCAGCACCAGATCCTCCCATGACTGCGGCAAGAGTTCCTCGATCAATTGAACCTGTAACATTTTGCAAAATGGGCCTGGTACTTTTCTTCGGATGGAATTTAAGGTCGGAATAACTAAAGGACAAACCAAAGTCGGTCGCATCGGTTGCTCGGCGCATCGACTCGACAAACTTCATGACATGAGGCGGCAGTTGGCTGTCGGTGAGACGACCGTTTGTATGTTGCAAATGATTCATATCTAGAGCCAGTTCCAGACCACTGAATGTATCAGCACGACGCGGCATATAAGTTGCATCTAGTCGTAGCATTTCCTGGTCTTCGTGGTTATCGTTTTCGTCGCCCAGGGCTTTGTATCCGGTGATTTTGGCAGACATGCCACTAAGACCTCTTTGTTTTATTTTTCCGATCCGCTCTCTATTAGCCTTGCTGATGCGCTGTCGAAATCTCCAGAATAGGAAGGCGATAACAGAAAAGACGTCGACAATGATCAGGACGGCCAGAGGTATGAAGAAAACTTGATAGGACGAGCCTTCCGGGCAGTGGCTTCCGACAGCACATGGGGTTGGTGTTGAGGCACCGGGTTGGCAGTACGAACCGCTTGGGCAACGAATCTTTTCCATCCCGTTCGCAGATTTCGGACAATAGTAACCACCCTGACATATCACTGGCTCAAAGGGACCCATACCAATATTCTTGCCTTCAAAGGTACAAGTTGCTGAGGACAGTCGCACCGATTGGCAAGCGTCGAGTGGCGGGCAATATTGTGGTAGAGAGTTCGCAGTGTTGTTGGCACCTATACTATAAGATTAGCATTGCTTGAAAATCCAAGGCGCTGATTTCGGGGAGCATACACAGAAAACCTTCGTTACATCCTTGCGACTGCCACTCTGTAATGTTCTGTATCTGCACCGGAATCGCTCCAGGTCTCCAACACGGCGCAGCATCCACCGCAGTCTCGTTGTTTGCGATTTCTTGATTCGCTCGATAAAATGCCGTCGAAAACGTAGTTTGGTTTTGACCAGTGCAAGCAAGGTCGTAAGGAGTCAGACCATCGTCGCCTACCAACTTCTGAAGTGAATTTGAGCCCGAATCCCATACGAACGTCTCATTCGTTTGCGGTCCATTGGAGTCATCGTAGATATTTCCGTCTATAGTGGTACCACCATTAACCGGGGTGAAGAACTTTCCACCCGTTGTAAGGTATACGTTTTGTGTCTGGTTTCCGATACAATGCCAGACTGCGTTGTTGGAACTCTGCAGAGGTGTTTCTTGTAATACGCATACACAGGCGCCGGTATCTAAGAAACTTGGTCCTTCAGATGCTTCTTGAGGATAATAGGGATCCTGAGGTAGATCCGCGGCCGTAAGGCCATAAGCACCGAGACTCATGTCGTAGTTCCAGGTCTCGGACTGCAGAATATAGTTTATCAGTATTTGCACACTGGGAAAATGAAAAGGTGGAAGAACTCCCTTATTATTTTACATTCCCAGTTTCATTGAACATGCTAGCTATGATTTGTCATAGCTTCAAGTTATTTTGGTTCTAATAGCAAAGCCATGCCTAGCTCATGGCTGGTACGTACATACATAGCTCTCTGGCTACCTCCAAAGTGCTCCATTCTATGCTAAGACCTGAATCGTCCCCGTTTTTATCAAGCTACTGTAATGAAGCTATGCTCGACTATTATCTGACCAGAAAGGTGGAGCCATTTGATGTTGGTGCCAGGTGGACCTGAAAGTCAATTAGACCCGAACAGGCGAATGGGGGTGCAGAGAGGCTTGGAAAAAAACAGGGGCCTTTGGTCGCTTCTAATTTAGCTCCCAGCTTGTTCTTTATGACCCTGCCAGGATCACAATAGCTCTCGGAGGGCTGACATTTTAAAATTGTGGTAAATATCACGTGTAGTCACCGTAAGCATGTATTATGTGTTTCCTCGAAAACGTGTCAGTCGCTGGAGAAGTGTAATAGTGGCACAATCAACGTTCAGAACTGACCGCAGATTGTGTCACGGGTACTTCGTTGGTAAAACTAACAAGTCTACACCACGCCTTCTTCTGTCCCGTTGGAAATCAGCTGCAGTGGACCCCCTTGATACCAGACCAACGTTAAGGTACTACTTGGGAAATAGTTTGCAGAGTATTACGGCAATGCATTGGGGCTGTTGTTGGTTGGCTTAATTTTGGCACGTCGACGGGCTAAGTAGTCGCCGGTGGGCCTAATCTCAGCCGCAGCTGGACGGCATTACTGGGAGTAGTGCAGTCGGGGAGATTGGAATCAACGCCTGGAAGTTTATGTGCCACGCCACGGGGTGTAGATATCTTCGTCACTCCTACGGGAGAACAGTCCTCACAGAGTGGCTGCGACAAAAGTCGTTCCTGAGCTGTGGATACAATTTACAACGATCGCAAAGCCACATTTGCCGGCAAGTAAGACGTATAACTGGCACTTAAGGTAATTGAAGTAGTCGAATAACAAAAATAAATATGAAGCAAAAGATGTGAAACCCTGGTCTTCCATCGACTCTTCCGCACGGGTTTTCCTCTGGTTGTCCCCTCTCTTAGGCGTCTCTCGTCGCTATTGGTTGAGGCTATTCTGCTGATTAGTCTCGCAGCGCAGACTGTTAGACGTATTTGCGACCCGCGAGAGGTTGGTATCCCCAGCAGTGTTTATCTCGCAGAAAGTGAATGGAATTGGCCTACGACCTCATCGGAATAGAGGTAGCTGATCTCGTTTAACCGTCCGGTCACTGTTTCGGCTGATATACATAGCTCTGATTGTTGACTGAATGCTTTAAGTTGTAACTCTGGTGATTATCTGTTTTTGTCTGTAGAATCTTGCTAGACATATCGCGATCGCTGGACATCGGGGTCTCAGGCAGCACCGCATGGTTCTGCAGAAGACTCATGGTCATATTTAACGATCCAAGATGATGGCGGTAATTTTCTGATGTCAATTCAACCGAAGATCCACGGATATGGGGTCAAACACGCATATTTATATATCTCCATTAATCAACCCCGGGTACCTAATCAATCTCATTACATGGAAATGCGGCAAGACCACCTGGTCAAATCGTTCTTTAGGATTATATGCAATACGGAAGACGCATGAAATTGCAGATGAAATCTTATATAATAACAAAAATAAAATTGCATCCATTTCTGCTTATTGTGTGCTTTTTAATCTGATTTATTATATATTGTACTCGAAATTTGCTTTAATTCGAAGCAGTCGCCGTCCGTCGGCTGAAGTTCTTCGCAACAGACTGCGCAAAATAGTCGCCAACACTAATAGGTGGACTGCAAATGATCAGACCTGGAACATATTCCGAAAAGATATAAAATTGACTTACTACTTCTTTTTGGGACCCTGCAATACAAAGTCGCGTCGCCCTTGGTTAAAGTATGCGATTGAATATCGGGATGGCGATTTACCCGCGTCCTTTGCGCGCACTCGGTGGAAATTGGATTTCAATCGGTCATCGGACCAGGCCACTAAAAATCAATCCGTTAAGCTGAGAGTTAAGTATTGCCTAATAATTGGAAAGAATTCTTACTAAGCATATCGCCAATATTGACTACAATAGGACCGGTCTCTGCAGGCAAAGGTGTAAATACGTCACCCATCGCAAAACTGGAATGACTCTCACGGCCAGGGCAAATCTCAAGACCATCTTCTCCATCGCGCTGGAATAGAAGAGTGAGACAGCCAATATCAGTGTGGCTACCAGCTCTCCACGTACCCTGAGCGTTATCGGAAGGAGGGTAATGAATCAGTCGCAGCTGCGTCAAGCAGTCAGGCTGAGTCGGATCATTGGCAATTTTAAAGTAGTCTTCTGGAAAGCCGAGAGCAATTGAAAAGCAGGATACTAAGTTGATAGTATATTAGATAGGGACAAGGACTTATCAATATCCGACACCTACAAACTTGATCCGAAACGCCTTCGCACTTTCGCATAAACTCCTTGGTTGTTTCACCAAAACCAGGCACGTCATCGTCGCCTGGCCATTGGGAATTGCGCTGTAGCCAAAGAGACTCCTTTTGATCGTACGTTCCAGTGCTTGGACGGAGTTGGGCCTTTCAGAGCACGATTAGAGAGTTCTTCTCTTCGGTCGGATATTACCCACCTTGTACTCCCAGCCGTTATTGGTTTTGGTATCGTGAGGCGTCTTGCCTTTGGTTTCAGCAGGAAGATCGAAGAACCTTCTGGATATAGAGAACTGCTGTTCAATCTCTTCGATGCTTATTCCATGGTCCATCAACATGAAGAATCCGGCATTCTCCGCTGCTGCTATTAATTCCTTGATGATTTCGTCTTTTCGCTCATCGAAGTCTATATTTCTCGATTAGCGTATAGTCACTCGAGCTGGTATGAGCATTGTTACTCTTCAACGATATTATAGGGACTACTCTTGCGGCCATCTTTTCGTCGTGTCCCTTTTTTTTAATGGAACGTTTCTTTATCACGTCGCTTAGTAAATGTAGGGGTGTTTCGAAAGACCTCCAACCTGAAATCTGACTGTCGCTCAAATTTAGACTTAAATATCATGCCATTCAAATAATCATCATTCCATTACCATTCTGATAGTACACACGCAAGCCTTTTAGGCTGTTCATACATTCGTCTTATCATTCCCAATCTCGGCAATGTTCCTCGGATAGAATCGAATCCAAAAGTATTCGGGAATGCACCGCCCAAGATAACATTTCTATCGCTCGTTTGAGTCTCCACC
The DNA here is from genome assembly GCA_023626235.1 of Talaromyces sp. PYS2902. NCBI lineage: Eukaryota > Fungi > Ascomycota > Eurotiomycetes > Eurotiales > Trichocomaceae > Talaromyces > Talaromyces sp. PYS2902. Next base: position 79,578 of record JAMAGP010000009.1, read on the forward strand.
AATAATCGTTGCGGCTTATCTCTAGCAATGCTGGGACTTGTGATAGTAGCACATGCGGTCTACAAATGATTTATGGTATAATAAAGATGGTCTGATCGCTAGGCATGGAGTGGAATTCAAGAGGAAATTCTGAAGACTGGGTCGAAAATGTCCGAACTCAACAAGTCTGCCCATAAAACATATACAATAGACAAGGTAAGACTAATATATCACGCGATTTATTATGCGAAGCCCGCTAACAGACTGCCAGTCCAAGGATATAGTAATTGCGGAGAAAGGGGACCGAATGTACGGAGTCAACGCCCAGCTTGCAAGTAGAGACAAAGCCCTTGATTTGCTCGCACAAAATCATGTCTCGTTTGATCCCAATTCAGAAGAAGCGAAACGCGTTCGCCGGAAGATTGATCGACGTATCATGCCATTGATATTTACGGTGTATCTACTGCAGCTATTGGATAAGAATAGCTTGTCGTTTGCTGCCATCATGGGGATCAAAGATAGCGCCCATCTTACAGCGTCGCAGTATTCATGGCTGGGCTCCATTGTCTAGTAAGTTACTTTCTGGACGCGAACTGACCAAGACTGATTTGTTTCTGCAGCTTCGGATATCTGGGAGGCGATATCCCTTCAACATTCCTGATGCAGCGACTTCCCATAGCCAAGTATTTATCAGTTATGTGCATGATATGGGGTATCATCGTCGCATTACACGCCGCTTGCCGTAACTTTGGAAGCCTCGCTGCTGTACGATTCATACTAGGCACCATCGAGGTCTGTACTGTCCCCGTAGCGATCCAGATCACAAGTGCATTTTACACAAAAGAAGAACAAGTCGTTCGTGTTGCATTGTGGTATACGACGTCCGGCTGGGGAAGCGTGTTTGGTGGGTTTTTTGCCTGGTGCATCTACAATGCCAAAAGTTTTCGATGGCAAGGGTTGTTTATCCTCTATGGTGTTATGACATTCGTCACGGGTCTGATCATGTTCTTTCTGCTTGCGGCTTCGCCCACAGAAGCCAAGTGGCTAACTAAAGAGGAAAAAGTCATTGCTCTTGAACGCGTAAGGCAAAACAAGACCGGTACCGAAGTGTGGAGGTTCAGCTGGCCTCAGCTGAAAGAGGCAGTCATGGATGTACGATTGTATATGATGTTCTTGCTGTTGGCTTCTCTTGGATTGCCTAATGGAGGAGTGACTGCCTTCGGTAAGGCCTTCTCCAAATTTGATAGCATCACGAGAATGTCTGTACTTACTATGACTTTCGTAAAAAACAGGGCCGACAATTATTTCAGGCTTTGGCTTCAGTACCGCGCAGACCACGCTCCTGAGCATGAGTCCCGGTGCTGCACAAGTCGTTAGTACAATTCTCGCACTATTCGTTGCAAGACGCACAAGCCGAGCGTTTGCCGGTGTGGCCACTCTGTTGCTTGCTGCCGTTGGCTGTGCCATGATGTTGGGTATTCCGAGTAGTAATTATAAAGCTCGGTATGGAGGATATGTACTAGTCTATCAATGTAAGTTGACCAAATTCCGTAATGATGGAAAACATAGTCGACAGATGATCATAAAACTAACTTTATCAAGTTCCTGTCTGCATTCTGTTTATCATCACATTCTTGACTTCTGGCGTCGCTGGTACCACGAAGAAATTTGCATTTTCCTGTGCATATCAACTAGGATATGCCGTGGGAAACATCATCGGTCCACAAACGTACAGAGCGGCGGATGCACCGAATTACTACGTAAGTTTGGCCCTCTAATTACCTTCTGTTCAATAGTTCCGTTGCTAATGAAAGATAGCCCGCAAAATATACCATGCTCGCCTTCCTTCTTTTCACTGCCTTGCTCATAGCAACTTACGGAATGCTTCACAAGATCTGGAACAAACGTCGCAATAAGCGTGATGCTCTCGAACCAGGTATATTTGACCCAATCATCATTTTTTTCGAACAATAGAGCTGACTCTGTCTTTGATAAAGGCGAATTACGGCATGTTGAGAATGAAGAATTTATCGATTTCACAGATTTCGAGTTGAGATCGTTCAGATATCCAGTATAGGGAGAGAAATAGGTGCCAAACATGAAGTCAAGAGTCTAGAACAATGGGCGTTGGGATTGAGTCTCAGACATAGGATTGACAAAGTTCAATGAGAACACAGATGTATGCTGTTTTTTTCCTGATTAAAATACAAAGTGCCGCGTCTTCAGATTGCGCATTTGGGCAATTTTAGTCTAGTCACTTTAACGATTACAAAGATCACTTTTATGCTTTTCAACAACCCACATCACATTTAAATTGTTTGTAGCTTTACAGTCGTGACCTAGTCTCAAAACTACCCTCAGCATCCGTCCTATGAACTAGCCTATCAGCACATCTTTCTCGATCTAGTTTGAGTCACGGTTACACTGACAGTTTTTGAGCTACATCCTTACCAACGCAAGATTCAATGAATTCTAACAACGGCTTGCTTTGAGAGGTATCCTCTGTCCCGATTGACAAGACATCGCTTGAAAAAGTACTATCAGTAAATGCGTCTGGTCTGAATCTCGCGCAAAGTTATCTCACCTCACATGATTGTGCTTTTTGAGTACATGAAAAAGGGGAAGTGTTCCGGCTGGCTTGCTTCGGCTTCGGTATGCGTTGAAAAACATGACAGCACCTTCGACGGTCTCGGGTCTGGATATCGTTCGTTCAGTTGGATAGGCGAGTTGGTTGTTGGGGCTGTTGTACTTACACTTCCCATTCTACTGATCCCAGATATATGGGTAATTTTTGTGAATCACTTCAATGATAAATCTTAGTCCAAGATTCTCCTAGTCAAAATGCAGTACCGAGGAAAACCTACAGAACTGGAGAGGTATGCGGAAGACGTTGGAATAGACCCACTGCACATTTAGGCTGGATATTTATAAGCGATAGCTCAGTATTTGGATGATATATATGACTTACTCCCCAAACGCTTTCATCATCGGAGCCATAGTACGATCGGATAGTCTTTTGTCGCACTGGTTTATTTCTGTCATACCAGAACGGCACGTCGAGATAGATAACCCCGGCTACAGGTGGAGTGAGAGGGTCTCGAAGAGATCGGTGCGGATCGCCTGTTTGTGCTTTCGTCTTAGAAAGTGTAAAGAATTCAAAGGTAACGAAAGAAGTTCTTTGTTACGTTTCTTACCTGCGGCATATAAGTTCATAGCGATATGTGCACCTCCAGACGAGTGCCCAAACAACATGACCTTATCGACCGAGCCCCTACCATATCTCTCCACTGTAATGTTGTTATATATCCATTCCCGCGCAAGCTGTATATCATCTGCGCCCCCGGGATACTGAATATGAGGGACCAATTGATGGTTGATGACGACCGTGACAATGCCGTGTCGGGCAAAGAACCAGCCGATATTCGAGTACACCTTGTCCGTCCACAGTTTGTCGCCGGAGAAGAATCCTCCCCCATGCACGTACATTAATACTGGTCTATTGATTTCATCACCATGCGGGACAAAGACGTCAAGTCTGTTTCTTTCGGCTGGCCCATATCGTTCGTCTCTGATGACGCTGACGTCAGAGGGGGGATCTGGGTAGAAAGGGTCGTATAGCTTTCGCCATTTCTACATTGATAACATAAAAAAGTATTAGCACATTTATAATCTCATTGAAAAACGTAGATATAAGGTATAGATTTTCCAATAGATCAATTTCGTACGTACCTCGTCATCCCCGAGACCAAAACTGGTCGTTTCTTCTGCGATTTTAGCAAAAACAGCGTCCATATTTTGTTAGCAGTAAACGTGTTAGGCCAACAGGTACAAAGTGACAATTGGATTGAGAAGAATTAAATCTACAGTGATTAGAAGTCCTACTTCCGGATACTGAAGTATGCTGCTAGAATATTAGTGAGGAACATAGCCGAGATGCCTTATGTTACCTAGTTGTCTACCCGAAAAATGAGCTCGGTTCAGTACCAGCATGAATTGATAACGTATCGGCAAAAGAAAATCGGAATTAAATCGAGCATACAATTTGTATAACGGTGAAATTTGTGATTTCTACTAAATCAGAATTTTCTGCTGGCTGATGAACAAGCCAGGCGTAGCCAGGTCGGGTCAAGATACAACGATCTTCCAACATCATGTTAACACGGTGAGCTACGTCTCCTCATGAAGTCAACTGCTGTATCTTAATGATTTTTCACTCAAGGTCGGAAGTCAAGCGGCACTCAACCAGAAGAAGCTGTTGGGTCATCATCAACAATTCGGTATACGACATCACGGACTTTGTAGATTCGCATCCGGGCGGATCTGGCATTTTGCTTAAATATGCAGGTCGCGATGCAACAGAGGCATTTGAGCCTCTTCATCGAGCGGATACTTTGGAAAAATTTTTGACACCGGAGTACGTACTAGTTTGTGAATATCCATATATAAAGATTGTAACTAACATGTATGTATGGTAGCCAGAATCTGGGTTTCGTCTCGATAGAATCATCTGACACCGAAAACACAAACGATAGCAGTAAATCAAAACCTGCTACCATCGGATTAAAGAGCACCAAACTATCCTTGATAATAAGCATAGCAGACTTTGAACGCGCCGCCTCCCAGAGTCTTCCCTTGAAGTCTTTTGCCTGTGAGTGCAATTTCGAGTCTATCGCCCAGACGATCCTGATACATTCTATTAGTTCTCAAAACCGGTGCCGAAGACGAGTACGCTGTGAATTGGAATCGCAATAGTTGGAAAATGATACGACTACGACCCCGTGTATTACGACCGATAGATCGCATTGACATGTCTCGCACCATAATGGAGAACAAATTTTCGGCACCATTTTTCATCTGTCCGGCCGGTGGTGCAAAAGCAGCGAACCCGGGGGGTGATATCTGCCTAACCAAAGCTGCCAGTAAACATGGCATTTTGCACTGGGTCTGTAATAATGCCGGCTTTCACGTGGAAGAGATGGCCAATGCGCGAGCACCTGAACAAACGACGTATTGGCAGATATATGCAATGACAGATTTGGCTGTTACTGAGAAGGAGGTAAGGCATGCAATTAGCCTTGGGTATAAGGGATTCGCTTTGACTGTGGACGCGATATGGGCCGGAAAGCGCGAGCGGGACGTGCGAGCGGGATTATCCGAGATTGAGACTGATGAAGATGATGAAGATGATGAAGAAGAGGATGATGACAATTTCAGAAAAGAACCATCCGTCACCCGACCGTAAGCTCCTTCATTATTCAGCCAAATTTCTCTTGCTCATATTTTGCAGATCGGTATATTCTCATTTTGACTGGGCTGCTGCTGTGAAGTGGCTCCAGGGACTCACAGATCTGCCTATTGCCATAAAAGGCATCCAATGCTGGGAAGACGCAGTACTGTGTATGCAATATGGTGTACACCCGTGGCTCTCCAACCACGGAGGACGGCAATTAGACGGAGCCCCATCTGCAGCGGATACACTTGTTTCTATTCGCAAAAATTGCCCAGAGGTTTTTGATAATTGTGAAGTAGTTGTCGACGGCGGTATTACTCGAGGTTCAGACATTGTCAAAGCGATTGCACTTGGTGCTCGAGCAGTTGGGTTAGGTAGAGGATTTCTGTACTCCCTTGTTTTCGGAGTGAGAGGAACGAGTAAAGCTATCCGAATACTGAAGCATGAGATTGAGACTACAATGGCATTGCTCGGTGTCAGCTCACTGGACCAACTCAATCCTTCTTATGTAAGTATCCCGGCCTAAGTTACTGTGTGGATTGCTTATCGGCTGACACGATCTGAATGTGACCAGGTCGATGCATCTTCCCTGGATTTTGCTTTTTCCAGGGCACATCTTTGAGTAGGGCACCATTGAGTTAGTCGAGCTTAATGTAACAATTATGGTCGACAATTGATCAGTAAATCCAATAGAAGCATCGATATTATAGCATCGTATAAAAAAAAAAAGTCAAAGTGTTAATTCATATATAGCATCAAATGGTTATTCCACACTGTAGAATAGTCTCTCCAATGGTTCTATATCCAGCGGAAAATTGTCGGTCATTGCAATACTTGTATCACAATTGTCTTTCACTGTCTGATCGTATGGCATAGTGTTATCGCCTAGAGCAAAAGACATGTTGAAAACGCCAGGTACTACTTCGGGTACAGCTTGCTCGGCAGCGACGAGTCGATTAGCCATATGGTCGTATTGTGAGGTTTCAAAAACCAGAATCTGACTTATATAATGCTGAACTGTGTCATGGATCTCGGCAGATATTCGCGAATGGTAGTTCTGTATAGCCTCGGCAAAGTTCCCCAGGATCTCACAGTATAGGGTAGCTTGTGGACTAGTAGGAGCAATGCTGTTGAGGATGTCTCGAGCATTTTCAAACGAGTCATCTATGTCTTTTCTAGGCTCACCAGCAAACATGGAGAAGCCAAGAACAAGGCTAGCTCCGAATATCCAGGCTCTGAATAGACAATGAATCAGTACCAAAATTTCAGGAAGATAAATAAGCCCTGAGGAAGAGAGCCATACTTAAGTAAACATAAATTTCCAAAGGAAAACTCCGACGACTTTGCTGTTTGACACATGTTGACCATATAAATAGCAGAACTCACACAAACTTGAGCAAGTTTAGACACCTTGTTGTTTTTGATATTTATATCTGATGCCTCATCCGGATCACTTATCAATTGATCTGGTGCTCTTCCACGGAGGCGAGACAAAAGGTATGCAATCAGAAACGGGCGAGTGATGAGTATCACAGAAAAGTAATACACGCAAGAAACGTGAATATTTCCAACGAGCAGCTGTCGTTCGACAGGATCTAGAGAAGTTCCCTCGCCAGGATGAAAGGTAAACTTGAGTAGGACTGGAGGTAATGACTGGCTCCAGCGGCGGAACTGTTCGAGGAGCGCTTCAGCGGTCGGTATGTGTAGCATGTTACTTGTGCTGAGCTTCTCGACTATGTTCTCCAACAAGAAACATGCTTTGACGATTTCGCCAAAGGCAGCTTGTGAATATTCAATCATCATGCCCGATTTAATATGCGCATGATCGTTTATCTCGTGCGATAAGGTAGTGGGTAGATTCCGTGGCTTTCCCAGGATGAAACTTGAGAGAATATCGACATTGCGAAGACTATTCCATATTCTGATTCTGGGGCCCAATAATCACATCCGTTAGATAAGACCTAGTATTTCAAAAACAAGTTCAAGAAATAGAAGCTTACCGTTTGTTATACTCCTCTGTGTCAACGTTTCGGTAATTTGCGGGATTGTGCAGACTTAGCACAATAGCTGTCCTAGCAGCTATACCCAAATATATGGAAGCCGTATTTCTACGACAAGCCCCGATCATATAAAGGGCGAGAAGAAGAAATAGACGGACCATGCTCAAGCTCTGACTAGTCAGCATGTTCTCGAAGGCGACTCGTTGTGCTCGGCAGAAATAGTCCAGCTCAATTCGGGATGAAAGGTCTCCCAAAGGTCTCACTTGAGCTCCAATAGCGAGAGCAGTGTAGAGCGAAGCTGCGTCAATCTCGGTAATAGATGGCGGTGATGAGGCTTGTCCGTTAGTCAGGATGTAACTGATGAGTAGGTCTACTTCGTCCGCTGTGAATAGATCCATCAGGCCGCTGGACTATAGATTAAATTAGCCGTACCGAAACAATTATGTGGTTGATAGAAACAGGTTTTCGCACAGCTTCAAAATAAGAGTCCAATAGTGAGTAGATTTCTTCTGGAGAGGACTCTAATTCCGCCGCTCCTGTCGGCGTAATTTCTGCATCAAGCATAATAGAGTGGCAATCACTATCGGTAAATGGTACCAAGCCGACATATGATCTTAGCGTCTTGCGCAAAAAATGAAGGAACGACGAGGACGTCTCGCAAATATGGACTAGAGTTAGCATTAGTTTGAATCTCAACGTTCTTTTCATGGAAGTGGGTTGCAAGCATATACTCTTTTGCTTGGTCGAAGCACCAAATGGTCGAGAATCTGGTACAGAGTATTTTCTATTACGTCCAGAGCTGGTAGCGACTGGCCGCACATCAGTAGGTAAAGTCCCTAGTGGTGTATGGAGAGAAGAAGCATCTACGAGGTGACTAACACCAGGAGACGGGTCTTCCGACGACTGGACGCTCTGGTTGGACATGGCTTCGCTGTGTCGCGTTCGTCGACGATCTGTTCCTGTATAGACGCACGCAGTACTTTGTCCTCGTCTTACACATGTCGCACATGGCAATCGGGAGTCACATCTTATTTTGGAAGCCTTGCAGGACACACATGCCTTGCATGACCGCTTCCGATCCTCCGGCCGGACCTTAGGACGCGGCATGAAGACAGAGGGTATCAGGCTGCGAAAGGCACTGTTGTATGTATGATTTCCCCGGTGGAAAATCTGGATTGAGGTACCTTAATTCGTTACATAGGGTATTGGCAAGTAAATGGACGAGGGGTTGCTGTTGAGAGATAAGGTATCGGAAAGGTACCCGGCAATGGCGGCCTAAGACACTAACCACCTGACAAGAAGAATCTTTGATGGTCGGGTCGTCTGAATGCACTGCATGTTACGCCATATCAACGGAATCGATGTCTTCTGAGAATATCATGGGTCCAGGGATCAGATGCCCGAAGGGTTGGGATATGGACATGGCCATTAATACGTACGCGTATTTCACGGGTAAGTGGGGGCACCACTTTCAAATTATCTATCATCCTACCATTCTCAGTAGACTAATTTGTCGGTTCGTCCGGTTCAAGATCAGCTCAATTGGATTGGAAACAGGCCCATCAAACAAGTCTATAAGGTGAGGCACAAAATGGATCTGCATTGATTCCTAATTATTGTTCGATTGCTGCGAAAAGGGTCCAGTTCTATATAAACAACACGTCCGTGCTTCGGATTGGAATAATCATTGTCCGAAGCACGTATGGTACATGCGTAGCAGCTAGATGCCGAGGATCTTCAATATTAAATCGACGTTAACATTGACGTTCCGACATTAATATTTAAATGTCTCTGAAATTAGATATACTCAATGAAAGAAAAACGAATAATCTAGCTTTAAAATTAAAATTTGTAAGTTATATTATTGATTACTTGGTATTAAAATGGAAGGCGTAGTTTTAGAAACTGTAGGAGTGTGCAAATCTACGATCCTCAGCACAATTTACGTCTCGCATCAGTCGTCGCAGTGGTAACTTTGAAACCGGATGAATCTGTCAGCGGTAAAAGCTATACTGCGGCATTCTCATTTGCTCCTGGGGCAGTGATATAGCTGACATTGCAACAACATTGACTTCAACCGCTGGAAAGATGGAGGTTTTGATAAGTTGTATTGGTGACCGAGCCTCAGTAGCACCAGCTGAGATGCTTAAGGTAAGCCTAATGCGCGTGATCGATCATTTCATCAACGAGTCTCGCACTTCGTTATTGAAAATCCTAAAATCCGTCCCACGAGCAACAAAGACATTAGATCGATCTAATTACATTATGCGAGACCGTCGCTCTACAAAACTAGACCAGAATGTTCCAAAATTGATCATTGAACGACGGATTTTGTGTGGTTTTTTTTTTTGTTTCGTGTTTGTTTCTATTAATGCCACTTCCTGTGATTGATCTAAGTCACTTATCTTGGCTCCTTTCCTGTACAAATTTTTATTCTCATTCATTCCCATTGTCATTTAGAGAGTTATGCTCAACACGGTCTGTGCCTTATGTGGATTATAGACATGTCTTGAGTGTAAAACGCCATCCGTAATGTCAGAACCAATGATTTTTCAGGCAGCATCACATTCAACGAAGCCGTCGTAGCTAGAAGCTCCAGTGTGGGTGATCAAACCAGCGTAGTCACCGTCACCATTGAAGATAACACGATCGGTTCCAGGTGATCCACCAGTGAAAACCTTGTAGGATGAAAGAATTGGGTACTCATACCAAGGGCCGGATACGGGGAAATCGAAGCCTTCGTCATCGTTGTATTGGTGGGGGTAGTCGTCGTCTGTCTCGCCGGACTGCAAAAGGGAGTAACCTTGGTTGAGGGCGTCATCGATGTCTGATTGCCAGTAGCATGTGCTGCCACAGTATTCAACGCAAGAGGCGCGCTTCTGCACGGGGGCAGCAGCGTAGACGCTGGCGATAAGGAGAAATGTGGCGGCGGCGACCTGTATGACAAGAAATCAGTATATAGGTAGGTCTAGTTGATCCGTTTTTATTTTAGATATGAAAAACGTATTCGAGGTGTATGTTACAGACGCACCTTTGTGAGCTGCATCTTGACGAGTGACGTATAGAGTTATTGATATGTCTTGACACTCTAGGAACCTATGTGAAAAATGCTCGCCCTTTATGCAATTTCAGAAATAGCAGAACGGAGAGATAGCCGGGGTCTTTAGGTACGAGTAAATGATTTAATTTTGAGATATGCATCAATAACGACAATGGCTAAGCTAGGTAGTATCTGGTGGAGAATAATTGCATAGCTAAACATTATCTCCTGCCTATCAGGATGATAATCTAGTCGCGTGCCAACAGCACCGCATCGTGAAGACTTGGCATGGCCACTAAATTAAACCAAAAAGCCATTGGGAATTGAACGAGCCCACAAACTACTGGCCCACAAGTACAACGCAGGCTTGCGATCACACGGCCTGATATTAAGAGACTTGAGGCTTTGAGGTAACATTGAGAGAAACAAGCATCAAAACAGTAAGCAGAGACTGTCTTAGCGGTGGGACTGTGGCTTGCCGAGCCGTATGTAGCGCCTATTGAGCTGATCTGCCGCGAATTAATCCCTTTAGCGGCTCTTGTCTCGTGAAAAGATGATAGGGTCTTATCTCTCGTCGTATTTGTACAAACCAAGCCTTCGAAAGCCATCTTTATGTAGATCATGCGGATTTAGACATCCAGACTCATTTGGGTGGATATGTCGGTTCAAATTATCGTTGTTTTGATTGTTGTGCTTCACTCCTAACCGTCTAGTTACAGGCTAACATTTAGCGAGCATTAGCAATGCAACCTGAGTATATGTTGTGTGAGTAAATTGTATTCCTGGCCTGGAATGGGGCCATCTAGCATACGTTAAGTTGCTGGATCTACATATTGCCGAAACACCCCCCAGTTCATCCTGCGGTGATTACTTTGATCGAAGGAATGCAATTTTTAGGTATCGAAGGGCCACTATCAGCAAATCCAAAAGTGCCTTTGAGGTTCCCATGATATATTAAGCAGCTGTCTATATTCAGCTTCTTCATATGATGACTTTGTTTATTCAAGTACGGCGCGGTCTAAGTTCGAGTCTCGTTTTAGGTCTGAAGACGGAGACCTCCGATGACAGGGGTTCGACACTCACTTCTATGCGATGCGAGCTTCTGAGATCTGAATTCGGCGACAAAATCGATACGCTTAGACAACTTCCTGATTGGGGTAGTTTGTGATTGATATCGGCAAGACAATATCCGAAATCATGTTGAATGGTGGGTAATTTTGTTTGTAATTACTGATACCTAACTGCTGATTGGCCGTTACGGCTATTACCTCTTCTTCGGAAACCATCATATTACCCTTACGATGATGTTTATCTGACAATTGACAGATGTGGACTAGATTAAGCATTAAAAGAACAAGTTGTATAAGCATCACGGTTAACTAAGGGCTATACTCTTTCAAATGACTATCATGAGACCAGTGAACATGTAAAATTATAGATGAAGTATACATCAGTACAAGTTGTCACATCGAAAGTTTCCAACGTAGGTAATTCTAACAGCAGATCCTATGAATGTTCTACATACAAGGCCCCAGCATACAGTTAACCTATGCATTTTGGCAAAAGAGGGGGGAACGGTTCATAGATAGTGCATGGTTCACACCCAATGTACCAAAAACCTCTTCAACACAATCCTAAGCAGTTTACTTCTGTTTCTTCTCCAAACTATTTTTGTTGTTTCCAGAGGTCGCTTTTCTGTACAATTTTGGCAGCGAATGAACCGTTTGAAGTAAGAAAGACTTGGTTGTGAAACTCTCGTGGTTATCCGGAAAGATACCTCAAATTTATTGTACACATGGACAATGTGAGAGACTGCTGGCTTGACAATGGCTTTCATCAAATCCTTACTCACGCCTTTCAACTCAACCAGGAATCTGGGCTTATTTTCACAACTGAAATTGTTGCTGTTCTTTACCAGCTATGTGATGGGCAGTCTGCCTCGTTTACTTCTGCATTTCCTGATCGAACCGCTGATTCGACAGAGGATGTAACCAGCGGCTCAAGTCGTAAGTGCTGTGATGCGGAGTCTGATCCGACAGGCTCGCGTTCTGGACGTTGACGAGCAGATTTTACGAGAATTCCGCTGATTCTTACAGCTTGACTGCATGCAAGGTGCAGGGAATGTCACATTGGATTTGAATGGGTCAATAGTGTTTATTCGAGATGGTTATTCAGCAATTTTGAATCGACTATGAAACTTCGCTATCGAAGCAGATTAATACGAATGGAGGCAAGAGTAAGTTTCCCTAGGACAAGGAAATTGGTTGGGGCCTGATTCGCCTTTTATCGTAAGCCTAGGGTAGTAACGATTTCTCATCATCACCTGCCATGTATTCAACCCTTAGCGACTGGCTGAGATGAGCTGAGGTCCTCGTGTTACATTGTTGGAGCAAATTGGTGGTTGTCTTTGAATAGAGACTGCCTTGTAATACCTGGCCGAGGACCAACAATTTCAACTTGTGTAAGTCGCAACGTGGTCTAACGTGCGAAGACAGCTGCTTAATTTTTAGTCTCTCCATTTTTTGGGCATTTATTTTGTGGTTACAAAGTCTTGTTCAAGTGAATTTAAGTTGTTTTTGGCATATAAGTATAGCACCTGGACTCTGTTTCCCAGGGATAGATCAAGCAGCTTAATTCAATATTGATAACTTCAACCTGATTTAGGCATAGCATTTGCAAAAGTATATGTCATTCGCATAGATCACTTTTCACTAGAAATTTATGAATACACGCAGATACATGTACTTCTAATAATCTGCAACCGTACAAGCAAGCAAAGAAGCAAGCAAAGAGGTGATGTCTCTGCAGCTCATCTAGTCGCAATTCTTTCCCATGTAGCTCAACTATAAACGCAATGGACATTGTTCGCGTCACACCTTTGTGATTCACTGTCAAGTCGATAGATCAGAGTAGGACTATCAGATATTGAAAAAATACCGGTTTGCCCATTCTCTTTCGTCAAATAATTAGGTTTCATGCCTGGCGATGTCTCATACACGGGTAGGGACGTATCGATGTCAAGTCAGTGTGACATATTAAACATTGACCCGGGTATGTGACACAATGTCCTACAAAGCTGCCCAACGGTGCGAAATTGAACGCTGAATAGTTACATCCTAGTGTCCTAGCCATATTTTCAAGGTCTCACAACGTTACTCAGTTCCGAAAGTAATGCATTGTGTAGGAAACGTGATTGAAACTTTTCGGTCATTGTTCAGCGTCAACAAGAAAGACTGCTGAGATTTCAATTCCTGGTTGCTAAGAATCTATGTACCAATTGCGCATTTCTTTCTCCAGGGGCTCTGGATACTATAATGAAGTTGATGAATTTATCGGATTGCTGACGGGGACAAAGTTGAATTTACCCCTGCAAGTATATCCAACACACACTATACAAAGAAACGGGACAAGGAGGTTAATTTTAATTACCAATGGACTTAATTCTATGAGTTATAACAGATTTATGTACTTGACAGGATTATCAATTACAAAGGGAATGATAATTGCTGGTTGCTGCAAAAGCGGACTGTCCTAAAAGAATGAACCCCAAAGTCACAGCACGGTCTTTTAGTGTAGGGTACAGAATCAAGTAAAAAACGATGTCCAATATTGTCCGCTCCAATTGGTAATCTAAACAAGAAGTAAAAATTTTAACTCTAGATTGCATCTTACCTAGGTAGTGTATTCCGGTCAATAGAAGCTCGGGAAGAGAAGGTGAAAAAGAAACCCTCTCTTGGACCACTACATCTTGTAACATATTATATGCAATCAGCCCATCATCTTCACACCTCCATGAGAGAGGAGATGATTATGGGGATTAAACATAGGGCGGAATTAAGTTTTGCACTCCTGTCCTTTTTTCCTCCTTTTTTTTTTCCTAAAATACGTCGCTCCGCGATGATTCTGACATGTAAAAAAACCACGTATAGAACAGCACGATGCAAGATCGTTGTGTCTCAGACCGCGATACGCGACAACAAGCGGAGAAGATCTTCATCGACAAAATGCACGGGTCTAGAATACTTGGAAGACCTGCCTGTTGAGGAATGGAGCAAAACGCATGTCGATGCATAGACCCGCTGCAATTACCCTATCCCCACCCGCGGGCCGTGTTGTTTCTACACGTGGGCTCACAGTGCTTTGCCATTCGCAGCAATCTAGTTTCTTAGTAAAACACCCGGTGTGATTGGCTTCACGGGGAGACACAAGCTTTCGTCAAGCTTCGGCGATATGTCACTGCTGGAGGCTTGGAGGCTTCTCTCTATCAGTTCATCACACTAGGTGGTGTTGCAATCATCGGCGCAGTCGCGTGTCTCCTCACCATCTATGTTTTTACACTTCGAGGCGGGTATTGGCAACAATTGCTACAATGCCTTCGCCGCTGAGTGGTCTGGTTATCTTGACGGAATAGCTGCACGTCATGCGAAAAATATGCATTGCGAGCCTTGAACTCACCGATCGAGCCACCCGAAAGCTAATCACATTCTCAAATGAATCGAATCTCTGGTTGATTACCAGATGTCCGTGCCCAGCATCATTTTCCTAAGATGGTTATCATTACAGGCCTAGTTGCAGGGGTAATTTGGCTAGTCAAAGCACCAGAGCTAATGCACCAATTGTGCTCGCCGTTTAAACGATCTATGATGCTCGTCGAACAAAACAAGGTTTCGAACCGATTCAATGGAAATATGGGAAGCTTCTAGTTTGCTTCCATGGCCATTGTCGAATGGTGTGGTGTCATTCATGCACCTGCCAAGCTATCGCCTGATTCATGTTAGTTGATACGTAAAACCAGAAAGCTACCGTGACAGCTCTCTGGCATAAAAGAGCAGGGTATTTCCTGCATTGTGACTTAATATGAACGTCCAGCTCTATTGTGCGTATTCTCGAAGTACGATTCCAAGATGGCCATCTTTCTTCGTTCCGTTCTTCTGGCTGGTGCCGTGATTGGTGCCGCCTCTGCGAAAACTCAGAAGGTCGCCGGATCTGTTGCTGCTCCCAAGGGTCAAAAGACTCTTACCCTGGGCGTACTCGGTGGTATGCCTTCAGCTATCTGTTTCAACATCTGCCTGTCCCACAATTGACCAAACAATTTACAGACTATGGTTGGAGTGGTTGGAGTCCCGCCAACGACTACTTCTGCAATGAAGTGACTCCCATCTTGACTGCCAACAACATTACAATCCCTCGAGAGTTACAGAATGACTGTGACACTGGTGACCGCGCAGCTGCTCAAAATGCTTCGTGGTCTCAGGGTAAGAAACAAAAAATATAGTCTTTTACCATTTTTTCTAATTAACAACGTCATAGCATCTACTGCAACGTATATCGGACAGATCTGCGCCATGAAGGATTGCTCAGCCTTCATTTCGGTTGGAGACAATTTCTACGATAGCGGCATTGGCTTTACCACCACTGGTGTCAACCGTTTCCAAGAGACCTGGGTCGACATGTACTCCGAGGGCATCTTTGAGAATGCCACCTGGTACCAAGCCCTCGGTAACCACGATATCGTCTACGGTCAGGCTGGTGTTGATTTCCAAACCAAGTTGGCTCCCTTGTACGATGACCGCTGGTACTTTGGTACTGAGGGATTGCCCTACTACACCTACGACCTTGCCGGCCGGGACTGGACTGCCACCTTCGTCGTCGTCGACTCTGACTGCTTTATTGAGAAGTACCAGGAGAGCAACTCCGTTTACCAGAACAATTACACCACCTCGTGCTACAAGACTAAACAGACCCAGGTCGACTTCGTGACTCAGGCGTTTGCTCAGTCCAAGGCCGACTGGAAATTCTTGCAGATCCATCACGGTTTCCTATCATCCAGTACCAACTACACCGAGCTCTGGCCCATGATCTCCGTCGTCGAGAAGCACAACGGTGTTGTCCTTAACGGTCACGATCACTGCGCTGCCCACTACGTCGGTAACAACACTAACTTTGTCCTCTCCGGTGCTGCTGGTTACCCCGAGGCTGGCGACTGCAACAACGGTGTCGCCTTGGGTCCTTATGTCAAATTCTTGGGTGCTGATGCTGCAGGTGCTGGTAACGGTTTTGTTACCCTGGATATCAGCTCAGAGAAGCTGGTGTTTGAGTACTACATGCGCGACATGCAGTATGAGGGTGGAGACCTTTACCCTGTGCCGGATGACCTGGAGCCTAAGTACTCCTTTACCGTCAAGGACAAGGCTAAATAGACTGTATAATATATAGATACTGGATAGTGAATTAATAAAAGAAGGTGGACAAGCCTAGTCGTATCTTTTAACAAAACTTGACTGGATTTGACTTAGGGTTGGGGTAGGACAACACCAATCGGGTCGTTTCGCTCCGAAGCTCCGAGGATACCGATCTCAGCCCCAAACATCAGACCATAATTCAGCTTTCCATACGTCGATTCTGAAACAGTAGAAACTGTCAAAAGGAAGCAGACGATATAGATACGTGACAAAAACCATGGCTTCCCGGTTGATCTTCGACCCATTGGCTGCCCTCGCCATAGCCCCTCTCATCTCATCGACCTGCACACTGTGGTATGCATTTGATCAACACCATTTCCTGCGCATCTTCACCTCGCCCACCAACCGTCCCAAGTCAGACTTGATTCTTCCCACCTACTTCAAAGAATTCTTCGCAGCAGCACTGCCCCGTGTCGTCGGGCTTCTCGGCTTGACTTTCTGGACCTCAATTGGGAACTATTATTGGCGCTATGATTCGTTGGTCGCAAATCGGTCGCTACGGTGGTATGTAGCAGGTGCATCGCTTGCGGCTAGTCACTTGCTATTTGTACCTCTAGTGGCGCCGAGGATTCGCGCGATTGTGGAGGATGATCGGTCCAAGGGGACGCCGACTGATGTTCTCGATGAATGGCTGAATATTCATTTGTGGCGTACTTGGACGGTTGATGTGGCCGCTTGGGCTTGTTTGGCGGTTGCTGTTAGTTTTAATGTGAAGATATAGCCATGACCATAGTATTTCTTCGAATGTCTCTGGGGGTAGGGAATCAGCTATTGATACGACGGTCTCGGTATATGAATTGATTTTTGGGAGTATGATAAGTACAGATCAACAATTCAACTAGATTGACATGTATGGATGGACTCTCAAATCGAAAGATATTTCAAATTATACACTATCCCAGAAATTGAGCCACGAAATAGAATCGAGTACGTCGTTGCTTGAAATGGGTCAGGAGTGGCTTGACGGTAGATTGAACTTCTAGCAGTTGAGATGAAGGATCGGAAAGAAGCAGCTGGGGGGTTTTGAAGCTTGCTGACTTTGATACGATAATATATTCTAGTCGACTGGTGGCATTGTCTGTCAGTGCCACTAGGGGAGAGCTTTGTGTCGTGGATAGTCTTCGCGCACATTACGGATAGAAACTGATCGATGGGTGACAATCCTGCAACATCGATGCAGTTCAAGTGCTTTAAAGAGTAGAAGTCGGTAGAATAAACGCTCTGTTGTTGTAGGAAGGTACGGTAGGGCAACATGGGGTAGAGGTTCGATCATCTTGCACGGTCATCTTGACCACAGCCTCAGATCGGCAATCTTCTTTTACTCCAACATCAACAACATAACAACAACGAATCAATCATACCAAAATACGTCACTTTGAGGTTAACGTTAATTTACTAAGCAAGGGATATTTCAATTGATTGCCAAAATACAATGATATGTAATGGTCTGTAGGTTGCAAAATGGAGGTAGGATTCTCCGCGACTCCGAGTCATTCCGTACGATAATCTTCTGCCACCTGTTGTGGCTAAATATGTCATTTCGATATACTATATTTAATAAAGTAGAGTATTTAATCTGCAGCAAGTTAAGCTTATTGTCATTTCAGCAAATCGACTGTAGACTTGTAGTATGTTTAGCAACCAACACTCAGACTGAAGACTTATTAGTTCCACCGTCTAAAATAATGGTTCTTTCTGGTCAAAGGGGCTTTCGGCTGAACGAATAATTTGTTGAAAAGCTTGTCCATGGCCGGAATCTGATGTTATGGCTTATTAGCTATCTTCATGTATGTCCCCCAGATGTCTACGCATCAGCCGTCGTGCGATGCAAAGTGTGCTTCGTGCGTAGTTATTTTACTGAGCTTTCTTAGCTACAGTGAACGGTCTTTTAGCAACTTGTACAGATAAATCCAAAGTGGGAATCGTGGATTGGGCTCTACTCGCTTATCCCCATATGTCTCCGAGATGTCTCCGCCTCAGCCGCAGTGCTTGGAAGGTACCTACTTTCTGCCCAAGAATCGCAGCTTCTTGAGACTATAAATATCTGTCTGTGCTTGTGTCAGAAACCCATTTCTGAGAGACAAAAAGCCTGATCGAAAGCATTCTTCCTTCTATCAACACTATCACCATTATAGTAAAATCCTCGAGCCTACAGTCAAGATGTCCTTGTCAAACTCATCGAAATGGGATAAGACCGCCGCCGAATATGAAAAGATGCCCATCGACGGCCCATTGTCTATACCTTGTACGAGAATGCTGGATGTCGTGAATGCCACGCTCCCATTCAGCACTGCTTCGACCATCCTCGACATCGGATGTGGGCCTGGAACGCTGCCTACTTTACTCTTCAAGAGATACGGAGGACAAATTCCAGAAACAGCGAAGTTGATAGCCACTGACTTTTCAGCTGGTATGGTTGAGGCTGCCAGAATGAGAAAGGAGAAGGAACTGCATTCCGATAATGTTCATGCCGCGAAATGCTCGGCCAGGCTCGAGGTGGATGTAATGGATGCACAGAATCTCGAGAAGGTTGCTAGCAATAGTGTGTCGCATATGATGGGAAGTCTCGTCTATTTCATGTTGCCGGACTATAAGAAAGGTTTGTCGGAGGCACACCGTGTTTTGTCAGCCGATGGTGTCTTTGCATGCACCAGCTGGGCAAAGGTAGGGTGGATGAGATTCGCCATCCAGGCAGCTCAAAAGATAACCCAGAAGAGTATCGACTCACCGGTAAGAACACAACCCAATAAATGCTAAAGTAGAGCTAACAAAAGTGAAAGATGAAATTTGCCGAAATATGGAAATCGCCTGAAGGAATCAAAGCCGAATTGGAGGCCGCCGGATTCCGCGATGTTCACGCTGAATTTGTCGAGGTCAATTGGCAGATTTCCGAACCAAAGGAGTTTGTGAAGACTTTCATGAAGAGCTCCAATCCTGGATTGGCGATGGTTCTCAAGGATCTTACTGAAGAGCAAGTGGCGCTGTGTAGCGATGAGTGGGTAAGGTTGGTGGAAGAGAATGGAAATGTCTGTCATGGCCAAGCAGTTCTTGGTGCTGGGAGGAAGTGATTCTATTTAAAATTCGGATGTCCTTTTTCATAATATCAACAGATTTGTTTGAGATGGAATATAGCCCTTTTCTCACAGCTGAATACTGCACTCCTTGAATGCTGTCTGCCACGTTGATGCTCGTCAAGCAAAGCCGTTGTTGGGAATATAATTATGACGAAGCAAAAGAAGTCTATTAATGTTTAGTGATGATTAGATTAATTTCTGCAGAACTATTCTAGCGTTGAATGAACGACTACTGTAAATTTACCCACCGCGTCACCTTGATCCAACTCTCTGGGTATTTGGGAATATCTTCAACTTGTTCTCGGTAACGATCAATTAGACATTTCCAGCTCGAAGAATTGAGTGCCCCTTTGTATCGGCTATTGTGTCTGTCAAGCGTACGGCTTTTGCTACAAAGTGTTCGGGGCCTTTGAGAAAGGTCATCTTTGGAAGGGCTATAAGAGATTAGCCTCCTGGCTCTATAACATACATAACATGCATATGAACCAATGGCGATGTAGAGTACACCGAGTCGAAGGACATACGCCAAGGCCTGTTTACATGCTCGTGGGCTTGAGCTTGTAACCAGGATGCCGTGCGTATCGCCGTTCGTTATCTTATTTGCGTCTGCTGTTTGTCCTAGATATTGAATTGACAGGCTGCTTATGTGTAAGGCTAAGAGATATGATCTGTTGAGAAAAAAGTGAATACGTTAGTCTTTATAAAATCACAAACCGCATCTGTTCCCAATTTCTCTTACAGAGTAGCCTTTTCGGAGCCCCCGTTTATCGCAAGAACTCTCAGACCAGTGCCTTAATGTATTGAATTGCATTGTAAAAAGATCAATCAAATTATGACTGAGACCGTCTGTATCAGTTCCAAAATCTCTTTACAAATGATCAATACCTCCCCTTGCATCCACAATTGCAACACATTGTCCGGCAGAGAGATCGCTGTTTTAAGCCGCGATGTACGGTTGTTGCCCGTCCCAGCATGAGCATCGATATCCCTATATGACATAGGAACACGTTTACCTGCACTCAGTGGTTGTGCGGGTTATGACGGAATACATCTTCGTATCCTCGAAGAAGGCATGAACTACCCACCAATGTGTAGACTGTGAGAAATGTAGAGCCTGTCCAAGAAAGAAGCCTACCTTGGTCAGACATAATCTAGTGAGATTCTAGTCGGCACAGGGATATAAAGCATAAACAACAGCAAAGTGCAACTGACAGTCATTTTCGACGAGATGCAGATCGGATTCAAGGCCATACAATCGAGCATTCCCTATGCCATAGCATATATGAATTTGAAATCACCCGGTATGGACGTCTATCGTATTGCGAAGCACAGCCGTACCAAGATTGACTCAGTCGAGGAACAACATCACGTACAATGCCACTAGAATGGACATGATACGAAGATCCATCTTTCGCAACAGGCGTTTCTTCTCCTTGGCGAAGATGAAAGACTCAGCAGATGCATCTTCGAGATGATCCGAGGAAAAAAATTTAGACTCAACAGCTTCTTTATCCGTAGACCTGGCGATTAGCGATTAATGACTAGCAATTTCAAGTATTTTTCTGGAGAACTTCAGGTGTCGTGGTCAGTGAAGAAAAAAGTGCTGTCACCTCTATCAGATTTTATATTGCGATGCAATACGGCGGATGTGTATAAGCTTTTCGTCCTGATTGAGCAACCAACTTAAAGTTGCATCAATCTGATGAGAAGTATCTAGTTTCACAATAATGTTAGCCGGGGCAAAGTAGACATAATCGTGATGCGTTTGTCCATTCGACAGCCAATGCCGCAAACCGCCGGAACGGATACATGGATCCCGGAGTACCCTGCGGACTATCGATGAGCATGACAGTAGTTTCTACTCTACGCTTTTGTTTGACAAAATGCAGATTGAAACACAGAGATGTTTTTCAAGCGACGCTCATATTCATAGTCATTTCTGGATTACGTGCAGTGGGCTCGTTATACCCTCAGCATGCTGGCATTCCAAAATAAAGGCCCGAAGAGACATCAACCACATGTATAGTTACCTTGCTCACTGAACTTGAAATGGGAATTCGCAAAATTGATCTGAGAGTTCTGCTCATAGCGTTAGCGACTCTGCATGTCTCGCCGCTAGGCTTCGACGTAAGAAGTATCATTGGGTTGAATAATTGATGGAGCAACACTGAATCATTTACAGGGGTCTGTTATCATTGCTGGAACATGATACGCATCGCCCAATCGAGTTATAATGTCGCGCAGCACAATTGTTACCCTCCTCGGATAGATTGAGTTCACCCCTTATTCGCCGACGCGGTCACATTTTTGTCATCAAAGATGAAACCAAATTTCTGTGCTCCTTTGACTTTCCGAATGCTCAAACCAACCGGTCGGAGATAGAACAGTTATTTATTCTCCGTTCACGTGTTGCCTTCCCATTTGCCCCGATTCGGTGACTGCCGTAGGGTTAGGGCTACGGAGCTAGCCTCAGCTTCTGCCAACGTTGCCGATCGCGTGCTTATTCACAGCTCTTGCGATCACTTGCCAGACTCCGACTACGCTGAACCTTCTTCAACAAAGCTAACTCTGGACAACTTCTTGATTTTCCTGCACAGCTCTTGTGATCAATTGCCGGACTCTGACTGACTGGGAAGTATTTAAATGTCACTGGGCGCGTCCGAGACGCTGAGCTCTCTTCGCACTATCTACGGAGTAGGGGGTCGATTGCCAGCGCTAAGCCATGTAAGCTTTCTCTCGGTGCGCACGTTCCGCCCTTGAGCAAGGAATCACGGATGGTCAGAGATCCGACCCATTCAAGGAGTCTAGCTATAGGAGGAGCCTAGAAGGCGAAAGGTGGATAGCGTGGAAAGGGAAAAAATGAAAAAAAAAAGGAGACTAACGCACAAACCCCCGTCCAGTTGGCACTTAGTCAGTAACGCGTTACATTCTGACTATACCCGTTCCAGAACTCGGGAGTTCCCACTGGACGGGGGTAAAATTGCCCACTCTCGTAACGTTCAGCCACAACGCGAGAATGAAGCGAGGTCAATGGCTAGGAGTCACCGTGGCGCTGTAGGTGAAGAAAATATCGCCCACAAAGGATCGCGCTAGACCAGACGAGAGATTGTTTCGACGGTCGCACGGAAATCAGAAATACATTCCTTTGTTTCGTGTCCGGGGGGGGGGGAAACCCCCTGAATTAGTAACGAATATATGAAAATAGCACGTACAGCCATCCCGGGCGAATGGACGGACGCCGTTGGCTGAGAAAAAGGCGCATATGCTCGTATTCCGTGTCTCGCCTTTGGTCAGACAACCCACACCCTTCCTGCCGTGGGGGAAAAAAATTCGAAAAAAAATCATTTTTGATCATTTTCACTGCATACTCTGTAGAGTAATAGCATGTATTTTACGATTTTCCTGCTGCCTGCTAATCTTCTCTTTCCGCTTTAGGTAGGACGCAGCGCTTCCCCCTCCGGCGATCGCGCGACATTACTACTAGATTCAGTTTAACTCTGTGTAAAGCTGTATACGTACCAAGTTACCACTGCAAGCGATTGACCCCGCGAACTGGCAAATCCCGGGCTGCGCGATCGAAGGGCCTACCAGCGCTGCAGGAGTAGTACACGGTAAAAACAAGAGGCCCGGTGCTTCCGAGGATGGTCAGACTGCGATTTCCCTCCTTTGGCCATGCTCGATGAGGGTGGGTGGTCACAATGGTACCGTACGTTACCGGCGTACCGTCACGCTGATACGGACGCTTCAGGCAGACGCATAACGAAGCCACAGCGGACTGCTCCTATTGGCTGGCTCGTCTCAGGAAGCAACTCGCTACGCCAACAAAATCCCTCGCCCAACGTGACACAGCTGGAGCAGGCCTAGCGTTGAGCTTAACTCGCTAGTCTTGAGCTTGGCCATTCAGCCTCAGGGTCTGTGTTTGCCCAATCATCGCCCGCACAACAAGCCGTGTTAATAATAACGCTGTTTCGCTGGCCCTGCTGGCGACTTTCTGCACTCAAAGTTACTTTCCCCCCTCTAGTCTATGTCTAGTCCATGTCACTCTCCCATCTTCGGTAATCCGTCAATATGACAATGCCTTCCCTCCGCGTGCGTATTTTGATCGTGCTGTGTGCTGTGCTGGTGCTGTCGCAGCGGTGGTGGGCGCCGCTTGGTAACACTTTATTCAACCTGGTGTCACTGTCCAGTCGCTGGAGAAACGCATCCGTGGAGTCGTGGATTTCGAAAGATCGCGATGATTTTGACGTGACTTTTGCCTCCTACCCGGTCAATCAGACGACTGCTGGACATTCGTATCAGGATGTCGTCCCGCCGATACTACACCACATTCATTTAGGACCAAATGCACCGCGAGCAGAGTGGCTGGGCGCGCGAGAGGAATGCATCAAATATCACCACAACTGGACAGCGCTCATCTGGGACGATGCCGCAGCCGAGAAGCTGGTCAACGAAGAGTTTCCGCATCTCAGCGACATGTGGCATAATTATCGATACCCGGTAGAGCGAGTCGATGCTCTGCGATACATGGTGCTGCAGACGTACGGCGGTAAGGCCCCCCTAATTTGCTCCGTGTAAATGGAGATTTTCGATCCGACCATCGGCTGATCATCGTTGTATCAGGTGTCGTGCTGGACTTCGACCTCGCCTGCAAACGCAGCTTGGGACCGTTGAGACGCTTCGATTTTGTCGCTCCGGCCGCTCATCCGACGGGCTTCTCGATCGGCTTCATGATGGCCAGCAAGGGCAATGCATTTGTCCAAGATCTCGTCAACAACCTCGCCCCATATAACCATGTGTGGTTTTATCTGCCTTACGTTGCAGTCATGTTTAGCACTGGCTGCCACTATGCCTCGTAAGTTTAACACCTGCCTCTCGTCTAGGTACGAATCCACTGATTTGCTTTTTGAAGTACCATCTTCACACTCCAAGAAGACCGCGCCTCTCTCCGAATACTTGGCGGCATCACAGGGTCGCCGCGGCTACACATGCTGAACGGCTTCGTCGACACACCATTATTCCGCCACTTGGGCTCCTCGTCATGGCACAATTTTGACGCCGCGCTAATCAACTGGATCGGACATTTGCGCAGGAGCTCAATTCTGGTCAGCCTTTCGTTTATAGTTTCGCTCGTATTGACCGTATACTATCTTACGTCTCTGCGACGACGACGATGCGCTGCGAGACGAAATAGATCCATGGCCGACAAATTCGATTCAGAGAGTGGAATATCGTGTCTCAAAGACGCATAGCCGGTCTGCATTCTTTCTCTCTTTTCTTCTCACTGACAAGTATATTAATTTATTTTCTCATTTCTCGAAGTTTGTGCATCAGCGGTCTGTTATTATTCAAGCCAGCAACGGCGTTTTTTTACTGTATATTTAGATTAGAAATACGACTTTTTTTTTTTTTTTTACACAAATTAAGCTGTACCATAATTAAACTACAATCTCTTCAAATCGTTAAACCACATATACCGGCTGACAATCAGGTACAGCACCCGATCCCAGGAGTATTGCGATGCGTGCTGCTTGAACGCTTGTCGTCCTTGCATATATAAGCCCCAATCCGTCACGAGAAGAGCCTTGTCGCCATATTTATCCCCGCCCTCTGGCGGTGGCACTGGTTTCTCTGTGACCGACACGGACGTCTCATATCCCTGTGGTATCGGCCTGATAAGAGCTTCCAATATCCGCCAGGTAAATGGCACCGACGTAGGTATCAGATCGAACAGCGACGAGTACTTCCTCAACAAAAATTTCGACTGATTCGCATACACGGGCGGCATATGGTCATGTTCGTCGCAGAATTTCTTCACGCCCTTGCTGACGGATCTATGGTTGACATGGCCCGAGACACCGTAGTGGTCAAAGGTGATTATGAGGTCGATTTTCCATTTTTTGATATATTCTTCGAGTATGTTCTCGACGATGGAGTCGTCCCACCATTGTCGGGGGTTGTCTTGTAGGTCTTTATTATCGAGGATCACGCAGTTGTCGTCGCGGATTCCTAGCGCGGCGCAAGAGGCTTTTGTTTCTGTGCGACGATGCTCGCCGAGACCATTGAAATTTCCTATCCACTGTCATTTCCCCAATTCTTTTCATTCCGCTCACTTGGTCTTACCAGACGATAAAACAAGCAAATGCCGATTCACATGCGGCTTCTCCGAATTATGTAGGATGCTCGGGCTGAAAAACAGGGACTCATCATCCGGATGGGCCGTGATCAGCAAAACGCTGCGAGCATTGCGAATCGCGTGTGGGACTAATCGTGGATCGTTGGCGAGGATGGTGCCTAGTAAAGTGTATAGAAAGATGGGGATTACGAAGAAGACGACAAATATAAAAGATATGACGGAGAGCTTGTGTCGGTAAGCGCGGCGGCCCAGGTGCGTTGCAACTGCTAGGATTCGAGACTTTGCCATTTATTCGTATTTGTGGCGAGAGATGGATAGAAATAAAAGGGCATGATGATAGAGATGGAGATGTTCTAGTGAGAGCTGATGATTGTCAATGGGCGGCAGATCAATGGCTTGGGGCGGCCTCACCGCCTGAGCAGGCTTCCTTGTCACATGCTAGCTCGTGCCCTAATTGGCTTTTCTTCAGGCTATCCGTTTGCGGCCAATCCTGGATTGATTGCCGTGGGTTTAAACTTACCAGTGTATTGTGATGTTAGTGTGCTTTAATACTTTTGTGAAAATTGAGATACCATCGGTAAATTACACGCAACACTTTGAAGACCGGTCCTAGTAGTGCCTTCTTGGTGCCCTCTTAGTGCTTACATTTTCGGTATCCAGCTCCTGAAGCGCCACTACAGCACAGGCGGCCATCGCAAGATGGAAGGGAGCTTTCAGGGAGAATTGTGGCTGGATGCAATGGTCAAATCGAACCTCATCAACTGCACATTAAACTATTCTCTATTTAAACCATCACGACAGCTCCCATATGGGAATTCGCAGGTAAACTACAGCGAAACGTGCAACAGAGATGTGCAGTCTTGAGTTGCTCGTGGCTCGTAACCCCAGAACACTGCGTTTAATTCGGCATTTTCTCGGATATCAAACATCTCTCTCATGTTGCTCAGAGCCATCATCTATGTGGAGAATGTAGTGATGTTCTCGTGTCTTGGACTGTATCAAGGATACTCTTGGATGACGATTACTACTGTAGTGCGTAAGTGCGGTATTTTAATCTGTCTGGGAGGCAAGACATTTTCGTAATGTAGGCAGAGTCTCGGCAGCCTGAATAGCACCTTGAGCAAAATATGGCAATATCGGATGGTAGGTGTCTCCCAGTAAGCATGTCTTTCCAGAAGGATTGATGTTTGTGGAGAGAATAAGTAAATCGCACGGACGCTGTTTCTATGAAGTCGTGGGATAGCTTGCTATGGTATGCGAGGTTCCTATGATTCAAAACGCTTGTGGAGTTCTTGATTGGCGCCTTTGACTACCTAGGCTTTGTCGGTGGTCTTGTTGTAGGAGGTGGTGTAGATGATGATGATGATGTCGTATAGCTCTCCATTGCAGATCGGGTAGACGGCCAGATGAGCATTGGGACCGCACCATGAGGTAGTAGTTCAGTGATCAGACTTGCGAGATCAGGGTGTGCGGGTAGTTGCTCTTCATAAATCAGAGTATGGTAGTCAAAAACTTCAATGTCACGAGGAACAAGCCCAATAACATATTAGTATGTGCGTTGTGAGACTCATAACGTGAAAACTCTACCATCAGCGCAGACAATGAGCGCAGACAATGAGGTTCGCAGTCCACGTCTTTCATCTTCAGATGTAGCACTGGCGCTGATGTGACAACGGATGGGAATTTACATGAGCTCTCACAATGGGAGCAAAACCTTGCTCTCCATTTACATTCACCAAAAGATCTTCTCCATCCTAAAAGATCCCATCAGAATCAAAAACCAATCAACTGGTGCATTTACGTCCAGTTCTAATAGAGCTGTCTTCAAGCCTGATACGAATCAGCTTGTGCTTTATTGTATATTCAGGAGCGGCAGATGTATTGCTATGTCATCGAAGATCTTGATGCTGAGTGATTTCTTTCCAGGTACATGTTTCCCGTATACTTCGTAAAGTAGAGACAAAAGATGGATCTTTAAATATTCCTTGCACAAGCTTCTATACACAGATGAGAAATAAAGGCACGATCAAATAATATATTCAAGAGCACTGGCTGGTTCTCATTGAATGCTGTGAAGCGATGTAAATGCTGGAAGAGTGATCCCATATTTCAAGTTACTCCACGCCCCTGGGCAGGCTTGGAGACAAACACCTGGGAATCAACTACAATAGTGTATAAGATGAGTAGCAGTAGAATAGCTTATAATAGATTGCTGTTTCTCTACGTCTTGAAACATAATGATTTTCAGTTGCATATGATTGATAATCGCCGAAAGACCCGATAGACTTTACTAACACCTTCAACTGCAAATCCATTAGCAGATCTATGTTACAATGTTCTAGATACTACATACCAACAACACTCGTCACAAGTAGTCCAACGTCGCGTGAGTTTCAGGTTGAGTAGAGTATTGTACATTCATCTAGTAAGATAATACAGTATTAAACACGAGCGGCTCCGGCAAGACTCGCATATTTGAGAGAATTGAGTGTTGCCTTATACTGCTCCGTTGCTGGTGAGATCGTGACAATAATTGTTGAGTTCCCTTTTCCAGAGCTCATAAAATGCTCGCGGAGGGCCATGGTCAGGGTTGATGATCGAAAAGGTATTCTCTTTTGACCTTTGGACCAGGCTCCCATTACCTCCTTCAGCGCCAACAAGTCCGTGTTGATTTGTCTGCCCTCTTGGCGCTCTTGAGGAGTCTGTCGTACCGTCTGGGATCGAGTTCCATTGTCATCATAATACTCGGCCCCAGCAAGATCCACAAACACCATCTTCGCTCCAAGGCATGGAAAGGCACTTGCTTCCAGGATAGCTTTGATATTTTGTTCCGCAGCTGTAACGAGGGCCTCATATCGGACTTTTTCTGCCTCAGCTATATCTATGCGCTTCTGATCTATTTGATAGTCAGGATTAGGTGCCCAACGCCCATCCGTTGTGCGCATGACGCCTTTCGACTCTTCCTCTATCCTAATATCGGTCGCACGCTTCCCCACGGGCACCAGCTCGGACTGTCTGTCAAATAAGGAGTTTCTGGCATCTATCAAAGATTGGCTAATAATTTCTAGTTCAAGAACCGCATGAGTCCTCGAGCTCTGTTCGTGGATAGTCGATGATCCAGTTGTACGTTGAGAAAGGGCCCGGGCAAGCTCGTACTGGAAAGACTCAAATGTCCAACATAATCGCTGAACGATGGGACGAACCCGAACTTTACCCCCTTCCAGAATCTCGGTTTCTCCGCGAATGTGAACTTTACCATCGGGCCCTTCCCTAATATGGCATTGGTTATGGTGATTGAGAAGGTCAAAAGCCGATTTATTGCGCAATTCGAATAAGCTGAGTCCGATACCCAACTTTTCCTCTCTAATCTTTTCGTTCAAACCATGTAGGGCGTCAAAAAGCTGTTTGGCGGCAGCAAGACACAGTCCGAGCTTCTGACTGTTTTGACAGTCATAGTCATAACCTAGGATGGTATGCGTCTTGCCACTCCCAGAATGGCCGTATGCGAAGACGCTGCAGTTTTCACCACGTAAGACTTTGGGGATATTAGGCGCTACAACATCGTTGTACACTTTGTGATTATCATCTCCCGGCTCAAATACAGCGTGAAATGCTGGCGAGCTTACCCACGAACCACCTTCGGCGGATGCTTGAGGGTTCACAGACACGGTTAACAGAGGCGGACTTTTGGACAGCGTTCTGCGATAGATTTCTCCTTGCTTATCTTCGGACTGTGATAGTGGTCTCCATCGGGCAAAGACGTTGATAGATGACATATTAGTTCTTTGGCGAATTTTGCAATGAAAAAAGTAGGGCAAGTTTCGAGAATCAAAGGTTGCGAACTTGTAATCTGCTAAGATTGGTCAAATATTTAATTAATTTACTTACGTGCCCCTGTCATGACTCATATAACTACAGAAAACCACACAATTAGGTAGGTGAATAGTCCATAGGTATTGCCAATGCCTTGGCGATCCACACCTCGTAAACTTCCAAACGCAGTAATTTGTTTACGAGGCCTCATCAACCTATGGCCGTAGTGAGCCGGCAATCGTTCCATAATCACCCCCGAGACAATATGATCTTCTTGGAACATCCAAGTTTGGGCAATTGATTGATTTTTTGGCACGATATTATTTCTTTTGTAGTTTGTGTATCATGTTTGACCATGTTTACGTTGTATAGAGCTCTCGGGCTTTTGTATTTGGATTCTTGTTTACTGTTTGTACAATCATGACTACTTTTCGTAAATTCGTTTAGTGATCTCTTGAACTAAAAAAGTCAATCATTATTCACTACTTCGTGCATATCGCACTTCAGACGACAAACACAATTACTCGTACTGCCTCCAGATAGCCCCCAACTGCGACATCTCCGCCATATCCCCTGTTCGTGCAACGTTCATGCTCAACGCCTGCTGAAACTGCGCCGCACCCTGCGCACCAGCACTGGTCTCGTACCATCCCAATTGTGTATTGCCATACTGATACGGATTATAATTAGACGATGCCGCAACAATATTGTTTGCGCCCGTTAACATGACAGATGACATGAGCAGTGTCTGTTGTGTTTGCATGCGCATCTTTGCGATTTCAAGGATTTGGCGCATGCGTGGCACGGTTGCTAGGTATACTTGCGATCTTTCGCGAAGGGCGGCGTTGAAGGGTTGGATATTGTTTTCGGCGCAGGCTTTGTTCCAAATGCCGCGCATTCGGGGAGAGTAGCCGTCGCAGATACATTCATCAGGACGTTCGCGGAGGGTCAGGGTGTGCGCGAGTTTGGTGTTTCTGAAGGCTTCTTCGTAGCAGCTCTCACAAATTGTGGCTTCTTCACCGGAGTACCATCGACGATTTACGTAAGGAACATCCTTGGGACAAACCGGCAATGGAGACAGTCTCGCAACAAAATTTGAGAAGATGGAAAAGTCTTGAAGGGCTATCGCCTCATCGAGTTTCACATAATAGCTTTGTGCTCGCGGTACGCTCGGATGAAAGTCGCATACATGTGCTGAGCCATCTGTCGGCCCATTGATCTGCTGGAAATAGCCACCGAATCCGAACGTCTGGATCAATCCAATGTAGCACCGAGTACAGATTGCGAAATGAGGATTCCCATTTATTGTATACCAGGTCACATTCTTGATTCCTTCATTTGTACAAGCCGGTAAACTGGGGATTGTCCGAGCTGCGTTTTGCCAGATGGTGATGTTTTTTTTGTCGCATGCTTCAATCCATGCAATAGTCATGGATAATACATTGGCATTCGCGCATTCCCACACTTCATGCGCCCGGTTCGGAGGAACCTGGACTTGTGAGAAGCTTGCTGCCAGCGGGGTCAGATCAGCGCCGTCGTGGAAACAGGCACCGCATATCAGAACATTGTAGATTGGTGGGTGAGGCATGTACCACAGTGTGGACGAACAGGCTGCTCCCGAGACGGCCTTGCAAGCTGGAATTTTGAGTCGTGCAGTAGCCCATTCGATAAAAACAGGCCAGTTCTGAGACGGTGCGTGTTCCAAAAGACATTTCTTGATAAAAGGGACACACATGTCGCAGCTTGCCTGGTTATTGTTGTTGACGACGTTTTCATCTAGAATAAACCTATCTCGGAAGTTTGTCGCAGATACTACATCCTCATAGCAACCCTCACAGCACACGAAGCCTTCGATTTCATTGTTTCGGGGTCTATACCAACGGTAACGATTGGTGCTCGTCGATATTGCGATGGGGGTTCCTGGTCCCGTACAATTCTGAACTTTGCCCCGGTGAATCATGTACCGACGGATTGACTCCCAGTTATTGTTATTGAGGCTGTAGCCTAGGAGCGACTCTATGCGCTTTGTGTTCCATAGACAGTGTCTATTGGGGTGCGGGGCCAGTGTTTCTGATTGGAAAAGGGTCGCAAAGGGTGGTGTATGGCTGATTTTATCGGTATAGCATCTGGAGCAAATGGTAAAATCGGGGCAGTCTCTTGGATAGAACCATGTTACTGTATATCCAGTCGAAGTGTTTTCGGGACATTGCTTGACGATCTGGAGAAACAGCATTGATATTAGTCTTCCATTCCAGGTGGTAGCGGATATTTCAAATCAAGACGGCGGCATCAAACACCTACTTTATAACTCATCTTGTCGATGCGACGCGTTTATTATGCTTCAACCCAAATATTCAGAATGTTCGAATTTTTGATTTAAGGTTTTTCAAAGGATACACAGCTTAAATACGACAAAGATGCCCCTCGATCGCGGACATTTGCGGCTCTGCGCCTCATCTCGTTAGAAATTTCCCAACTCGGATGCTCGGAAGGCGCGCCAAGTGGGTGAGCATGAGGCTTCGCTGCCTTACTTCAGCCATCCAGCACCCATATTGCTACCACAAGGAGTGGCTGTGTGCTTGCAATCCCTCTACCTGTCTGTGCAGCACTGTATGATGCCAACACTCGATCTATCCATGTTGTATGGTGGGGTGAGGGGGGGAATCAATCAAATATACGCGGGAGTCATGATTGGGGGGATTGGTGATTACTGATCTAGCTATGTTGGCTAGCCATCTACGCCCTGCATACTCAGTACTTGACTCATGAGTGAGAGTGTGAAATGGCTTGGCTGGACGGTTCTCTTACGCGGGTCGAGTGGCAGGCAACCTTAGCAAATCCCTAACAATCTGAATAGCATGATAGCTCCCTAGTGTAAGCCTGCACTGCACTACACGGTTCCAATAGGTGATGAATCGCCAATATGTGTCTTCGGTCGTCCGACATGGACAAACATGGATAGGATGTGATCGCAATAGTAGCTGAGTGTGTAAGTGTGCCTAGGCCAGAAGACTACTTTCCTTTATCATGATCCTTACGAACCAAATAGCTCCATGCGCGTAAACAACGGCAATCGGCATATTTCCTGGGTGTTTGTGTATGTGTCGTCTGTATCTGCAAAGATTAGGTTCGGGAAAAAATCGAACGTCTCGTCCAATGGGTTGATGTGGCGAAACAGAAAAATATTTCTTCATGCACATCCCAAATCTTAACCGCAGAGATCGTCCGAGATATTCCGTGCGTTACAACGTCACCATGTCATCTTGGCTTCGACATCTATATTATCCTTCGCAAGCGATAGTGAACCTAGATAGAGATATTGAATGAAGCAATACATCATAATTGGTGCTGCTTTGATGCCGCCTGCGTCGGGATTGGGTATGGCTCTCTCGGGTCGGTGGTCTCGATGAATTCGGTGGAATTGAAGGCTGTCTAGATCAGCAGCAATAAAAAATAAATAATACGAGTGGAAATTCCCCAGAGTCTGGAGAATGGTCGATGTCAAATGGAAAAGGCTTTCCGACCGTGGAAAACCGGGTCAGAGTTGCGGCAGGTCACGTGCAAGCCGCGAAGGAGAAAAAAAAAGTCATCGACCCGCAATCCCCGACCTTTATTTGCTTGACGTATCCTCTCTCGAATCCTGCCATCTAACAACATTCGGCCTGTTTTTATCCACTACCCATCGACTACACCTATACATCAACCTTCGACCACATTATCATCGCGCGCCTCTCCTGAACTGGTCTGTCCGCGGTAGTCGACTCTCCTTCCGACCTCCATCCTCGACCACCACCACTTTCATTTCCTCCCTCAAACCACACACACATAATGGATCACTCGCGCGATCCTTGCCCCTGGGTTGCTCTTAGTGACTTTGGTGGTGCCTTTTCCATGGGCGCCATCGGTGGCGCTGTTTGGCACGGTGTGAAGGGATTCCGGAATAGCCCCTACGGTGAGCGCCGGATAGGTGCCATCACAGCCATCAAAGCACGCGCGCCTGTGCTTGGTGGTAATTTTGGTGCTTGGGGTGGTCTCTTCAGTATCTACGACTGCTCGGTCAAGGGTATCCGAAAGAAGGAAGATCCTTACAATGCTATTATCGCTGGTTTCTTGACCGGTGGTTCCCTCGCCATCCGTGGTGGTTATAAGGCTGCCCGAAACTCTGCTATTATGTGTGCTGTTTTCCTTGCTGTTATTGAGGGTGTCGGCATTGGTTTCCAGCGCATGATGGCCGATAACACAAAACTCGAGGTATGATGAGCATCTCTATCACGTGATGTACGCCAATGCTAACAACTTTCTGTCATTAGCTCCCTCCTCCGCCTCCATCGGAACAAAAAGCTTTTGCTTAACTTTCTCTGTCTACTTCATGACGCGATATCGACCTATCTACCTTCGATCGACCATCCTCCCATCCTCTTTTTCTATACCGCCATTTTGTAACATGCCCGCATAAAGTCTCTCTTCTTCGGTGTTCGGTTCGGGTCATCATTTCTAAACGACATAGCATAGAGGTTGCTGTTTTTGTTCCTCTCGACTTTTTTTCACTTATATTATACCGCCTTCCCACGGGCTTGTGTTGTTCGGAGCGTTGGAACTATTTTCGGTGGACGCTGGGCTCATTCTTGCGGCTGGTTCCCGTAACCAACGGGTTGCATTCTAGACGGGCGGCTGATGGATGAATTATCTTCCAGAAATCTATACGAAAAGAGAAAAGGCGTCGAAGAACGAACCGTGTTGGATACTTGTACATTAACGCATAGCTCGTTTAGAAGCATAATATGTATTTTTCAGCATATTCTGAAACGTTCGGACTTTATTCCCAGGTCACATTCGATGAGATACGTGGCGAAACAATCCATGAGATGACGGAAAAGGAAATAAAGCGATGCGACACGCTCTCTCGTCCCGCTCTAACAATTGCTCTCTTGGGACTGTAAACTTCTGGAGTCAATATGATTGCCAGCTCAGCATCGAACACACGGTCTCGTCGTTTATGCAAGACCAACCAGCTCAACTCCTCGCGGTACCTGGGTGGAAAAAGAGACATGGTAAAGCGACAAGATCGCGGGCACCTATATCGGTAAAGCGTAGTCCAAGAAAACAGCGCCCACCATACTGGCAGTGGTATGTAGGAATACCGAATTTGCAGGGACCTACTTGGGTACACCGGGCCTAGGTGGTGTAATAACGAAAATGATGACTAGGCCACCGATAAGTGCTGCAAATTAGTCGGGTCATGGCTGTCTTCAATACCAATAATGCGTTTCCACGATTTGTAGCACGGTCATAGTAGGAGTTTTGAAATGGTTGGGTGATCACTAAATCGTGCCAACCGAGAGACCCTACGAGTACTGCTCAACATTAGTTCCAGCCTAGAATGGCCAATGTCGAAGCTGTGCCGGCGCACTTTCGATCAAATGTCTATACGAACATGTCTATACGAAAATGTCCTAGATGTCTGAAGGCCCACATTTCGGATATCCACTACTCGCTCAATACTTACTTCATCGGGGCAAGCTCAATCAACTGTCTCTAAAAACCGAATGTTTGACTCGTACGTACGCAAAGTTGCATCTCTCTAGTCGTTTTACTGCCAGCAGGTTCATACCTGAATTACCACCATACTTAATATGTTGTCCGATATTACGGTCTATTACACACGAAATGTTCGAGGTGCTATATACATCCAAGTAACAACACCGAACGTAAGAATACGGCATCGGATGTAACGGAGAAACAACTGCAGCAAGCCCCCGTCTTGCTGCTTGTAAGTCAGTCTGGTATATTTCCAAGCTAGCAATAGGTTCTTATTCTGCACTAAGCTTGGCCTGGAAATGCATTCGATTGACTCGTCATCATCAACCTACTCATACGGCTGAGATCTCACAAGAATTGCTGATCGTAGGATTGCAGAGCCGACTCCATGTCAGCGACGTGCTCCAATTTATTTAGCCTGACGTCCTAAATAGTTGCCCGACGCTTCTAGAACCGCAAAAGAAGTCTTTGGGAGGTATTCGTTATTGATATCTTCTAGACTAGGTGCCCTAAAATATATCTTACAGCTGCAATTTTCCTAGGGCTTCGTAGGATGCGGCCGTTGTACTCCGTACATCCGGAACATTCAGTGTACGACCATTTCAAGGCCATATTTCGGCACAGCATTTTAGCGCCAGCCTAGTTACATACACAATAGCCATGGATACACACTAGCAATTGTGCTACCTGACGACCTTATATCCAACGTCCACAGGCGATATCATTAGGAAATACCGTCAAAGTGAAGCTGAGGGAAAGTCAATACTCCTCGTAGCGAGTGAGCTACATCACCATCCACAATGTGTTCAATAACGGAGATGAAAACCTGGTCTGTTTTCAGCAATAGTCCAGAATGCGGCACGCAGACATTTACGTTGTTGTTTGCAGAGTCGATAATGACTCTTTTGCCGACATGCTTGGCCATAATCGTTGGTGCTCTGAGGTTGTTGCAACTTCGGAAGGAGTCTTATAAAGCTCGCAGGGAGCGGTTGTATGGACTGAAAATGGTAGTACCCACACTATTGTTTTCTATAGGTTTTGGGTTTAAGGGGATGCTAAATCGTCGTATAGGGCTTTTGGTTGCTGCTTACAGCGCTACAGCTAGCCCAGTTAGCTATCACAGCTCTACCATCAACTCCCAAAACGCGAGTGTCAATAGCCGCAGCAACCACTAGCTTCGCTTCATCCATACTCTTTACCTGCGTGTCAGATTTCGAACACAGATTATCTACCAGGCCATCGGATCTGTTGTCTGTTTTCTTATTTGTGACTATGGTGCTGGACATTATCCGTCTTTACAGCCTCTATATTATCGATGGCCTGGTTGTCGTTGCTATTCTGCTAACGACAGTGGAAGCTGTGAAGTTTATTATACTAACCCTCGAATCATGGAGCAAACGAGGGGCATTGAGACAGCCATACTCACACTATCCCCCAGAAGCTCTGGCTGGAACTATCAGTCTATCAACTTTCTGGTGGCTCAACCACTTAATGTGGTTAGGATACAAGGACTCGCTGACTTTGAATATGCTGCCAAAACTTGATCCAAAGATGAGTGCAAAAAATACGTCGCAGAGATTCGGTGCAGGTTGGAAACAAGGTATAAAATCCCTTACTTATCACATCTAAGTACGCGGCTGAACGAAAGCTAAAATTATCGTTTAGTCGACCAGCACAAACCCGCTGCTTTACTCAAATACTGTTTCTGGAGCAATAAAGTGCTCTTGATAGCTGGTGTCATTCCACGATTGTGTCTTACTGCATTTACATTTTCACAGCCATTTTTACTAGCGAGAGTCATTGATCATGAACAGGACCCTAATTCACCCCAGGCGTCCCGTACTTGGGATGTGATTGCATACGTTGTGATCTACGTTGGCATTGCTGTAAGCTTGATCTAATGCTTCCGGAAGTTGCGGATACTCTATTATTGACGTTGATTCTAGCTTTCAAACGGCGCATTCATGTACTTTACTACGAAATTTGTCACCGTAATTAGAGGGGGCCTTATAGGGCTTCTTTTCGAAAAAGCTTTGGAACGCAGCCCAAAAGATACTGGTGAAGCTGTGTCCTCCACTATCACTCTTTTGAATAGTGATACCGAGCGAATCAACCTTGGTCTCCAACAGATTCATAACACGTATGCCTGTTTAGTTGAGATTGGTATATCTACATGGCTTTTGGCTCGTCAGTTGGGACTCGCCACTATTGGAAGCGTATTGTTTTGCTTCTGTGAGTGGATATCTTACTCTACTCCTGATCTGCGGGCTGACTGGTATTATAGCATGTGTCATAGCCGGCGGTGTAATCGCAACAATGGCAAACAAATGGCTCAAACTGTGGCTCGGCGCTATCGAAGAACGAGTCAATTTTACGACACGCATTGTGAATCAATATCGATCCGTCAAGATGGCCGGTCTCTCCAAATTGCTTGCATCAAAGGTGTCTTGGTTCCGCGAGAATGAGATTAGGATTTCCAAGACTTATCGGACGTGTACCGTTGGAATTTTCAGTCTAAGTATGTCTCCCTAAATATGCAATGTTTAGCAATTCATACTAACGGCCATGTATAGCTTACGTGTCGAATACGATCGCGCCAGTGCTCGGCTTCACGATCTTTGTTCTCTCCCAAACAGTGCACGGTTCTCGAGTATTGGATTCAACTCGTGCCTTCACTGCCCTCACGGTTTTTTCTTTATTGACTCAGGCAGTAAGCATGTTCATTGAATCGATTCTCGAGGTGATGAACTGTCTTGGCTGCTTTGAACGATATCAAAAATATCTCGCTGGAGAAGAACAGTCCGATGGAATCAATGTGCCAATGCCGATCGAAGAGATTGAAGAACGAGATGACACGTCGCATCCAGCATACGGGATGAAACCTAGTTTTGAGCTCACTGGCTTGCAATCCTCACCCAGCCATGACACATTTACCGACTCTTCAGCCGAACGGACTATCGTTATTGCCAAAAACGCGTCGATCGGCTGGGATAGTGAGCGACCCATCATTTCAAGTGCAACATTTACAATCAAACAGGGCAGTTTGACCGTTATACAAGGCGACACTGCTTCCGGGAAATCAACGCTGGTAAAAGCCCTTCTCGGAGTCGCGGTTGTACAGCGAGGCACTTTCACACCACGGTTCCTGAATGCTGGGTATAGTAGCCAGGATACCTGGCTCATGAAGGGGACTGTGAGAGAGAATGTCGTTGGTCCGTCAAGTTTTGATTCCAAGTGGTATGAGATGGTGCTTGACTGCTGTGCTCTGAATATGGATATTTCGCGTATGGGCCAGGGGGATCAGACTCTTATCGGAGGTGAAGGTATTCGACTGAGTGGTGGTCAGCAGTCACGTTTGGTTTGTACATCTACATTGCTGATGGAGTGTTATCTGACTGTCGTTCTAGGCGCTTGCTAGAGCTGTGTATTCTCGGCATGGCGTTATGATATTTGATGATATTTTCAGCGCTCTTGATCCCGCAACGATGGGCACGATTATGACTAGACTGTTTGCTCAAAATGGGCTCTTTAGGAGATTGAAAACCAGTGTCATAATCGTATCCAATAACAGTACATCCTATTCCCATCAAAACAACCTTGGAAATCGTCGTATGCTGATATGTCTATACAGCCTCTCTTGCCCAATTAGCAGACTCTATCCTCAAAATAAATAACGACGGAGGGATAGAAGAAACAATCAACGAACCCACACCTATATCAAACTCTTCCTCAAAAGTCCCCGAATCCGAATGCGCTTTGGAAGCTTTTGCGCCCACTCTTAGTCTTGAAACAGAGAAGCCGCAGGATAGGAACTTCGCGGCCACAGCTTTGCCCGCTGTAGACGAGAACCCAGAAACCAAAAACGTGATCAAAAGGAGGAAAGCGAAAAAAAGTAATGATAAGGTGTATAGGTATTATTTCAAATCTGCTGGAAGAAGAAATATTGCGGCTTTTTTGGCGTGTGTTATTGGGTTGGTGTTTGGGCTTTATTTTCCGCGTGAGTACCATGCATCTGATTCATTTTGCGTTATGACTTCCTAATTTAGTGGATCAGAGATTTTGATATCCTGGTGGACGACACCCGGTGACACAACTCATCGATGGGGTGATGGTGTTTATCTTGGTGTTTATTTCTCGCTCGGGATATTTTCTTTGATTTGTATTGGTTTGGGGGGACTGTAAGTTCAGATATTTCACACATTGGAGAACTCTGCGACTAATGCGATATTTTAGAATACTGATGTTATTGATTGTGGCTCACTCGGCGTCGAATTTACATGCTTCGATGATCCGGACATTGTTTAGGTTCGTTGAGATTCCACTTTTGTGTGAAGATAGCTTTATCTAACTTTCATTAGGGCGCCTGTTTTGTGGATTCTGCAAAGAGATGACGGCGATGTCATCAACAGGTCTGTAACAAGCCAAGAAATCAAAATGCGACTGTTCACTAACAACATTGGAATACAGATTCAGTCAAGACTTGGGCTTGGTCGATGCCGTCATACCTCTTTCCAGCTTCATCACAGTCTTTTCCGGATTGACATGCATCATCCAAGCAATCTTCATTTGCGTCTCATCCAAGTATCTGGTCATCGTCGTCGTCGGTTCGATCTTCATCTTATTCATCG
The DNA here is from genome assembly GCA_023626235.1 of Talaromyces sp. PYS2902. Classification (NCBI taxonomy): domain Eukaryota; kingdom Fungi; phylum Ascomycota; class Eurotiomycetes; order Eurotiales; family Trichocomaceae; genus Talaromyces; species Talaromyces sp. PYS2902. Next base: position 119,255 of record JAMAGP010000009.1, read on the forward strand.
TCCAGATCTTCTACCTCCGTACATCACGACAACTACGAATTCTGGATCTAGAAGCGACAGCACCCCTCGTTTCGCAGGTCCTCGAGGCTTTACAGGGAAACATCACCATCAAAGCTCTAGGATGGGAATCGGCGTTCCGAGAACGACAACTTCAATTACTCGACCAGTCCCAAAAGCCATACTACCTACTTCCTATGGTCCAGCGATGGCTCGGCTTTGTCCTCGATCTGATCGTAGCCGGCATCGCAGTTATTCTCGTCTCTCTAACTGTGATGGTAAGAGGAAGCGCAACCACTACTTTTCTGGGTGCCGGCCTCACTGGTGTGATTAATTTTGCGTTGAATATGAACTTCTTAATTCAGAATTGGACGGTTCTGGAAACCGCTATCCAAGCGATTTGGCGTATCAAAATATTTTGTGAAGAGACGCCGTCGGAAGAGACGGGTTCGACCATTGAGCCTCCACCGAATTGGCCGTCGGCGGGGAGGGTCTCGTTTCGGAATGTTTATGCCTCTTATGTGTAGGTAGCCTGTGCATTTTACTTTTGGTGCAGGACTGACATGATACTAGGGCTGGAGCGATGGACGTTCTTGAAGATATCACGTTCGAAGTTGAGCCTGGTCAGAAGGTTGGTATCTGTGGGCGAACTGGAAGGTATTTTCTCGTCTACCTTTTTAGCATACGAATTTATTGACTGATGATGTGAAATAGTGGCAAGAGCTCCATGCTATCCGCACTCTCCAGAATCCTACGAACCTCCCGCGGAAACATCACAGTCGACGGCTTGGATCTGAAATGGATATCACCAGATACTCTACGTGAGAAGATATTGACTCTCCCACAGAATGCGGTCCTGATACCAGGCGATGTCCGGGAGAACGTCGATCCGAGCGGCACTCTGTCCGATATGGAATGCATATCCTTCCTCGAAAAAGTGGGATTGTGGGAGTTTCTTGAGCGGCAAGGTGGGCTCGATGCACCTGCGAATGAGCAGTCGCTTTCGGCTGGGCAAAGTCAGCTTTTGGTTCTGGCTAGAGCTCTCGCACATCCTAGTTCTATCATGATGATGGATGAGATTACGAGCAGGTAAGCAATCTCGTCAGTATAGACATCGAGCAAAATTTAACTTTCCATGACCATAGTCTCGACGCAAAGACGGACATTTTCATACGAGACCTTATCAAAGAAAACTTCAAACCCAACACGATTATCACCGTGGCGCATAAGCTCGAACATTTGATTGAATGCGACAAGGTGGTGGTAATACACAATGGGCGTCTTCAGGAATACGATGACCCTCGTGTGCTGTTGGAAAAGTCAGATTCGCATTTTAGAGCTTTATTTTTTTGATGTACCGCGTTTTGTTGAATATTCCGGGTATTGGGCATATCATGATAATGATAGAATAGATTTTGAGAGCATCAGGGAGTTATCGTTCATGGCTGGACAGAGATATATGCCACGTGTATAGTTGAGTACCTAGGTAGGAGTTGGATGCATACGTATGTGAAAGTTCTCGATATTTGCGTGTATCCAAGGGTGAAATCAGTATTGCAAGGTCGGACGTATATGTTTATAGATATGAAGAGATGAATCTTTCGATATCAACATGACGTATGAGATCGCGTGCCGGACTTTTGCTAACTTGATATTAATTACAAGAATGTTCCGATCGCCCTAGGTATTGTTTATAGCAGCTTGTAGAGAGTTTTGCGTAGATCAAAATATGAGGGCGACAAACGAATAGAAACTCCGGGGCGTTACGGCGTATTTACAAAAAATGCGGGGTGATATTCCACGCATAAGCCTCGCAACAGCAACGAAGTATACGTATTTATGGTAAGGCGAATACACTGTCATTTCGTATACTTCGGAGTTTTGCTATCTAGGTGCTTGATTTTGCGATATAATCTTGACAAGAGATTTCTCAACGAGAATTAGAGATAATGATCGAACGTAGCAGTATCTCATTTACCACCTGATTCTACTTCCTCTTGCTTGAAGCCATCACTTCCCAGCTCCTGTCCATTGATCTTGACTGGTTCGGCAGCTAGAAATCTAAGCATTAGTGTCCAGTCTTTTCTAGATGGTAAATAAGAGAAGCCATACCGGTCAAAATAAAGTAAACTCTTGCGGGTTTGTCTGAGTAATTTGTCCATCCATGGATGGTCCCTCGCTGGACACACACATCACCGGCTTTCATGTCGATTCGGACTCCGTCATCAAGGTGGCTATTAAAGAGAAGAGAATCAGATATGAATTGTGGGTAAACTGGCCGTAGAACAAACCATGTAATCTCTCCTTCGTGGAGAATACCGAAATCGAGTGATACGGTGCGATGATATATCTATGCAGGCCCTGTCAGTACTATGAATACATCTAGCTACTCAGACTTGAAGTTCGTGTCTTCTTCACTGAAAAGGCGGGGTAAATAAGACTCATTGAGGAACTCACTGTAGCTGTGTTGGGCGGAAAATCCACCACCCTCAAAACAACACCGTTCTTGTTGGACAAGTCTGTCGTTCGAGTTGTGATAGGATCAACCCACTCATTGTTGGACGCTGGAAACTTGTGGGTTTCGTAGAGAACAGCGAAGTTGCATTGGATCGGAGTCGGCTCGCAGGGAATTGTGCTATCTGCTACGACGATAGACCGGCCTTTATCGTCGTGGCCGGTGACGATACGTCGTGGGTCGGGAAACATGCTCATATCGGGATGTACCTATTGTATACGTTGATAAGGAGCAAATATTTTTAGGAATACACAATTTGAGAGCGGATGAACAGTTTATTTATTTCCCGGACAGAATAATGACAGGTCATATGCCGAATGCCGAATGCTTTATGCAGACTTAGGGCTGGGATCGGATTTGCGGAATGGGGTTGATGTCGTATGCAGGTCATCCTTGTGAGTATTCGATCGGCGTTCACCGCATGTTATAAAATAATAGTTCGTGCAATCTAGCCTCTGTGTACTATGAAATAATACGAAGTGTTCTAGAGTTTATATTCGTGTGTCATTATTGCTCAGAGACCCTTCACGGCTAGGAATGTCCCTGGTGTTTCCGTGATCTCGGTCTAACTCGCAGCAAAAAGAGATGCTAATGCGCTATCCCGAAAGAAGTCTCTATCCTTCGCCCATCCTTTTAACATGAAGTCTCTTCCAATCGTTAAGCCTGCAACGATCACATCTGGTGGGGTTACATTCAATGCCTTCCGGGGCCGCCTATTGTACCAGGTGATTAGATGAGCACCGACGTATATGGCAGTCCGAAAGGCCATTTCGTCACTCAATGTGCCGTAGCCGTCAATGACTCCTTTCATAATAGATATGGCGGTGTCAAAATTGCCGTATATCTTTCGTTCATAGAGATCACCAATGATTTGGCCAAGATCACAGGAACGGTGACCGAAATGAGAGAACTCCCAGTCAATAACGAATAGCTCGTTGGTTCTTCCTAACAATGGCGGCTCTCGCCAGCCGGCATTATCAATTAGAATGCTGTCGTAAAAATTGTATATCAGCAAATTTTGAAGCATTATAACGGAGTAGAGTTATCACTTACTTTCCTGACCAGAAATCTCCGTGTAAAACACTATAACCATCACCACCCTCTTTCGACATCCTCTGGTCTTCTTTTGCTAGGAAATCGCCAATAGTGTCCAGAGTTTCCTTATGGCTCTTCAAAAGCTCTGGGAAGTTTTCGAGTGCCTTCAGAACGCTACCGTAAGTGAAGGAATATTTCAATTCCCGCATATGGTCGTTCTGACACACCTGCGCCCGAAGAGCAACCTGCTCTGGCGTTAAAGACCAGTTATGAAAGGATCGAAGCCAGAAGCCTAGCTGGTGACCAATAGTGGATGTGCTGAGCAAAGAAAGATGGTTTTGAACGCCGACGGAGAAAAACATGGTCTTGAACCCGTGTGTGTCAGAGAAGTCCTCCATAACCTGGGTATTAGTCTCTCGATCGTACAAGTAAAGTCGTGGTGTCTTGATAGTAGCTATGGCGCTTGATAGAGAAAAACCGGTCAGCGAGTGAAGTAAAAGCTCTTCAAATGTCTTTGGCACTCTATCTGTATAATGCTTGACAATGATGCTCTTGGCTGTCGTTCCATCTTGTGCATGAATGGGTCGAGCCAAGATACCGCGGTAAACAATGTTACCAGGCCTGCTGCTTAGTGGTGGCGACAGCGACGAGCAAGCATATGGAGTCCGTAACAGCAGCTGCAAAAGCTCCGTGGGAGCTGTGTCGCCCGCTGCGGGGTCGACTGTCGACATGGTTCAAAGTGCCGGGACTGTGTGCAGACGATTGTGTACGGAGCGAGAGACCTTCTCACTATACACACAGGTGTACACTGGGTTCGGACTGATGTTTGTTAAATTCTTTACAACTGCCAGTCTCCCAAATCGCATGATGATTTTTTTAGGAAATGGTGACATTGTGGTCCAATAGAAATCATATCTATGGCAGGACCCCGCAATTTAACGTATGTGCTTTCTTTTCATCCTTTCGTAAGAGTGAGACTGATTTCAACTTTGAGAATCCATGACTTTCCTTCCGACAGTCTCCAGACTTCGACTATCCATATTTCATTAGACATCTCGTCGGTCAACCGACAATCCAAAGAACTCCTTTCATGAACTATACCGCTTCGTGAGAGAGGACGCTGTGTGCGGCCAACTGGACCACTGCAGGTAAGATATGGAATTCGCTACTCACACCACCGTCGAAAACTTGCACCACTGAGTGAAGTTGACGGATTGGAATCGATCATGCTCATCCCATTTATTCTTTTACACAAAACTCAGTATGTGCTGCGCTTTTCCCACTATTCGGGTTGCGCCTCTGATATTCGAATTTTTTGTCGGCGTGACAGCTGCAGCGTCAATCACTGTTCCCAAAGGCACATACAATATCTGATATTCATACTACGCCTTTGCACGGACAGTAAGTCATAACCCTTACGATATGACCCGTGTGTATAACGCAACCAATATTTGATGGAGACAATGAGATTTTTTGATTTTTAATTCACATACTTCTGATATACTATTGGTTGATACTGCATAAAAGTAAATACACTATGAAATAATTTGGTTAACTATGTAGGCTTGAAGATTGGGACGCCATGCCTATCATCTTGACCCGATGATAGGCAAAAGTAGATAAGATGCCCTAGATCCTCCCCCGTAGATCGTAGTCGTACCTCCAAATATCTCTTGAGGTCTATCCTCAGGATGTGTGTGCAACCAAGGCCCAGAACCACGACCAGCCCATGCCTCATTACCACCCTTTGTCGGATCTGTGCGTTCAAAGTCCTTTCCACTCACCTGAATTGAAAGACGGTATCCAGCCGGCAGCAAGATATTTGTGGGCCATATTTCGACATCAAGCTCATAAATTTGATTGGGTACGAGGGGTTGTATTTCATCATGGCTGTGATAGGGTCGATAAGGTAAAGTCCGCACTGGGTCCAGCTTGCGATGCGAGGCACGAAGCCAGCCTTGCGCTAAGGGCGTGTGAGGATCAACGGTGCCTTGAAATTCGACTTCTCGGTCATCGGGTGAGAAAGCTTGTAAAGTGAGGAATAGGTCCAGGTCCGTAGTCGAACTAGATGCAAAAATCTTTGCAGCCAACGGGCCTGTAATCTCTGTGGCATGTTCCAAAGGCAAGGAAACAAAATTAACCGGATTTTGAAGTGCAGAGAAAGAAACTGCGCTTTCCTTTTCAGGCGTTGAGAATGAAAGAAGTTTTTCCGAGGCGGAAAAGTAGATGGGAGTCCACTTCGTGTCTGGCAAGGGCCATGTCAGCTCGTGTCGCACTTCATATTCCTCGCTGAATGGACGTCGCAGCCGGAGCAATACAGGAGGCTGCTTATCCCATCCATTATCTATGCATTTGAGGAAATAATCCAAAAAGCGTTTTTGAATGTCTAAGCCTTCTTTTAGGTAGAACCATTCTTCATGGCGACCTGGATGACATTCCAACCATTTCTGTTTAGAGGCGGATTGTGTAAATGCTTCAAAATTCCCTCGTTCATGCAGACCAAATCCAGCCCAGTTGGCAGCACTCAAGAATGGCACAGTGATTTTAGAAAAGTCCGGTGATTTTTGACGATAAAAATCACCGTCTAAAGGACGACTAAGTGCATCTGCAACAGGGTTAGAGCGGTTCTTCTCAAGCTGCTTATGATCAAGCAAACTGGACGGAGGGCCACTAGCTCGATCACTGAGCCAGGGGTCAATGATAGCATCGGGGTTTCCATGTTGAACGCTGACAACTTGCTTATGATACCACATATCGGTGAACACATTCGACAGAATACCACCATGACGACACCAATCGCGATAAGCGTCTGCGGCTCCTTCCCAAGGTATCATAGCAGTCAGATGGGGTGGTTGAAGGGCAGCCACCAGCCACTGGTTGATTGCATAATACGATATACCGTTCAGACCAACCTTGCCATTACTCCATGGTTGGACACCGGCCCATTCAATGGCTTCGTAGTAGTCTTTTGTTTCGCGTACAGAGAAGATATCCAAGTAACCAGGAGAGCGGCCTGCTCCCCGGCTATCGACTCTTATACATACGTATCCCCAGGGCACCCATGTTTCTGGGTCGACTGTTTCCCAGGTCATGAATGACCGAGTTGAGCCGGGTAAGATGTCTGGGTGGGTTTTGATAAGCCACTCCCATTGGGGCCTGTATCCATCTTTGTAGTGAACACCTTTTCCATATGGGCCTAATGTCATGATTACCGGAGCCGGGCTATCATCCTTAGGACGGAACACGTCTGCTTTCAAGGTTATTCCATCTGATGTGGGAATCGAGACATCACGCTCAATAATCATTTGATCCATTGTGGATGACAGAAACGAGGATATAGCTAAACAGGATGGGAGGTTGAATAATCAATGCCATGGATCATGATGTTATTTTACCATGCTATTTGCCTGTATGTGTATGGAATTGATGAAAAGAGTTACCTGGGTAATTTCCAAAAGTCCTTTCATTTTCTGAAACAGATGCGCACTTCCGCCATACCCGAATTTCTCTGTTTAGGAACAGAGTTCGACAACTTCCCCGCACTTCATCCCTGAGCACGTCCAGTCTTCATGCATTGGAACGAATGATAGATGAGAGCTCGGTTATTATGAGCCAATCCGTGAAAAGTGATCGGTCGGCAATCGGCAACTTATAAGACAGGCCCATGATGTTTATATGTACCTAGGTGGTATTGCTAGGTCGGGATATATTAATATTATACATTTAAAGTTGAGTGGGCATTGTAAGCAGAGAAAATATCCATAACCGAATTTTCTGAAGGAAGATTTCCGCATCGTCAAATCTATCTCAATTGTATGGGCCATCTCCTTCGTATGGCGCCTCCATACTTGTAGATAATTACCGGGACAGGAATAAGCCCAAGACTGAGAAAGCCTAATAGTGAATTCCCCCATCCAAGACCCAGTGCCTCATACATCTTTGGCCCAGCAAGCGGAAGCAAACCTCCAAAAAGACATCGGAATGCCGTAAGCCCCGACAAAGCCGATGCAGCGAAGGGGCCTCCTACATCAATAAAGTAGGTTTGGACGGGAATAAGAATTCCCATTAACCCAAATCCAAAAGGTATCAAGCCAAGAATAGGGACTATCCAGTGGACAGCATAATCTGCAGACCAGCCGTACCAAAAGAAGCTGATAGGAACGAATAGCGCGAATATGACGCAGCTTGCAAGTCGCATCTCCGGCTCGTAGACGCCGTTGTTTGCTTTTGAGAGACGAATTATGGCAGCATCGGATGTTTTGGCAACGGTTATGATTCCAGTCATGCACCCTAGCCCTAATCCCAAATAAGCCAGCCCGCATAGTTCTGGCTGCCAGTGGTAGGTATCAATGTAGAGAGACGTCAGGGTGGTGAAAAGAAGATATAGCAATCCAAACACGAATGCCACATATATGGACAGGAAGAGGAGGATCGGAGTGGTAAACAGCATCCTTAGTGGTCTAATCAAACCGCGGCGTAACACAACAATACTCGACGCATCAGACCCAGCTTTGGCGTCTAGTACGGATCTTAATTCCGGGCGATTCATTTCCTTGCGCAGTCTTATAGTCTTTCGTCGTAACAATATGACCGGGCTCGTCTCGGCGCTGAGGAAAATGTTGCCCACGGTGACTACGCCGGCAGCACATAGGGACACCCAGTATGCCCAACGCCAACCAGCTCTCTGGGCAATAAATCCACCGATCATGGGTCCGATGATCGGCCCAAAAAGCGCTCCGAAGGTATAAGCAGAAGCTGCTAAACCGCGCTGCTGAGTTGTAAAAAGGTCGGCAATAATACCACCACCAATCGATAGACACGCAGAACCACCGGCACCAGCTAGGAATCGGAAAGCGATCAGTGAGCCGATATTGGGTGCTAACGCGCAACCGATTTGCCATAGTGTCAGAAGAGAGTTGCAAATATTGAGAATTATCTGTCGTCCATATATTTCACTCAACGGCGATATAATCAATGGACCAGCCGCGAAACCAAGAACGAAAATGCTGACTGCTAGTGAAGTTAGAATGCTTGATGAGTTGTTGAATTCGGCATCCATATAGCTGACGCCAGGTGCGCTAATCGTTGATATCAATGGACTGTTATATGTAAATAGTCACGGTCAGCATAATAGTCATCTGCAATAAGTCTAACTATCGTGGGTGTCATTCTCAAACTCACCTCAGAAATGTAATTGCGGCTATCAACGTCATGCTTCTAATCTTTTGAGAGCGTGAGAAATTCCTGTTGTTAAGAAAGTCAGTCGTCAAGGTCATGTTGACCATTTTTCAATACATCGCAATAAATTGACAGACTGAAGCCCGTGCATACGAATATGATCAACCTACCTTGGGTTCTCGATATCATCCTGGCCTTCCCAGCCCACGAGCCCATTCTCCATGTCTGATTCCGGGTATACCTCTCCCGCCAGATCTTTGCTTGGTTTGGAATCATTCTTAGCGTCTGTAGATGGCTGTCGACTTAAATTTGTTGATGAAGAAGTCGTGTTTTCCTATCGAATCTCTGTCAGACGTCAAGTTCTCGTCACTGCCCTTTGGTGAAGTAATTCTCATTCTTTCGAATATGCCGATCATACTTTATCTTCGACACCAGGAAGCTCTCCTCTCTCCAAGTCTTTCTTTCCCAGCATTCCAACGTTGTCTCTCCACACGAGGTAAGACAGGATTCCGGAATTCAGTGTTCTCAAGTTGTGGTAAAAACTTGATTGATCGTCGAGATATGGATTTGATTTTAGCACATAAGCGGTCCAGAAATGTCCAACAGAGAGTACGTACTATCTTGAGATTTTTCTCTGTAGCAATCTTAATTTTATTATTTCAGCCCGACCCCATTCGTTTAGAACTGCAAAATCACAAAGTGCCGAACTTCCGGGATTTAGCACCGACCCTATGTCCAGCTGTGACTGGCTTGTTCAGGTTCACTAATTACACGGAGTAGGCTATCGTTGGATGGCTTGCTAGGTCGAAATAACTATCCACTGGGTATTGCTACGTATGACGCTACGCGTTTGCCCTTATCTCCACTAAGTCCATCGCAAAAGTACTCCGTCGGAGTAGAAGCCGCACAAAAGCCGCAGATCGATATGAAATGGACTATTTGACCATTCTGTATGGCTATAGATTACTTGAACTACGTTTCAAATCATGCGGAAATTTATTTTCCAATTCTCTGAGTCTCCAAAAATCCCACGACCGTGCAATCCAGTGACAGCGACAAGCATCATGAGCTCTACGCGCCTAACCCGCGCGCTACCTAGCAATCTGGTAACATACTAGAGCCTACTTGAGCTAGGGAGCTCCCCTGAACAGACCTAGCTGCTGACAGAGCACTCGGTGACCGTGAGCACCGAGGCCGAGGACCCCTATGACTTGCCAGTTTGATTGGCTTGCTTCTCAGCTCTAAATCATTCAACGTTTTGTTGACTATTCCATATAAATCCATTATCATAGGGTCAGTTTGTTCTAATCAAGAATCTCACTGATATTGACGTTGCAGTGATCCGCATTTTTTAGCCTTAAATTTGAACACACAGGATAGAGTTCTAAGATCCCTCACAATTCTCAAAATCAAAAAAAAAAAAAAAAAAAAATTAATCTGGACAGAATCAAAAAGACAAGCAATTCATGGCGCTAAAGAAACAATCCTGCCAATACCGGTGTAATTAGCTGCGGTATCAAAGGCCTTCTTCCAGTCATCCAAGCCAAATTCGATCGTCTGAACAAAGTCTGAGCCCCGTGGAAATAAACCCCTCTCCAGCATTTTGACAAACTGCAGAATATCTTTTCTCTCATACATGAGCTTCCCTTTCAGCATCAGACTTTTGCTAATGAATTGCCATGGAACAATAGGTTGGGAGATGAAGCCCATTGCACTGATTCGCCCATCATGTCTTAGGGCGTTCATGGCACTCCTGATATGAGTCGACTCTGCTGCAAACGGTGGGGAGACATCCAATACAGCATCAATAGTACCGAAAGCCTTTAGGGCTGCTGTATCTTTGCTTTCGTCATTGGTTATTTTCACGGTCTCGATAGTGGCAGATGGTAAACCGGTCTTCACTAGATCTTTAATTCGCGCGAGCTCCTTTTCGTTCCGGCCCATGGCGACCACCCTACACCCCATTGCAGCGACAACATGGACACCAGCACCACCAAAGTTACCGGTGGCTGGGCTGACAATTACTGTTTCACCTGGCTCGACCTTGATGTCTCGCAGTCCCCCAAATGCCACTAGAAGGTGGGAGAGGTAAACCAGGTCCTTGACTGTGTATCCTAGTTCGTTACACAATCTTCCCTCGTCAAGTGGAATACAATTCTCGAGGGGCACTTTCATGTATTCCGCAAAGGCTCCATCATGCCACACATTATGCGACAACTTTTTGCTTCCCTCGTCCCTACCCTCGTGGATGCCCAGGAGGTATGAACTATCTGGATCGTCACGACCGCGAATTACGCAATCAATCCAAACGAGTTGTCCCGGCGTCAAAGTTGTTGCGTCTTCCCCGACTGCGGCGATTCGTCCAACGGCACTGTAACCACCTACGAGTGGTAGTGGTAAAGGATATGGGCGCTGTCCACTGTAGATCTCTCGTTGATAAGATAGTACTCCGGCCTGGAGGACACGGCAGATAGCGGTTCCAATCGCAACCTTGGGCGTTGGAAGGGTCTGGATCTCCAGATCTGCGCCAACTTTGGTCACGACGAGAGCTCGATGCTGGGATGGGATTTGGGATGCCATGATTAAAGGAGGATGATTGATGATATTTTGTCCGTGAGAGAACGAATTGAGAACTATGAATGAGGCTATATCACTGGGCTGGTACTTTTCATGATGCACTTTTTTGACAAATAAGTAACTGCTTATATACCTGACTAGGAGGCTCATTAAGTCCGCGAGCGGCTTTCTCATAGCGGGCTTAGGGCTACCAGTTGGGAATGGTTTGGATGCGTAGCCAGGTAAATTTCCGTCATTATCCGTTCGGCTCCGCTGCTTATGGCCGCACTGTGGAAAACAGAATTGGTCTTTCTCCCAACCACTACATAGCACCGGTGAAAGTATGGGCCTATTCAATGGAAGATTGGCGGCGACGAATATTTCTAGCAAGAAATGGACTAACAATTAGAACAAGCCTATCTGGCATTATCTCCGCCGTCCTAGCCGGATGCTTCCACATATTCGAGGTTGTCGGAGGTCAAGTCGGTAGGACCGTCGTAATCAAGCATTAAAACTATTTTGTAGATAGTATTGATAATTGGAATACCAAATTCTAGTCACTTCGTAAACGAGAAGATTTTACGAAATTGGCTATCTAAAACGTTGTTTATTTGTTTGGAAGCGCTCGCAAGCATTCATTGTCTTTTTTTGCCAACCTTGGAATACTTCTTAGGCCCGTCAATTTTTCAACAACTATTTATATCATTCTTGTGGCCATACCAGGTTTTTATTGTGCAGTATTATTGGCGTATGAATATATTATTTTTTAAATTGATAGAACGTTGTATTTAGCCATGCACTTTAAACTCCATCAGATACCACTTTTGACATAGCCATTCCTTCATTGATGCATTGGCGTAGCCTTGAACAAGCACAAAGAAACAGCCACTTGAATCTTGTCTGATAGCTTTTCTAATTTACTACAAATTCTTGTGGTTATGCTTCTCTAGCCTAAATTCAAACATTTGTAGACTATTTCATGGCTATGAAAGTGATATTTCAGTCATTTTTCAAGTGCTAGTCTTGCAATCCAAGCAATTTGACCTCTCGACAAATATATTGCAAGTCTTCTACACAATCTTTTGTGCGCAGGCTTTTCAACAGGTAAAAATTACTAAAACCATTTAGAATATAGAGGACAAAGACGCAGTAGCTTCGTCCAGCGCAAGGTCCGCGGCATTCAGAAATTCATCAAAATCTAACAACGGCGAGAACTCCTCCATGTTAAGAATGGCACCATAAAATGGGCTGGCTGGTAACCCTACATTTGCTTGTATAGTTGCATAAGACATTTGCAGACTGTCTCTGGCGCTCTCAATCAATTTTTCTTGAAGCGATTGACCCAGCGTAGGGTTCTCCGCTTTTGTCAAAATTATGCTCAGCTTCATATGCAGTTTGACATTTGTTTCACCGAGTTTCATCCTTTGGGCCGATTGTGAACGCGCTTCGTGTACAGCAGCTACGAGCATGGACCGATAATCCCAGGGTTTTTGCATTATTGGGTCGGATCCTTTATCTTGGATCTCAATTAGCAACTCCGAGGCTAGTGCCAGTGACACATGAATGATACGGTTCTTGAAGATGCCGCTGCCGCGTAATAGTAAATGTGTGAAGCTGTCGTCCGTCAAAGGGGAGAGTAACGCAGTAGCAACATCATAACTTATCTTTCTAGAAAAGAAAGATAAAGGGCCTTCATGAGCTCTACAAGCCCAGGGGCGATGCAGGCTTAGTAGAAAACGACGAATTAGCAAATCAGAAAAGTTATGCCGGAAGACATCGCTTCCGGTTTGGGGATCCTTCTTCACGAACTCGCGACAGTTATTGCAATAGTCGTTAATTTCTGATGTCAGAGCCACAATCTCGTGCTGGCTCACGTCCGGATTAAGGCCGTTCATCATTCGTAGAATATCCAATCTAGGACGTAGACAGTTGACTAGGAATATCTGTAAAGACGTATCTGTCACAACAGTATGTGTCTTTGATGAGATGTTCTGCGTGTAATCATTCACGTCGGCGTCATCTATATTAGATGGTGGCTCTGTGTTAAAGTCTTGTATCGAGACAATTGGCGGCATTCCGGCATCCAATGAAGCTTGTACGTTCAACTCCATTATTGTCGCCCAGAGTCTTCTTCGTAACTCCGTGTCCCTAGCGAATGCAATAATTAGTGCTATTTATATCACTAGCCCTATTGGATGACTCACAAAACGCTCATATCATCATAATGGCTAGGATCGAGGTGTAGACCCATTTGCATTGCAGTGCGGACAAGGGTTCCCATTGCTACCCAAATCAGATCTCCACTTACGGATAGGCATTGGCGTGCAAGGATTAGTAAACATTGAATCTGTAGTCCACTTATCCCAATTCGGTTCTTTTCCAAAGGAGCGGACAACCATGCCTGTGCAGAGTAGACCCATTGACATACGCCCGAGTACATTTCCAAATCATTAGACTCAGGATAAATACTGTACCCCAAGGCAATAACGAGCTGGATCTTAAGCTTGATTGCATCTGCAACATGAAGAGGATCTTGCCAATATGATTCATATTCGGTCCAGAATGACGGTATATGGAGAATGCGAAAACACGATTCAAAATGTGACACATATAAACGAGCCATTGTATCCGCAAACATCCTTTTTGGGAGTTGGGGCTCCATGCGCTGTAAACATCTAGTCGGCCTGGACGTTTTTATAGTTTTGGCGAGAAGCTTGGATTTCTGAAGGAGCATGTGTATCTCCGACTTTAAAGTCTTGACGTTTTCGCTGTCAATTGGATCGTTTGTTTCTATGTTCATAAATTCGCTGATTCGTCTTAACTACGTAATTTTTTAGTGGCTCTGCCAGAATACAAGTGTAGACACTCACCTCAGGAACATCATTCGTCCAATGGGTTCGTCCGAAGAGTCGAGACTTGTTCAATATTGGCTTTGCCCCTTGTAAAACTGGATTTGACGCGTATCCGCTTTCAGCCAGGCTTGGGGCGCCTGGAATACCAACGCCGTCTTTTGGCTCCCTGCACGAGAGCAGATTTTCCAATTTTCCAAGGCGACGTTCGAGCTCATTGATTCGGTCACCATGCACCGGACTTACATGGGAAATATTATTTGACGATTCATCCACCTCCAGTGGTAGATCCTGACGCATATTTTCAAGAGTCGGGGCTACATTTCCACATGGTTTAGCAGGCACCTGGTCCGCTTGTGGTGGCGTAATAAAAGGCTCATTAGGTTGGCTAGAGCTTGTGTCAATCGGTCTACTAGTAGAGACATTGCTAAATACACAATGTTTTCTGGTTGCAGTACAATGATTGCACGGCATTTGTCGATTGCATTTAATTTTTCGACGCCGGCACTCAATGCAGGAACGAGCAGGCCTTCGGCGCCGCCTGGGGACTCGCGTGATTTGATCGACCATTCTTAGCTGTTGTTGTTGATCATTTAAGAACGGGGCTCGCCGGACAAGCAAAAGAGGGAAATGAAGAGGGACGGACAAACTCCGGTCTAAATTTCTAGCGTCAAAAAAAGTCGACCATCTTTTACCGTGGAAATTAACCCCGGTAAACACCGGCTATCCCATCTCATGGCACCCAATGGTGTTAATCACCTGGGCAGCTATTTTAGGCTTCTCGACAATCAACATCACCTTAAGATAATTGTAAAATTGTTGAAGCATAAACAAATTTATCATAATTAGCGGATTCCTGGAGGACAAAATGACAACCATCACAGTACTTGCAGATGATAACAGTCACCAACCAACTATCACTCTCAATCCAAGTCATACAATTGCAAAAATAGACCCGTTGATCTATGGAGGATTTACAGAGTTCGTCATCCATCCTTCTTGAGCTAACTGTTGGCTGATTATGAGGATCCAGGCATATGGGCCGTTGCATCTATGGAGGGTTGTACGAACCAGATAACAATCACGGGCTGGTCAACGCCAAAGGCTTTCGAACTGATGTGATTGATTGTTTCAAGGAATTAAATGTGCCGGTCGTGCGATACCCAGGCGGCAATTTCGTGGCTAGTTACCGATGGCAAGATGGCATTGGCCCGAAAGACAAGCGACCATCACGTCCAGAGCTAGCTTGGAATGGCATTGAGACCAACCAGTTTGGAACGGACGAGTTTATGGACTGGTGTAAAGAGGTTGGTACGCAACCATATTTGTGCCTGAATATGGGTACTGGCACTTTGGAGGATGCGTTGGCCTGGCTCGAGTATTGTAACGGCAGTAAGGATACGTACTATGCAAATCTGAGACGAGAGAACGGTCACGCTGAACCGTTTAACGTGAGATATTGGGCATTGGGCAACGAGATGTGGGGGCCATGGTAAGTGAAATATCGACTGCACCAGCAACCTCTCCAATTTAATCCATTGGGAAGGCAGGTCGAACAGCATACAAAAGAGGATTATGCCAAAAAGGCTATCCAATGGGCAAAAGGTACGTCAAAATCATGCGGGGGAAAAATTTTTCTTTGGTCGACTGACTTGCCTGTGAAAGCTTTAAAACTTCTCGACCCTTCCATTCAGTTGATCTCTTGTGGTCAGGATGGCTGCTCTGACTGGGATCGATATGTGATACAACAGTGTCATAGCTGGGTCGACATGCATTCGATACATTTTTACTCGGCTGGAGAAAAGTAAGCCTGTTTTCCCCCGAAGATCATAGGCATATACCAACTGCTCTAGCCATTATCGAAACATATCCAGCCCATATGCTGCCGAACGCGCTATTCAAGTGACTTCAGCCCTGATTGATCTAGCACGATGTGAAATCGACTATTCGCCTTGGCCTGATACCGCCAGGATATACAAAGGACCAAGAAGCAAGCGCCGCCCGAAAATATGTTTTGACGAATGGAACATCTGGGATGCGGAGAGAGCACCGGGTGATAAAGGTGCTGAAGAGCAATATACCCTTTCTGATGCCCTTGCCATGGGTATATGGCTCAATATTTTCATTAGAAACTGCAAGGAGCTCGGAATGGCCACTATTGCCCAAAGCGTAAATGTCATTTCGCCTTTGATGACCTCGCCTAACGGACTGTTCAAGCAAACCACATATTGGCCTCTGCTACTATTTTCCAAATTTATGAGGGGTCAAGCTATTGCAGTACATGTTCAATGTGCTGCATACGAGGGAGAAACAACACCGGAATGGATTCAATCTACATCCACTATTCCGAAGCTCGATGTTAGCGCAGCAACTGATGGAGAATGGGTCAACCTTGCGGTTGTCAATGTGGACGAAAACAGTAACTTTGAGACAGAGTTGACTGTTTTGGGATTGCAATCAGAAGTTGAGGTCTTTATCGTGGGGGGAGAGTCACATCAATTGACAGACTTCAACAGTCAGGGTAAAGAAGTGGTCAAGATCCAGGAATCGGTCTGGAGACCTGAGGGGTCAAAAAAATTTACTTTTCAGAAGCACAGCTTCACTCTTTTGCGTTGGAAAATTTAGGTGGCGAGCAGTATCTATAGTCATAGAATTTCGGGACCGTTCAGAGCATAGTGAACGCTCTGTTATAGCGGAGTGCTATCAGCTCAAGCTGATTAAAAATAACATTTTGTTAAGGAGTAATGATCCCTAGGCATCCCATTAGAGCCCCGAGCTGCAAGAAAATCGTCCTTCCGCGGTTGAAATCTTGTCAAGTCTGACTTCTAAAGTCTAGTAGCGTGCTGAGCATCGTAACAGCTGGGCATGAGACTTCAACATATTTGTAATAATCCAGTCAGAAAGTCTCAGTCATTAGGCAATACCTGGAAAGACTCTCCATGAGCTCCAAAGTTGATGTGTCTCGCATAGCACAGAGGTAGCCGGATCGACCATCCTTGTTCGCTTGCTTTAGGGTGCACAATCGAACGTCTCCACGATAACCCCGGAATAACCCCGGATTTCGAACGACAATTCATAAACGTAGCGGATTTCACCGGTTTAAGCCGATAAGTCATACAGTAAAGTTATAGCGTGAAAAAGATTACCTCAGGAACAGCCGTCTGTGGCTGAATATAAGCCCCGTGATTCGATTGCCCAGTCTTGCACTTGATCGCACTTAATTAACAGTATGCCGGATAACGGTAAGGCTCGGTGCACCGGCCGGTACTTTAGCCGGTGGAGATATCGCCTATAGATAGGTGGCTTAATCATATCTTCCTCATCCTAGTCATGAGCAGGTTCATGAGGTCGTCTTCTATCCGATTTAGGGCCCGGAAATTCGATTCTAGTGTAATGTTTTAAGGATACATATGTAGCGTTGTTAGCCCTTCAGTCGCCGCTTTATCATAACTCTTCGTAGCCAAATATTCATATCACCCGCCATGGACGCCGCTACTCTTACGATGGCCGACGTGCTGGCCAGCCGTAATACTGGTTGGTTTGCCAATACCGGTATCATCAAGCTCAATGTGATTTTATGTCTATCGCTCGTCTCAAGCTATGCCACTGGGTACGATGGGAGCATGATGAACGGACTTCAGAGTCTCGATGAATGGAATGCCTACTTCCACAATCCTACCGCAAATACTTTGGCTTTGTAAGCTTGTCAAAAAAAGTCTCTCTATTTGAAGTAAATTAACAATCGTCGATTCAGGCTGAATGCGATTCAAAATGTCGGTCAATTGGCTGCCATTCCATTCTGCGCCTATGCTTGCGATACCTTTGGTCGAAAACCAATATTGATCATGTCATCGTTTGTGCTACTGATAGGAGTTTGCCTGCAGGCCGCGGCACAGAATAGTCAGTACAGCGAAGCCTATCCCCGTAGACTTGCTAATATTTTGAAGATGGAATGTTTATCGCCGCACGTGGTATCCTAGGAATCGGGCTTGCATTCAATATAACTGCTGCTCCCCTCCTTATCATGGAGCTTGCCTTCCCATCGCAACAGGTAAAAGACCTATTAAAGACCTCTTAAGAACTTTGTTAACGCATAGTAGGCTATATTGGTTAGTGTGTACAACGCGTTGTGGAGCTTGGGATCAATCGCAGCCTCATGGACTACGTATGGTACCTTTCGAATCAACAATAGCTGGGCATGGAGGATTCCCTCTGCTCTACAGGCTCTCTCCAGTATCGTTCAAATCATGGCGTTCTACTTTATTGAAGAGTCTCCGCGATGGCTCATCGCCAAAGATCGCGAGGAGGACGCGCATGCTATCATCACCAAGTATCACGCAAATGGAGACCCGGATGATCCGATTGTAGCGATTGAGATGCATGAAATTCGTGAGGCCTTGCGCATTGAACAAGAGTTCGCGCAAAATGATTCTTACTTGGCTTTCTTCAAGACCAAGGGTAACCGCACCAGATTTTGGCTAATCCTCTGCGTTGGATTTTTCTCACAGTGGAGTGGAAACGGCGTCATTTCTGTAGGTCTTCTCGCGTATTCGGGATCATCATTACCAGATTCTGATTTTGACTTAGTACTACCTGACACTTGTTTTGGATTCTATTGGGTACAAAGACGAGTCCACTCAAACGCTGATCAACGGTGTTTTGGCCATTTGGGGTCTTCTCTCCACCACAATCGTCTCCCTTGTTGTCGACAAATTCTCTCGTAGATTCTTGTTCTTAGCATCAACAGCAGGAATGCTAGTATCTTATATCGGTACGAAGACTAACAGAAATTAAGAAAAGACCTTTCACTAACACTTCTATCAGTTTGGACGGCCTTGGAGGCAGAGTATGAAAAGCAAATCGATGCTGGCCAAGATAGAAGCCCTGCGTACGCTAGGGGCGTTCTAGCTATGATCATCTTGTTTAACACTGCCATGGCCTTGGGATGGGGTCCACTACAGGTCACCTACGTTGTCGAGATTCTTCCGTATAACTTACGAGCTCGAGTAAGTCAGATCCGACGCCATATACCAACCATTTCTAGGGCTTATGTATTCCTAGGGCTTGGTATTGTACAATCTCTTTGTGGCAATGGCATTAATATTTAATCAATATGCCAACCCTATCGCACTGACTAATATCAAGTGGCGCTGTAAGTGAAATGTTAGCTTTGGTGTGTATTCTTTCAAGATTGCTGATAAATGTTAGACTACATCGTTTACGACGTCTGGCTCTTATTTGAATTGCTCGTTGTCTACTTTCTCTGGGTAGAGACTAGAGGTCCTTCGCTCGAAGAAATAGCTGCTATCATTGATGGCCAAGAAGTCAAAGAGAAATTGATCGAGACTGCAGCCGATGCTGCCTCGCGTGATATCGGACATTTCAATGTAGACAACGAAGCGAAAGGGGGCAGGGTGCGGATTCTTCAAAGTGCTTGAGTCCCGACATTGTATTTGATAATTATCGAAGAATGCTCTATACTCGTAAATAGAGATGGCCATACATGCTGTCCTACCTATATAACGGGCCAGTTCTACGCATGATCTGCATAGACCCTACTTACGGCCTGAAATTCAAGGCTCTCACTTTGTTAAATGTCTACATGATTCGCTCGTTCTGCTCTGCACGTACGTGTATACGTATGCAATTACTAGTAGTCCGCGCTACGTAGTATTGAATGCACCAGGATTGGTTCAACCAAGAACATAGACACCAGGGGATCACTGCTAACCCACGCACAACCTAGACTACTACATCACAGTAGCGTCTGCGCAATCTACTTGACCTATGTGTCTCCCTCAACCCGAGCATGAAATTGATATTCCCCAGCCAATTACGTACGTATCACTAGGAGTGGTGCCCGAGTCGGCCGAACGCCAGTTTGAAGCATACTCTAACGATAGCCCAAAAACAGTCATTGTGATCCATCTCGATACATGTCAGGGCCATTGCATCATGGCTGTGGTGATTCAGCCTATCAAAATATTTATTCGCCGTTCAGGTTAACATTGTTGTGGGCTTGGCAAAACAACATTGTGGACGACATTTTCAAATATCAAGCCGCACTGTCTGAGTCTAACAATGTGTATTAAGATCAAAGATCAGCTCTGTCTCTCCACCGCAGATCTTCTCATCATAGAACTATCTTAGCTCTCGATATGAACGCTCTCAATCGCCTGCTCCTTCTTGCCCAACTCCAAATTATCGATTGCTGAAAAGTCCGTAACCCCAAACAATTCGTCCATTCGTTCCAGCGAGATCTGCCATAACCAGTCAGCTCCAGTTAACCTAGTTACGTAGACAGCAAATCAAGGAGACATACCCCCTTAGTCTCCGGCAAAAAGAATGCAAGACAACCCATCACAAAGCAAAAAGAGCCGTAAATAAAATACGTGCCCCAACCTGTCTTCCCACCAACCGTTACCAGCATAACAGGCGTAACTCTCGAAACTACAAGGTTGAACAACCACTGACTCGCCGCCGCAAGCGAAACATTCAACCCTCTCAGTCTATTCGACGGAATCTCACTGACATAAATCCAACACACAGGGCCCCAACCAAATTGAAACGCAGCCGCAAACAGATAAACCATCACCAGCGCCGCATACCCCGCCGACGAAATCGGTGCGCCAGTCGCGGGGGCATCAAAACGCACATAGAACCCGAGATAGAACATGAATATCCACATTGCGAAAGCGGTCCACACGAGGGACCAGCGGCGACCGAGGGTGTCTGCCAAAAAGGTGATGAAGATGCCGCAAGAAACCATTTTCACGATGCCATACACCCCCGTGGCGAGGAGACTGTTGGATTCGCCGGTTATGCCGAGGGAGGTGAAGATTGTGGGGGCGTAGTAGTTTATTGCATTTGTCTTTTTGTTATCCACCTTCAGTCAGTGTGATTTGTGGATGGTAGAGATGGAAGAAGAGAAAACGCTTACGCCGGTCCATTGCTGGCAAACCATCAGTCCAATCGAGAGTAAAGCTCGATTGCGGTTGCCGGGGATGAGCCAACATTCCTTTTGCAGGGCCCAGAAGCCATTTCCACCTGCTGAGCGACGCTCTTCTTCTAGCGCTGTGCGCAGTTCGAGTAACTCCTGCTGGATATAAGGGTGATCGGACGGGAGATGGCGGACTTTGACAAGCACCTTAGTGGTTTCTTCCCAATTATCTTGGCTTGCAAGCCAGCGGGGTGATTCTGGGCAAAGGAGGATACTGCCAAAGATGAGTATCGGAGGAAGTGCTTGCATTGCTAGGGGAACGATCCATGATGCGTGGCCCTGTATTTATCAGTGTGTGCACAGAGCTGTCTGAATAGAAGAGTCAGACCGGAATATGCAAAAGCGAGCCATAATCAATAAAGAACGCAATCATAGCACCCATCGTCTCGAACAATTGATAAAACCCAATTAAAAGTCCACGAATACCTCTCGGCGCATTCTCAGAGACGTACGTCGGAGCCAACATTGTCGCACCTCCGAGTCCCAATCCTTCGATAAATCTATACTCATATCAGTTCCCCTTTCTACCTAACAAGACACAACAGAGGTGGATGGCATACCGCCCAATATAAAAACAAGCAATATGCCCATACGCAAAAGCCTGCAACAATGGCCCAATAAACGCAATCACGGCAACAATCAGCAGACTCTTCTTTCGACCAAGTCTTTCTGCAAAGGGTAATGCACCAAGTGCACCAGCAAAGGCGCCTGCTTGGACGGTGGTGACCAGGTTCGCGGATAGGTTTGCGCGGGCGACGGAGTCGAGGTTACTCAGGCCGAATTCTCTGCTCTCGTCAGCTATGCAAACAAAGCTTGAAGCATTGCAGATGAGGAGAGGTTGGCGTACTTTTTGAAATCGGGAAGCGTCAATACACCACTAATGATTCCAGTGTCCATGCCGAACAGCGTTCCTCCAAAACATGCCTATCAGAAAACAGTAAGCATTTATTCACTCGCTATTCGACCAAGAATGTACGGCAGCAGCAAGCGCAAAGGCGCGCCAATTGTAGACTTCGGGAGGATCGGATTTGATGGCGTCGTTGCGCACGATTTTGCGCATGAGGCTGTATCCGTTCATCTTGACGATTTTGTCCTCAACTTCTTGAAAGTATGCTCTAAGTATTTGCTGATATTTCCCACTGCAAGATAGAGTAAACAAAGTTTCCACGATTACATGGGTACTATCTACTTATAAACAATAGTCATAAGTGTCTCATTAGTGGAAATGCGCATTTCTACCTTCCAAAACGCCTAGACGATACTTGAGCCACTCATAGCTTTAAGCATAATCCGAAATTGTCGCTCATTGCCAATTTTGGGGTTAGACCGTTGGATTCTGCCTGAATGTATTCTGAACTAGCTAGCTGCTGCTGTAACAGAGAGTAGAAGAATGCAACTTGAAATGCGGGGTTGGCTTGGCTAGGAGATTTACGTACATGGACTCATAGGCTGGTGTTGGGGTCTGAGGTAGTGTGTGGACTGGGCTGGGGAGCATCAGCTCAGGGTAAGATGCGCAGTTGGTTCGCAAAACATGTTCATGTGGTTTGGTGTATTTACGCGATAGTTAGTAAAAGGAGGCAGAATAGTGAAACAAGATATTCAACGTTCATTCAATCCTAACATACATGCAGACATATGACACTATATATCGATTATACCTTCTCAATATACTGAGTCTCATCGCCCTTCTCAGAACGATGAATCTCGCTAATAGTCAGACCAGTCTGCTTGAACTCATTATAATGCTTGTTAGCGGCGACAGCAAAGACGCTGACGTCCTCGCCGAACAAGAAGTCCATTTCCTCGAGGGGAACACCCTTGGTCTCGGGGACGAACAGAAACGCAAAAGTGAGCGCGACAAGAGTGCAGGCAGCGAAGAAGTAAAAGATACCAAAAGTGATGGTCTTGACCATGTGAGGCAGAGAGTAGACGACCATGAACTGGGCGAGCCATTGCATGCAGACCGAAAACATCATACCGAGGGTACGGACGCGGTTGGGCAGGATTTCAGAGGCAATGATCCAGGGAATACCGTTCCAGGAGAAACCGTAAAAGATGGCGTAAATATAAATCATGGCAACGGCGGCGTTGGAGCCCGAGTCCTTGGGTGGGATCTTGTGGAAGGAGCCGCTGAGCTCGGAGTATATGCCAAGGTAGAACATGGCTACGGCAGCGCCGACAGCACCAATAAGCAAGGCTGGGCGTCTGCCGAATTTATCCACGATGAAAACCATGAAGACCATTGTCGTGGCCATTTTGACCAGTCCATAGACACCAGTGGCAAGGAGCTGGACAGAGGTACCGGTGAAACCGATGGACTTGAAGATAGTGGGAGAGTAGTAGTTGATGGCGTTGATTCTATACACTATTAGACATATTCACCAGATCGTAGAAAGAGGGCATACCCAGTAAGGTTCTGCAAAAGCATGAGCATGACAGAGATGATGACACGGTTACGGATTCCAGGAGCAGCGCATTCGCGCAACATCTGGAAAGCGCCGCGGGAGCCATTGACAAGCAAAAGTTCGTGCTCAACACCAGCTTGGATATCGGCCATCTCACGGAGAATGTAAGGGTGGTCCTCGGGCAGGTTACGGACCCAGGCCAAGTTCTTGACGGCAAGCTCATTGCGGTTCTTGCTGACCAACCAACGAGGAGATTCAATCATGAAGGGCATGAAGATCAACAAGAGACCCACGGGGATGAGCTGGACACCGACGGGGATTCTCCATTGCTTGGGATCTTTCCCGGAAATGTTCTTTTGCACACCATAGTTGACCCAGAAGCCAAAGACGAGGGCGATCTGAAGCATTATCTCAAACATGCCGACCATGCGACCGCGAATCTGGGCTGGCGAACATTCTGAAATATAGATAGGAATGATCATAGAGGTACATCCAATAGTCAAACCAGTCAAAGCGCGACCGGCGTACAACAATCCAAGATGGCCAATGAGTTGGAGAATCACACCAACGATGAAGACCAGACCGAAGAGAATGATGACGAGCTTGCGACCGAGACGTTCGGCCAAGAAGAAACCGAGGATAGCGCCGAAAAAGGCGCCGGCTTGGAAGGTAGAGACAATGTTGGATGAGAGGTTAGTAGCGGTCGCGCTGGTCAGACCGAAGGAGGTCTGGAAGGAGGGGAGACTAAGGGTGCCTCCGATGAATGCAGAGTCGTAGCCGTACATAGCGGATGCCTATGCATATTAGTCTGGCACTGATCAATGTCGCGTTGATGGAATACATACCCATGTGGCCGACAAAGCCAGCAAGTAGATGCGATATCCGAAGATCTGGCTGGGAGTGTCATCTCCGACAGCGCCAGTCAGGGCGAATGGGTTCCTCATGATGTCGTGTCGTAATACAGACTGTATATAAAGATTAGTTGTCACAGCAGGGGGTAGAAGGAGAGGAGGAAAGAGATAGTCTCGTCCGGGGAAGAGGCAATAAATAGTAATTTCCGTGCCTGAGGAAAAAAGACTGGCGGTTTTGCCTTCACGTGGGAAAAATGGCCTGGGGAAGGCACGGGTCCGCCCAAGCAGCGGTGGGGAAACACTTTCCCCCGCAAGCTGACTAGCTTATTGCCACGGCCAATTAAAATACAGAACAGCGAACATATCACGGTTTGCTTTTTGCCAGCACACCAATCGTGTCGCAGCGGTGGAGAGCTTACCCGTTCTCCAGACCCCGAGCGCGCATCGGCTAAGCAGAGTGCCGTGATGTCTCTTTCAGCACCAATCGTTTTTCTTCCTCGCTGTTTTTCTCCAGATCATCCTCCACGCCATCTCCATGTCCCCAGGTTCTCCTGGTAGTTCGCTGGTTAATTAAATCTCCGCATTTTCGGAGATTCGCTCTCTGGTGTCTATATATCGACAAATCTTCTGCGTACTGTAAGATGATGAGTTTCTTGAAGAAAGTTTAGATCGGACCGCTGTGGAGACTGTTAAATACTTGGATCTTTGGCTGGGCAGCGATGTCGGCAAAACGCAGAGACGGCGGGCTTCTCCCCGGGCTTGCTGCTTGCTGTTTGCGTCCTTGTCGGCAGAATTCAAATTGACTTCAATACAGTTTGTTATTAAGTCGACAGTTGCGCATGGAGTCTACCGGGGTAGTCGCTGAATGTACGCGTCACCTGGACAAAGCGCACTGAATTAAACAATAATTGGTGAATCGACAAAAGACACAAAAATGAAACTCCCCCAGCCGATCCCGGATCGCCTTAAGGACAAAATCGCGCTAATTACCGGTGCCGCTGGCAATATCGGCTTCGAGACAGCCCGCCGCTTTTTAGCTGAAGGCGCAAAAGTGTCGCTGATTGACATTCAAGAGTCTGCTCTAACCGATACAATAAAAAAATTGCAAGATGCATTTCCAGACAACGAGACGCTCACTGAACGCATTTTGACGATACAAGCGGATGTCACAGATCAACCTGATGTAGAGAGATTTGTGAGGCAAACCGTTGAGCGGTTTGGCGGGTTAGATACGGCTTTTTTCTGCGCGGGAATATCGTATTCATCAACGAGCATACTAGATACGGATGATGAGTTGTGGGACAAGGTCATAAGAGTGAATACTCGGTCGGGTATTCTACCCTTTTCATGGGAATTTGAGTCAAAATGCTAATTATTGAGACAGCCTTTTTGGGCATCAAGTACGCCGGTCGCGTCATGCGCGACTCTGGCAAAGGCGGCAGTATCATCCTGGCTTCATCCATCGCTGGTCTGCGCGCTACGCCTGGGTTGTGCGCCTACTCAAGTGCCAAATATGCGCTGAGAGGATTGTGTCTGACTGCCGCCGCTGAGCTGGGTCAACATCAAATTAGAGTAAACACCGTTCATCCCTGCGGCGTAAACACGCCCATGTTCCAAGCTACCTGGCCGCCCGAGAAGATGAAGCAGATGTTGTTGACTGTGCCGCTGGGAAGATGGGCTGAAGTCGAGGATGTGGCTGCTTTGGTGGCGTTTTTGGCGAGTGACGATGCGCAGTTTTTGACGGGGGGTGCGCTTAAGGTGGATGGGGGGATTGTTTCTTCTTAGTTTGACATATACCACAGACTATTCTAAACTGTTGTTGAAACATTAATCTACGATGGCGCTTTTTGGAGCTTCGCCACAAGTCTTTTCCAAGACTCAATTCCCCTTCTGGCATTCTTCTCAGGCCCATTCTCCTTATCTTTCATTCTCCAGTCAAAGGTTTCAAACGAGACATACCCCCTCCACTTCTTCTCAACCAACCACGCCTTGGCTACCTCGGCGACAGGCATATACCCTCCGTATTCCATCTCGAGAGGAAAGGGCCTCGAATTCCTCGACCAGGTCAACGCGGACGGAAAACTGGCATCGTAGAACCGATGTTCTGGGTTCAATGGCGGGGAATACCTCTCTCCATCCGAGAGCTGCACGTAAAATATCTTTTCAAGCGGGGAGGCCGCAACAAATTCGTCGAGGGATTGCCTCAGGACTTTGTCGACGTTTTCACCAGTCTCTTTCCTGCCAGATTCGGTCGTGATATCACCCCACAGCCGCGCAACGATGTGGAACGAGTCCAGGCACACGCCAAAATTATTTCTGTCGACCAACTCCACAATCCGTAACGAGTCCTGCCATGTATCGACATAACTGCCCCAAGCAACCGCTTCATACGCAATTTTCAGGTCTGGCGCAATCTCTGCGGCCAAATCTGCCAACTGTCGAAGTTCAGGAATGATCACATCTTGACGACCGGTGCTATTCTGCGTATCGAATTGAGACGGAATTTGTAAATGCTGCGCTTTGAGTAAACTGGCGATTTCGATCCAGTGTCTTGCAGAGTCGAGTCTCTCGCTAAGGGGTGAGGAATGGCCCTCAAAGTTCTTGAATGGGTTCAATGACAACACTGTAAGCTTGTGGGAGGTGCAGAGAGCGGCGATTTCTTCGGCGGCGGATTGGATTGTTATTTTTGGTTGTTTAGAGGCGGCATAGTTGGCGAGATCGTTGTATACGATTTCTAGGCCTGAGAAGCCGTTGTGTGATGCTGCGGCGATTTTGGAGGGGAGGGTGTGAGAGGGGTGTTGGCCGAGAGAGACTGTTGCGATTGCGATGGGGTTATCCATTATCACATCGCTCGATATTTATTTGGCGTTGAATTTTATTTTTGATTCTGCCTAGGTAGGTGGTAGGGGATTGTCGTGTATGTATTGATCTCTCGGTGTTTGCTCCGAGATGACTGTTTGACTTACCCGGCAGTCACTCTGCGGGGTAAACATATACACGACTACACTCTCTGCTCTGGGTACTTTATTGCACTTGAATCATGGACCAATACATTATGTTGTGAAAGTCAACCTTTTACGCAGAACAAAAATGGGTAATCTTATCAATCAAACAGCAATAGACTTCAACTTCTCCTGCAAAGCCGCAAAATTCCTCTTCATTGCATTCGCCGTAAACTCCTGCCCCGTCACCATGGGATATTTCCTCAGCGGTCCCTGTATCTTCGCATCCGAGCATGGCTGATTAAAAAATGCAATACTATACCTATCGCCATAATA
This sequence comes from Talaromyces sp. PYS2902, assembly GCA_023626235.1. Taxonomy (NCBI): domain Eukaryota; kingdom Fungi; phylum Ascomycota; class Eurotiomycetes; order Eurotiales; family Trichocomaceae; genus Talaromyces; species Talaromyces sp. PYS2902. The sequence continues at coordinate 146,919 of JAMAGP010000009.1, forward strand.
GTCTCCCTTTTCACACGGCGCCTTCACCCGATGGAAAGTAGACTTGAAGCGATCATCAGACCAGGACATGAGCAAATCGCCAATGTTGCAAACAATCTCGCCTGTTTTGGGCTCGATTTTGGTCCAGACATCCCCGATGCCGAATTCGGTGACGACTTCACGGCCAGGACAGATTTCGAGGCCGCTTTGTCCAGCTTTCTGGAAGAGTAGAGTCAAAAAATCCCAGTCGGCGTGGGCGCCAGCACGGTGGTAGACTTTGCCGTCTGATTCCTCGGGGAGAGCAAAGTAGTGTAGTAAGCGGCACACGGTTTGTGAGTTTGGTCGCGAGACGTCGTGCGCGGCGATGAAGAAGTCATCGGGAAACCCTAAGCCGCGCGCAAAACAGCGCATCAATTTTTCCGAGATTCCCTGCACGCGAGTCATGAAGTCCAGAGAAGCGGCCTTGAAGCCAGGAAGGTGACTCTCATCGATCCAGACATCATTCATATTCTCCCCAAACTGGAGTTGATACGACTCCTTTGTGTCGGGCATACCCGTCGACGGCCGCACCTGGGCATTTTTCTCCCATCCGACGTTCTTAGAGCTCCAAGGGACGGTGGCCTTTACATCGTCCGGCAACGCAAAAAAGCGCTGGGAGTTGGAGAACATGTTTTCAATGTCTTGGTCGGAGAGGCCATGATTGATGACGGTGAAGAAGCCGACGTTTTCAGCGGCGTGGATTAGTTGGGCGGTGATTTCGTCGATGCGGGCGTCGAATTCGTGCAGAGAGATTTGAGGGATGGGGCGGTCTGTGTATCTCGTAGCCATTGTGACGCTGTAACTGTGTTGCTAGGATTGAAATGGTTCTGGGTATGAAACAGAGAAGTTGCCAGGGAGTGCGGATGATCAGAGATATATTTTGAGAGACGGAAGCTATATATGGGGATATCTGCACGAAGACAAAAATCAACGCGTCAAACGATCGGCCGACTGACCTTAGACTCTGTTATAGCCAATGCAACGCACTCTTTAATAAAAGCAATACGTATTATCGCATGTCAATCGTATCAATGTCCAGGTAGTACAAGAACAAGAGACGGACTGCCCCACCCTCGGCCGAGGCTTATCAGCAAAACCCGTTGATGCAGCTGCCTGGTCGCTAAGGCATCGAGAAGAAATCCTTATCGCGGAAAGGCGTCGCGACTTCCATGCTGGATGAACGGCGCTCGCCGCTCAAAGTCCCTCGCTTTTGCTGATGCTCCATGGCTCTGTTTATCTCCTGTCACTCGTTGCTTGATTCTGTCACTGAATCCTCGGCCGAGCATAGTGTGCTTGTGCACAATTTCTCTGCGAGAATCGCAGAACTCTGATTACTCGTCCGCGCGAATGACATTACGACGGAAGATTATCGGTTATAGAGATGAGTTTCTCAATCCGCAGAAAGCGGCTGGCATGCGCAGAATGTACGCGGCGAAAAGTCAAATGTGACAAGACCCTTCCTTGTCGCAATTGTCTCGTCAAGTAAGTCAACCATGTTTAATATGGTGGACATCAACTTACGAAGGCACATAATAGAGGCATCAATTGTTCGCGTCCAAGAGGCCACATTGACCAGATCGACACATCGCGTTACGATAGGACGGACTCGATCGACGAAAATCCAAACAGAGCGCTGTTAAGCTTGGTGGAAAACCTCACCGCAAAGGTCAATACTCTTGAATCCAGACTTCATCGACAGCAGGCTTTGTCGGACAGAATGTCGAGTGAACCGCTCCCACTATCTTCAGTCACTACGCCGGTGATCCCTCAAGATATTGACGGAGACAATGAGCTTGATGAGCCGTCGCAAAGCAGCTCTGAAGTTGAAGACGCCGCCACGATCCTCGAGTTTCTAGCATGGGGACGACGCAAAGACCCGAAATACCAAGATCTGATAACCATTGGCGATGGCAACATCCCTCAGCATTCACCAAGAGATATCGATACAGATGTTTATACACCTTTCTTCCCGTCCAAAACGACGCTTCTTTCGTATTTACAATCTCTTCTACCCAGCCGATCTCAATTACGTACCCTTGTCAAATATCATTGTGACTGTCTTCTTTGGTACCATGGTTCATTCCATGCAGTAGTCTTTTCGCGGTCGCTGGATGACTTTTTCGACAAGAAGAATGGCCTGATTCAACTATCAGACATGGAATTGCAATGGGCCAGTTTACTATTTGCTATCATTTCAGGTTCTATTACCTGCGCGCCGCGCTCATTGATCTCGTCATGGGGCTTCAATGATGACGAACGAAAAGAGCTGTCGCATAGATGGTTTCAAGCGATGAACTCGTGTCTGCAATACTCGGATTACATGTCGTCGCATTCTATATTCTCGGTCCAAGCGATCGCTACCGTGACTCATTCTGCCCATATGCTAGGTCATTCGAATAGCCATCCAGTACTCCTGGCTTCGGCGGTTCGAATCGCCCAGAGTATGGGTCTGCACAGACTAGGGGATGAGGCGGAAAGCGGCCCAGACAGATTGATCGATCGAGAGCTTGGCCGACGTGTTTGGTGTCAACTCTGCACACAGGATTGGTTTTCGATACCATTTACAGAAAGCTATCTCATAAATCGTACCTCGTTCAATACCGCAAAACCAAGGAACTGCAATGACGAAGACATGATAATGAAACCAGACGACATACCAACCACGACGAATTACATGCGCCATCACTACGACGTCGCGGCTCTCATGCCTCAGGTTCAAGACGCCATTGTCTCCTCAAACACGCTGTACACAAGATATGAAAAGGTTTTGGAGTACGACCAGCAACTGCGACTTTTGGCTACCGCCGGTCTGCCGTATTATCTGCAGAATGTCCCGCTTGATCCGTCCTGGCCGTGTTATGTTCCATGGGCACGTCGTGCCCTGGCTATCAGTACCTCGCATAAGGTCATAATGATCCATAGGAAGTTCCTAGGCATGAGTTTCGTGAATCCAATGTTCTCCCGGACTAGACGGACGTGTGTCGCAGCAGCGAGGACAATCGTCAAAGAACTCAAAGAAACCGAGAGTGATGGCCCAGTCCTTTGGATTCATCATGCATTCGTAGTAACAGCAGGAGTAAGTGGAATTTTCTGATTAGCGACACGTGCTAATGCAGGCAGATTATATTATGTCTTGACATGATCCACTCTCCAGAGTCATCACGCGAATGCGACGAACATCGTCGCCTCGTACAAGAAGGTCTCCACATGCTATCAATATGCGAGACAAACATGATCGCAAAGCGCGGAGTCCCGTTACTACAAGCTATGCTCGCAAACGAACAAAGGATTCGCGAAAAGACTCTGCAAGTGGAACCTCATCGTGAAAGTATGAGCAAAACCGATAGAAGGAATCTCGATATGAGCGAGATTATTCGGCATTTCTACCAGCAGGATCGGTTGAACTTTGCAGCTACACCTAGGATGTCTCGGTCGGGTTGGTTTGATGGTGAGAGTAGTTGGCCGCCAGAAAGCAGGCCCACAGAGGGACGAGCAATCATGGCGCCAAATCAGTCGATTTACGGGATTGATTTTCCCGACAATTTTGAAGAAGTATTTGCTCTGGCGGCGAATTATATAACCTGATGAATTAGAATAATATAGATTAGGATATATACAGACTATCTACATCGACTCGGACAATTCAGGCTGTCTCTGCCACGGAAGCATAGTACTCTTTGCTCCCCTGTCTTCCGGAATCACCAAATTCAGCACGACCCCAATGACCGCCGCGATAATGAACGGAGTCTCAACAATCAGGTTCAGCCCTTGCTCGAATCCTTGCAAATTGACGTTTGGTCCACTATAGTCTAGAATCTTTGCAAACCAGCTTGGCGAGACAATGTCAATAAAGCCGATTCCCAAAGCCGCAGTCAAGATGAATCGATTTCGTCGCGTGAACTCAACAAGACTCAAGACACGGATACCGGCGATTGCAATTGTGCTGTATAAGAACACTTGCATACCGCCGAGAACTGAGGGGGGCATGGAGCCGAAGACGGCGCCGAATTTGCCGAATATTCCCATTAAGACGAGGAAGGCGGAGGCACACCAGCCAGCGCGGCGGCTCTGCATTCATTAGCCTGAAGTCTTGAATTTTGTGGTAGCAGAAAACTTACTGCGCAACCTGTCAAAGAGATTACACCGTTGTTACCAGCCTGGCTGACCATGGGCAGTCCAGTGCCCAGGGCACTAATCAGACTGCCAATGCCATCGCACATGATCCCGCCTTGGATACGACTGTTGAATTCCGTGCCGTCGATATCGACTCCTGAAAGCTCAGCCGTCGCCAGGATATCGGGCATACAACTGACGGCTTCGCAGACAAACATGATCATCAGCGGCAAGACGAGCGCTCTGTCGACAGACAGTTTGAATGTGTGAACCCATAGAAACGTGCCAACGGGGGCAGCATCGATTTCGGCTCGGGACCAGTACCCGGCTGCGCCAGAGATGATGCAGCCGACAGCCAGGCCGAAGATGACGGATGCAGAGCGCATGAGGGGCGAACCAAAAATCTCGACGAGGATGATGGTGACGAAGACGCTGAAGCCGAGACCGATTAGTTTGGGGTCACCCCTATTCTTTGTAAGCACTTGACAATCATATCTCGGAGGAAGGTAGAATACCAAGGCAGCGGCTTGGGAGCAGCAGTATCCGGACACAGAGCATAAAATCCTGTTCCGCCGTTACAATTGGAACTTCCACCCCAATTCTCCATCCCATTCCCGATCAGATACACGCCCACCAGCACCAACAAACTACCCGTCACAATCTTGGGGAATATGCGGTTCAGAATCTTGGGCGGGACGAGAGACATCAGGATCTGCACCCAGACAGTACACAACATCGTGCCCAGCATGGCGCCCCATGCTTCGGGGCAGGGCAGTTTTGCGCCAGTTTCGTCGACAGGACATGTTCCGTTCGCGTAACGCATGTCGGTATAATTGAACGCGATATTGAGAATATCAAACGTCGGCCCCACGACAGACAACAACCCCGTCCCAATGAAGAACGGCGTCTTCGTGATGTGTACGCGCGTGACTTGCAGCGCCGTCGCGATACCAGTAGTGATAAATGCCGCCGAAACTAAATACTGCGTCTGGGCTGAATTGAGATAGAACGCACCGCCGGCGATGGCCAGCGGCGGCGAGACGACAGATCCAACTAGCGTTAGAGCATGCTGGAGGCCCAAAATGATAGTAAGCAAGATTGGGACGTGGTCGTTGAGGCCGTAGAAGGGCGCTGAGAAGTCCTTGTATTTTTTGTTGAGTGGCCAGATGTTGGGGGTTATGAGGTACATGTAGTCCTGTCAACGGTCGGCACTGGTTAGCCTAACTTGTTGCTTGTATGGATGATGAGGTGGGAGATATACGTAATCACCAATCCAGCCATCGCGACTGGTAAAGTAATGCTTCAGATAGGCCCATCGCGAAGAAGACGAGGCGGCCTCAGTCATGGACGAGGAGGTTTGGGTGTCTGCTACTTCTTGCTTTGTCTCCATCTTGTCCTTCTGTCGTTGCTGTTAGACTGCCATGAGTAAAAGGTCGACATCCAAAACACGTGGGAAATCAGTTTATATCTTTTTCTCAGTCATATTCAGCGATACTGAGAGCTTATCGCCAAGTGTAGTGAGGCGGCTTATCATTTTGCTATCTCAGATATGGATAGAGTATCTTATCTGCTCGGAATCTTTCCACTTGGAGGCGCTGTTAGCAGTGGGGCTCGGCCGAGGAGCTTGCTTATCTTCATCTTTTTTTTATTTACATCTTTGACATGGTGAAATTCGAAAGGAAGAAAACAGAGAAACAAAGAAGAAATATGAATTGATCTATCTTTTTCACTCCCAATTCGTGTGCTGGTTCGTACATACGTCCATCATGGCAGACAGCAACTCCATCCTCTTCCATTCCGCCACAATCCTGACCCTCAATGCAACGCGCCAAATCATTCGAAACGGCTACATTCACATCCTCGCCGACCGCATCTCCTCCGTCGGGAAGAGCTACCCCGTATTTCATCTTCCAGAAGGAACACGCATTGTAGATTGCAAACACAAAATCATCATCCCGGGCCTCATAAACACGCACGCACATCTCGTGCAGTCGCTGCTGAGAGGATTGGCAGAAGATCTACCCTTACACAATTGGCTCTGCGATGCCGTATGGCCGTTGGAAGCGGCGTATGACAGCGACGATGGAGCAGATGCGGCGAGGCTGACCATAGCGGAAATGCTGAAAACGGGGACGACGTGTTTTTTAGATCCGATGTTGACACACAGGGCTGGGTTTGAGCGGGTTTGTGAGGTTGTGGGTGATATGGGCGTAAGGGGTTGTTTGGTTTGTTTCCTTTCTGCTTCTTTTTCAGTTCTCTGGATGTTGGTGTTGATGGTGTGGTATGGTGTCGTAGGGCAAACTGGTCAAATTCACCGAAACAAATCGCCAACTCTCCATCACCGACCCGCGCGACAAGGATCTAGTCGCCATGTCCATTCCGGCCCTTGTCGAGGCATATGTCGCATTCCACGGCTCGTACAACGACAGACTCCACGTCTGGGCGGCAGCAGGTACACCGCGCGGCGCGCCCAAATCTGCATTTCGCGAGTTGGGTGATGCGTGCGATGAGCATGGGATATCGATTACGATGCACTGCGCCGAGGCGCCGCGAGATCTGGACATATATCGTGAGAGTTATGGGTGTAGTCCGATGGAGTTTGTGCAGGAGACTCGTTTGTGCCCTCTTCCTGCTCGGTGTGTCGAAGCTGGGAGGAAATCGCGGCAATTAGTGCTGGCGCATATGGTAAATCTAGACCTGGGAAAGGATATTCCCTTGCTGGCATCAACAAATACAACAGTCGCACATAACCCGTCGTCGAATCTCAAATTGGCATCTGGCATAGCCCCTGTACCGGAGATGCTGGCGCATAGCGAGTACATAAACGTCTCGCTGGGGACGGACGGCGCGCCGTGCGCGAACCATTATGACATGTTTCAGGAGATGCATCTCGCAGCCATCTTGCACAAAGGGGTGCGCAACGATGCGTCGTTGATACAGGCTGAGACGGCGCTTGAGATGGCGACTCTCAACGGCGCGAGGGCGTTGGGGTTGGAGGATGAGATTGGCAGCCTGGAAGTTGGTAAGAAGGCGGATTTGGTCGTGCTTGATCCGTATGGAAGAGGGAATATGGGTGTTGCGCCGTGGGATGATTGTGCCGAGAAGGGAGAAGGCGTGTCGCCGGTTACGACGGTGGTGCATGGATGTACGGGGAGGGATGTTGATATCACGGTTGTGGATGGGAGGATTGTTGTTATGGATGGGCTGTTGGTTGATGGGGGCAGGGTTAAAGAGTTGGATATCATTGGAAAGGCGCAGAGAGCTGCGAGGGGAATATTGCAGAGGAGTAATGCGGATCGAGGAGAGGACCAGAAGATTGGAGGTCGGTTGAGGAAGGACTGGTCATATATTTAGTGATTACTGCCGGGGATGTAAGCATAATTAAGGTAAGTTAATACAGCTATAGCAAAGATTCTGCCATAATGATCAGATTACCTCTTTGTCTTTCCACTACAAGACGGTCGCCGTAACCCTCACTCCCTTTGAATCCAGTTTGGGCGTCGCAACCTGATAGTCATACAAAAATCCCACATCCGTCTCGTCCGTCTCGTACAGCGCCATATCAAACCTCCTCACCAGTGCAGCCGTCATGAGATACAATTCCGCACCTGCCAGCTCAATACCCAGGCATTTACGTCCACCTCTGTTGAATGCAAATTGGAACCGACGGCGTTCGCGCGCCTGCTCGCCGAGCCATCGTTCTGGATCGAATTTGAACGGATCAGGGAAGACGGTCTCGTTGGTGTGCGCGCTCAGAGTTGTGATGCTGATGGGTGTGCCGGACGGAATAGTGTAGGATTTGGAATTTGTGGCAGTGACGTAAGACGATGGGATGTATGTGAGTGGCTCATAGGCGATGCGAGCCAGGCGTGCTGTGACACCGAAAGAAAGTCGATTGGCTTCCTCGATGACTGCCGACAAATACGGGAGCTGCTCAAGCTGGGTCCAGGTTGCGTCTGGCGGCAATGTGTTGATTTCGTCGCGCAGTTTGCGCAGGATCGAGGGGCTGGAGAGAAGATGGTAAAACAGAATCAACAACGATTTGCTGGGTGATTCAGTGCCGGCGAGTACTAGCAGAGCCCCCTCTTGCTCAAGGCGGAGTAGCGACTTTTCCTCTGGCGGTAGAATAGGGCTGTCGAGGACTGAATCGTAGACTGACTCCTTGCCTGTTGGGCCTACGGGTTTCTCGCTGGCGATCCCTGACGATTTTGCTTTCATGATGGCCAGCAGTTCAGTGCGCACTCTCTATTTTGCATTAGTAATGTCTTTTATAGATAGTTGGTACGCTTACTTCGAACAAGTCTAGCATATCAATCAGCCCAGGAGGCATCAAAGGCTTGCTGATAGCCAGCGGCAGACTCTCGAGGAAATCTGGCAGCCATGGAAAGTGCTTGTTAATGTGAATCCCTTGTAGAAGCTGATTACTGTTGTGGCGCATTGTAGCAGCCTTTGCCTCGTCTGCCAGAACATTGCTCTGTTGCGCGAAGAGAAAGTTTATTACGACACTACACAGCATTAGCAGTCAGTCGCGTTTCAAGAGGATAATCATACTCATTCGAAAACGCGTTAAAAATATCCGACAGATTGACTGGCGTCTTTTCCGCAGCGTGTTTCGCAACGATCTGGCACAGCTGCTCGACCTTTTCAGCGATCAACGGCTCTAGGTACACTACGTTGCGTTTGCTGAAAAAGGGACTCAGCGCTTCACGTCTTTTTTTGTGGACATCATAGCTGGCTGTTGTGCCCACGCCGCCTGGAACGCGCAACGTCTTGAGTTGGTACTCGTACTTGTCTCTACGTTTTGACGAAGGCGCGTATACACTGTCCAAAAAGCCGACGTCGTTGACGTGAAGCTCGTCGGGCGTGATGCGGATGATGGGCCCTGTAACGTCAGCCTTAATCTCCGCCGAGGCCTTGGGGCATACCGTATTTCTTGTGTAGCTTCTGAATATGGAACACGTACTGCCCTGGCTGGACAACGTCGTAGTAAAACTCATACCACCAGGTCAGAGCGGCCAATCTGGGGCCTGGGATGTGCGCCAGTGGGTGAAAGTACAGCCGGCGTATTGCTCCTGCTGCCGTCAGCAGCAGCGACAGAACCGCGGTGGTCTGGATGATTTGGAAGATAGCGACAGCCATTTGAACAATTTCTTTGATTCAGAAAAAGTTCAGTTCTGCGTTTCTGCTCTGCTGTCTTTGTAGGCTCTTTTGTAGGTGGTTCGCGTTAGGGAGAGCCGGGCTTTCCGACCGTAGCTCCCTGGTGCTTGCTGTGACTGGGCAAGACCCATGGATTTGTCGCACTCGTCTTTGTGTCACGACGAACAAAGAAACAACATTGATTGACTCCGCCAATTGGGCCAATCCAGCCCGATTATGGACTCGTGTCCTGTAAGACGTGAAGGTGTCGCTGTAACATTCCGCATTTCAGCCCCATCTCCAAACGGCCTGGGTGTAAACATCCATCATTTCAGATAATAGACATGCAGGCTAGCCACTGCGCTGGCGATGATCGGCGCACCCTTAGGTTTAGTGCATTCAAGGATCAACAGACTGCCCCTCCTTGCACAACCTTGCAATACATACTATGTCGCACAGCACTCGGCCAGACAGAGAATCGACCCCCGCCACGATGCATGTCCGAGTTTTGACTAGAAATAATTAGTGCATGCATGAGAAACGCCATCTTGCGGGCTGAAGAATCTTCTTGGCAATCGGACGGAGGCAACGCCTCTTACATAGGGAAAAGAGACCTGTTTTTCTTCATTTATTGTGCAGCCTTCTTTTCGTCTAGAATCAAATTACAGATTCCATCTTACGTTTGCTAGTCATGACATACGCCACACCCGCCGCGGTCATTGTCATAAGCGTGCTTTTCCCCCTCCTCGGCATCCTCGTCGTGTCTCTGCGCTTCTACACGCGGGGAAGGGCAAAGATTCGGCCATGGATAGACGACTGGCTGACCATTCCGGCATTGGTATGTGTATTTCTACCTACGATGCATCAATGCTAATCCGAAGAATAGCTGCTGGAAATCGCGCTCGCCGGCCTTCTCATCTGGGGTGCGGCGACGCATTCGCTGGGAGATCATCTTCCGCCGCCGAATGTGCCTGGTCCAGATGGTTACTTGCTGTCAGACTCTGATCAGCAGATTCGGCTTCAACAGGTACTACCGGGTCACTCTTACAATCAAGTTATCATAATGACAACTCAACTGTGCAGATACAATACTTCTTCGACTTCATCGGCGTCTTCGCATTCGGCATGCTAAAGCTCAGTATCTTATTTTTCTACAGGAAAATCTTCTGCGCCATACCATCCACAAACAGTGGCCGCGCTCCAATCTTCGACACCATCACCACGGTCATGATTGTCCTGGTCGTGGTGTGGACGCTGGCATTCGGAATCGGCGCAATCTTTCTGTGTGGAGCGCATCCCAAGAATGCGTGGGCGCCGGTGGCTGTTGTTGCGGAAAAGTGTAGTGCGCAATTAATATTCCTCGAAGGATACGCTATTTCAGATTTTATCATGGATGTTATTATATGGGCGTTGCCGCATCCAAAGGTCCGTACCGTCAGTATCCAGTCCCTCTGGGCTTAGGGCTGCAAGACTAATTGGAGTAGATCTGGGCTTTGCATATGGACTTCCAGAGAAAACTTGCCGTGACGGGTGTTTTCTTCGTCGGTCTTCTGTAAGTTCGCTCTATCGATTCTATCCGTCTTACTAACAGGAAAAAAGTACAATCGCGGCATCCGCTACACGCATGGCGATTTACATCAAATACATCGTGAATGCATTCGCCCAATCCGACGGCGAGAGTAGGGACCCAGCCCAACCCTGCCTGAAACTCTTACTAACAGTGAATATAGCACTAATAACATACCTCCTGTTCTGGACCATGATCGAATGTGGCCTGGGCGTCATCGTTGTCTGCCTTCCGACACTGCGCAGTCTGCTCGGCCGCTGGACCGTCAAAATATCCCCCGGATCTATCCTCAGCAATATACGGAATGTGTGGACTCTGCACTCGTCCACGGCCTCAAACACCGAGCAGCGTGACAGTCGATTCTACGGGTTCGACAAATCGGATAACCCTCCCTATCTGCTTTCGAATATGCAGAAGAGTAGTGTTGGAGAGGCGGGGGCGAGCGTGCAAACGCATATCGTAGGAGCGTCGCATGGCATGGAGGGGCGCGAGTCAGTGGGTAGTGGAATCGGGTGTAAAAGGGAGGTAGAGCAGTTTGAGTCTTGTTGAATCTACAATATCTAGAATTGAAAGTCCGGCTCCGAATTTTTGCGTGTAGGTTCTCGACTGTATAATAACTTCTAGTATTAATATGAAAACATGCGCCGGGTGAAGGCTTCCGTGATTGCCGCTCCGCAATACTAACCCTACACCCTTGCGTATACGTAATGCCAAAAGAGGTTATTGTCCGATAAATACGACTTTATTCCAAACTGTTGAAACACTGAAAATAGGCGCATGACTAAATAACGGGATTTGACAGGGATGGCTGCACGCAACTTCGGCGATCCCTTGTGATGTGTCGAAATCTCCAATGGGACTGGCTGAGCTGTGTGCAGCTATGCCTGTATAACGTAATCCCCAGCTGGATAGGTAACTAGTTAGTATACATTGCATTTTCCGCGAAACTATTGGATAATCCACTGGACAGCTGATCAGTCCAGTATTACCGACATTGAAATGTGTGCTGGAAAGCACCCATGTACGTAGACGCGCTGAAATGTGCGACTTGCTATTTGAACCAACGAGTAAACGCCCTGTAAATTAGATTTGCGGCTGGCGGGCTACGCACGCAAAACGACCCTTTGGAATTGGCCGACCGAGGTGCGTAGTAAAGAATGGCTTCAGGCATGCTCTTGATTGGAGCGTGTCGTACCGGTAGCTCGTTCATCCCGACGGAGCTGATCAACGGGTTCTAAGTGGTGGGTTTTAGCTCAGTCTGCTATCATGCAGGTTGGGGGCGAGGACGGGGACCTGACGCATTTTAATACTTACTGTATTTTTCGATGAATTAGGTAAGTTGAGTTTTTGTTCGTGTAGGTAGTCGTCGAGCATGTACGGTGGATAATCATCTTAGATAGCTAGATACCTGCGATACTACATTAAACACATTTGGACAGACGATCTAGACTGGAGAAATATATCACGCTTCGAGTCGCTAAATCAAGAAAAACACAACGCCATAAGGCTGTATGAATTCACAATCATGTTTTCCAGATTGACATCATCAGAAGCAAAGTATACGTCTCTAGAAAAAGGCGAATCGCGTCCCGTGTATCGCCATACCACGGATGCCATAACCTCCTTGTGGCGGGAAGTGGTGATCTTCTTCCTGGCAATCGTATGCGCTGTGCTCGCTTTGAATCGTGTCTACTACCCGGTAGATGTTATTGCACACAGGGCGACGGTCCCGGAATATCGTGAGTTACAACCTCTCCTAGCGAGTCTACGAAGAATGCAACTGATGTAAAACCGTATTGACAGAACTCACATCGTCAGACACACGCTGGCGTCAATTCCAATGGGACAGCGGCATCTATAGCTCCCCGGACCCAGAGGATGAGCAGGCTGTGAATGAAGCCTGGGACAGAATTGTTCCCGCCCATGGCATCGTGGCTGTAGACCATGAATGGGCCGCATCGCATCATCTGCCTGATACCATGAACCTGCCATCTGACTCTAGTAAAGGAGTCTATATCATCGACGCGTGCGTTGCTTTTTCATTTCATCATGACCGATACAAAGGATCTAACTATATCGTGAATAGCTACCACCAACTACACTGCCTAACTATAATCCGCAAAACCTTCAAAGAGCTTTCCATGAACCAAACTCCAACAGTCCCCCTGGGCCACTCACGGCACTGCTTCGATAGTTTGTTGCAGTACCTCGTGTGCGGGAATTCGGGGGATACGTTGCTGTATACCTGGGGACGGAATCAGACGGGTGATGGACAATTACGGAAATGTATTGATTGGGATGGGCGACGGAAATGGGCAAGAGATAATACGGCGTGTTATGTGGATGGGGATCATCCGATTCCGTTGAATGATCATTTTGGGCATTGTGAGGGGCACGAAGATGACGGGGTTGGGATCTATAATTCGCTGTAATAGACTATTCTTTTTTTGCAAAATTTAAATCGTTATGAAGAAAACCAGTTCCATACCAATAAATAGAAAGGTAACTGTGACAAGTAAAACGCATTGTAATCATGGATCGTATTCCATTCCACCTCAAGCAAAAACATAGAAATCAAACGACAGACAAACTTTCTCATTCACACGACTCTACCATCCTTCGGCAATCTGAGTACCGTCCTCGATCTCATCACCGCGAGCAAAGACTGCTGCGTCAACAGATCGCTTCCAGCCCTCGGCGATCTGAGTACCATCTTCGATTTCGTCACCACGAGCAAAAACTGCTGTGTCGACAGATCGCTTCCAACCCTCGGCAATCTGAGTGCCATCTTCAATCTCGTCGCCGCGAGCAACGTTTGCTCCTGGATAGTTTTGTTAGAAGTTGTCACTTGTAAGTGTTTGATCATATACATACGGGCTGGGATAGATAGGGCAATGGTCTGAGCGGCCAGGTACAGGCTCAGGAGCGATAGATAGTTGAATTTCATTTTGGTGGATAGACTTTAGATCGACTGTGAGATCGATATTTTCAATCGATTGAAAGGAAAGTTTTTGAATATCGTGACAGGGGATTGATAGGTATGTTATTTCTGTTAGACTTTAGTGTCCTCCAGATGCAAGTCTTTATGTATCTTTATCAGGTACGACAAGATGACCCACGCGCGGACATATCGAGACGCTGACTGTTAAATTACAAGCCCGGGCTACTCTATTGATCCCTTAGGCTGATTTCAGCAGGTGCATCACAAATTGATCTACTACGTACGCACTTGCCAGCGCTTGGGGGCTAAATGCGCCTGTCCAGTTGTTTTGCGCCGAGCCAGCGCCGCTGCGCGTAGACGATGCTGTATGCCTTAGCTGCTGATTTGTGATCGACTGGCATCGTCGATCACTGGTTGACGGGAAGTATGTCTCATGCGTCAGTTCGTAAAATTGTTCATATCAGCCGTGTTCCTATGTTTACGGTATTACCCGTATGTTTACTACATCAAGCCTGGTAAACGCCACTAGTATTAGGTCATCTAATCCGATAATTGCAGGAGATATCACAGTAAAATAACTGACTGAATACAGAGTGTTCTACACATCCTACCTCCGCAATCTACCAAAATGTTCAAAAATGTCTTCCACCGAAGACCGATATCGAGATGACTATGAGGTGGAGTCTTGCTCTACAGACGAAATTAAACCATCACCAAGAACTGCGAAACCATCAATCTCATTCCTCTCTGTTCCGTTCTCGTTGATCATACTCTGTCTGGCATTACTCATTGGTAATGTCAGCCTGTACAGACAAAACCAACAATTGAAGCTCGCTGCGAAAGACGACGGGTTTAGTAAGTCCATACCGTCCTGTCTCATGACTTAACAACATCTGACCGTCTCTAGCTGGGATACATAATCAAGAGAAAAGATGGACTCAGTTTCACACCTACACCGAATATAGTGACGTGAACCAGTCGGTATCCGACGCAGCTTGGGAATCATTTACGACAAACGGCTTCGTGGCTATCCCACACAACGAGGCAGCAGAATTCGGCCTTCCGGCTGCCGAAAACTTTCCTGACGATGAAAGTAAAGGCGTTTATGTTCTTACAGGATTTCACGATATTCACTGCGTGGTGAGCTACATTCTAAAATCCGACTTTCTGGTGTTGGCTGACGCGTGAAAGATGTATCTGCGAGACGCAATCAAAGATCTAATGGCAGGCAATAGTGTAGAGGATAAGCTCGTTCATATCAACCACTGCTACGACTCTCTGCGCCAGTCAATACAGTGTCGCGCCGATGACACTCTGCTGTATATCCCATACCGGTCGAGGCTAACGGGAGACGGGCAGTTTAGGCGCTGTAATGACTGGGAAGCGTTAACGGCGTGGGCCCGGGAGCACACGGCTTGTTGGCCGACGGGTCATTGTGCGGATCTGGAGTGATCAATAGATAGCCTACTGTAGTAATCAAAGTATATCGAGTGTACTATGAGCACAGACCTTGAAATTCTAGAATGATACCGCTTGAGCTAAATTAAACCTTGCTAAAAGGCGGCAATATTCGGTGTCCAATAGGGCATGTAATCTAAAGTCTTGGTCAAGGGCTGAGCGCGTATACTAGATGAATCAGCTCTATCCGAAATCAGCCCGAATCACAATGCATGTGCACTGTGGAGCTTGAGTGAGTGGATCGAGAAAACGAACTTCATGCAGTAATCTACGAATTATCTGTCCCTCTAATGTCATGGTTGACTAAACGTCTCCTGCATGGCTTTGCGTTACATGACCATACATGTCCCATCAATATGTAGAATACGCATTGCGCCACCACTGGTGGAAGGGGGCCAAAATTGCGATAGCGACGGTGATCATCATGCATGGTGACGGCCTTGCGTATTCGGAAAGCTGAAAAGTTTTGGTGTTCAGTTAGCCCTGGCCGCTTATTGCGTAGCGCCGGGGAACGAAGCTTGTGCAATGATGTCTCTGATTACCCTTGACGGTGCGTTGGTAAAATTATACCTTATCGTATGATGCTACGCGGTTACATTTTCAGAGCTAGGTCATCATTCAATACTGACAGACTCAAACAATAATATACACTATTACTGAAGGATTAAATTGCTGTACTTTTAGGACCACTGTCATGAGGTAGCCTTGAGGTTCCTTGAGGCGAGCAATCACTTATATCCATCTTGAAGGGGAAACGACTGGCAGAATGTTCAAATACCAACGCGTGGATGGCGCAGAGGATGCAAACAGATCTAGCTATGACGAAGACACCATCGAAAGCGAAAAGACGGTTAACAATCATCGTGATTATCGGTGGAACTTCCGATCGCTCGGTGTAGGATTGATACTCGGCATCATCCTCAGCTCCCTTACCTTCGTAATTATTTCGACCGAACCAAAAGACAAGTGCGTACAACAGGTATCAACTTGGTCACCCGCACTGGAAATATTTAACGACCAAGACCTCACCCAACAACGCTTCGACGGCGCGCTTCGAGATCCTAACAAATTCCGTGGTCCTCCGAGCCAGGACATTGATGACGCATGGGAAGAAATCACCTATCCCAGCGGAGGTCTAGTTCGACTCTCCAAAGACCAGCTCGATCGAATCAACGCGTCCGAATATGCGGCCGAGTACACTGAAGAGATGGGTGGAGGCTATATAGCTGGTATTGAGGTGTTTCACCAACTGCATTGCGTGAATATGCTGCGGCAAGCGACCTATATGGATTATTACCTACCGAGGAATAAGGAGTGGGAGGATCAGAAAACTTTGAGATATCATCTCGGTCAGTCTCTTAGGAAGTAAAAAGCTAGACGGATGAGGAATGCTGACTGTATTCCAGATCACTGTATAGATATGCTACGTCAGAAGGTAAGTCCTTTAATGTGAGCCGAGAGTTCTCAGACACTGATATTGATTGATCAAAAGCTCATGTGCGATCCGGACGTTGGTATGGTCACTTATGTTTGGGCCAAAGGCTGGAAGCAGGCATTTCCAGACTTTAATACGTAAGGCCCTGCGCACTATTACTCTGAGAATGCTGAAGCTGACTCGTCCCATGAATAGCGTTCACAAGTGTCGGCCGTACTCAAAAGTAATCGACTGGGCTCGTGATAATTACGTGCATAGTAGGAATGTCTCGGAACTCGAACGTGCCCCAGGAGCTCTTGAACGAGATACGCGACCTTGAAAATGATATGCTGGAAGAAGCCTTGTTCGGCTGGAATCATGAGATAAAGCGAATGCAAGGACTCTTACTTTCATTTCAAGCATCTTGAAAAGATTCCGAGATATCAGAGTAGTCCTACACACAAGGTATTAGACATATGAGCCTCCTAACTCGTGGAATGCTGGTTACGCTTGCTTATTTCCTTGATATCGCCTTTTGTAAATATATTGACCCAAACATTTCGATTTTGGGAATCTTGAATACTAGACATAATCCATCTATTTATTTTCTTTGTTCATTAAACAACGTAGGCTGAGGCTGATCTCCTGAGATTTGTTCCCGACAAGACGAGCAATTGTATTGAATCATCCGGATCTCCTCGACAAATCTCTTGAGCTCGAGTCAGACCAAAATAGCAGAAGCTTGCGAAGACCAAGGTTGGAATTGATCACCGTTGATCGACTTATTGCCAAATACGACCTTGAGCCTACAGGCGCCCTCAAATTACGCATCACGCCGGTAATACAATTCATAGCCCGTGACTTTGCTGACTGCACTGTTGCGGATCTAAAAATCGAGGCCTTGATACAGTTTCAGCTCTAGGCGTATTACGGCTCAGTTCACAGTATTCTTCTAGAGCCGGAAATTGAATAAGGCTGAAAGGCCATGTAGTCTATAAAGGTCAATATGTACAAACGTTCTTCTGCTCGTATGCCGATATTCTTGTCCACAATCGGCTAGATTGGGTATCAAAAGGACATTAAACCCCTCAGTCCAATTTAAAAGACTTCCAGCCCTAAATAGACAGACCAATTTCACGAAAGAAGACCTGTTTGGTGTTGTTTGATGTAGCACACATGTTGAGGCTTGTCAAGTTATCTAAGACAAAGTCATTCCGGACATGGCACCATATAATGCGTCGGCAAGAATTCGCGCAAAACCGGTTTCGACTTAAAGTACTGTAAATCGAGCATGAGTACTGGAGATAAAGGTATTTCCGTGCACCTGCATGTGCGAAGCAAGGCGTACGTAGAGTGAGTGATCAGGGATACGTGTACGACTGCGGCCCAGATCGAAATAGAATAGAATGTCGGGCTGTCATGAATTGGAACCGGCTCGAAGGAACCACGATTTATTATTTTCTTTCGCAGTTGGAAACTAGCTCAATATGCGTTCATTAGAAAAGTAGTAACGAAGCATGCAACCCTTTGCAATGTCCCAACGGTGAGCTTTACTAGAACTTTCGATAATGAGTGATGTTGCTTTCTAAATCTATCATCCGGTATAGAACGTTTTAATCATCCGCATATTAGTTGTGGTGTTTGGTTCCGCGGCCTCGTCGATAAGCGCCGGCGTAGATCATTGGTGTTTGGTCTATAATTAACTGACCAATGTCGACAGGTCTTGATGGCTCAACGCATCAGCCACAGCCTCAAACACGATTTTATGTGGACAAGGCGCATTCGCGCCTGTGAGAGGTTTGTTTTCTTGTTGGTGGTGCAAATATGAATAGACGTACTGCTAATATTGTACGCCAATTCCTATTCTTCGCAACTTATTCTACCTTCCTAGCAAGATTATTCTCCCACTTTACTGTGATAGTAGAGACCTATCTAGTAGATCTGGATAATCACTTTTCTACAACTCCTTATCCAGTTCTTCTTGTAGACGATGGATCGTACTGCAAGGGCATATCCTTCCAAAAAGTGGAATGAAGAGTTCATGACAGACCGCGATTTCAAGGACGAGATACCTTACGTCAGGTTAAAGAACAATATTCAACCAGTGTTTACCGGTATCGAGGATTTCATGCAGGATGTAGAAGGATCAGTTCCCTGCGATCAGGTTGACGAAGTGGTGCAATTCTGTCAGGGTATTAGTCCAGCTGACTTGCGATCGAGTGTCGTGGCAGGCAAAAACCGACATGCATGGCTGGATGATAGAAAATATTCTCCAGAGAACAACAAAGGATCTCGTAGGGAATACATCGGAAATCCGTTGACAGCGTCTCAGTTGTACCAAATCCTGCAGGCTCGGGTGAGAAACACACTCTGACTGAGGTTTGGAAAAGTTGGAATGAGATATTTCAAATACTGACTCGTAATGATGTTAGAGATATGACAATATCGTCATGCCAGATGCGGACAGGCGATTGCTGTAGGCTGTCTATTCTTCTTATAAAGATTAACAATTAATCTTCATAGTTATATCACGAAAATGAGTCCACACTACATTCTGGCGATTACTGA
This sequence comes from Talaromyces sp. PYS2902, assembly GCA_023626235.1. NCBI lineage: Eukaryota > Fungi > Ascomycota > Eurotiomycetes > Eurotiales > Trichocomaceae > Talaromyces > Talaromyces sp. PYS2902. The sequence continues at coordinate 166,134 of JAMAGP010000009.1, forward strand.
GACAGCACCATGGCATCAGGTTGATTCACTAAGGGATGCACTATGGAAACATTTGGCCTTTCAAATGTCAGTTAAAGTCAACATTCCAGTGAGTTTATAGTCCAAAAAGTACAGAAATTGTGTCTCGATGGCTCACGCTGGATTATCGTGCAGTCTCAAGGTTTTCCAATATTTCATCTGGAGTTTCATCTCCCATATCTCTCATTACGACAAGCGCCACCAGAAGGTCATTCTCAAAAAACGAATAACGGCAGAAACTGGACAGACTTGTCATTCATGAAGCCTCCGAAGGACAATTTACATCACCGTGGTGTTTTCGAAGCCCAGATCTCTTTTATCATTGTGGGTTCGGACAATCACCGGTGGAGCGGTTATTGTTTCGCGTTTGATGAGGAGGAGAACTTACTAGATGAAGACCCCCATGCCATTGTCAAGGAGGATCCAATCTCTTGGGACGGAAAAAAATGTCGATATGATGCAAACATCCCGATTTGGGACCCCAGACAATATTTTCTCGCGGTATTTGAGTGCCGCATGGCTCAAGTGCTAGCAGAGTTTGATCCTCTGATTCGAATGATAGCAAAGAATATCAAGCAATATGTAGGATGAAGATCTCCCACCCTCTCCAAACCCATGGGAGAAGATTTCAGAGCTAAATGTCACATTTCTAGGAAAACTCGCTCCTCGTTACTTTGTCGCAACAACCGTCAAACCATAGCCAAGACACAAAGGGAGATTTCGTCAGAATTCACCTGACAATACGACTCCTGCGGCGGTTGATAGACATCCTATCACAATATAATGAAGCTTGGGAGGGCTTTAGTGGCTATGACGGAGATCTTGGGTACTTTTCTGACATCTTGGCGACCGATGATCCCTCATGTGAACGAGCTCGCCTGTCAATTGAAGCAATTAGGCAGGCTTTCGTCAAGTTGCAGCAGCGCAAACGAGAATTAAGTCATTTGGAAGACTGGTGTAAAAACTCAGCCCAAATTGTGAGCCAAATCCCAGTAGTTCATTCGGCCTTTAGCCGTAGTTTCTTGGAATACCAGGCTAATAGACCAAGCTTCAAATCCAATTGACACTCGCGGGCAGCAACTCAGCAAGAAATAATGAGATTTTTACAGGGCTTACAACTTCGGTTTGTTCCCATACAAATTGACATATTGATAAATCTCCAACTAACTGCTCGAACTCAGATTGTCAATCCCATCGCTGTCACGGCAGCATTATTTTCCATGCCAGACGCGGTAAAGGTCAATCCCAAGACCTTTGTCATCGCCATTGTAATCAGCATTGTTGTGATGAGGCTACTTATGCTCATTTCTGGGTTCTTCGGGTGGTGGCCTGAGCTAAATGCGAGAATCAAAGCTATCCAAATAGACCTCCAAGCGCGCGTGAAAAGTGCAACGACGCAAATTCGGCATGGTACAGGCGAGGCAACCTATGACGTGGAGATGCACACCTTCGATGGCCAATCTCATTGTGTGGACACTCATCTCGAAAGCACGACAGATTCGCGTACGACATCTACTGAACGCACAGATCGGAGTGAAATTCTTATTCCCCCCAGGGCTTACGTGGCGTAGTAGCCACTCCGTCTACGACTAATTAGTCGCCTTCAATTCTTCTCGCAGTCGCAATAAACTGAGAAGCTTCATATTGGAGAACTCATTGGATCGCTTTTTTTCTTGTGCCTTATTACCGTTTTTCAACCACTGGGTAAATCAATGCCAAGGTTAAGTCATGAGTGTTCGTGAAAACTCAAGCTGTCTGTACAATATTAAAAGGAAAAGCAAGCATGTCTTTATGTTCCATATTGAAATTGTTCATCTCATTTTTCTGGAGGTTCCAAGTAATGAATTGGGGCCAGAGCTAAGATCCTAAGAGTTATCAGCAACATTACCTACCTAGGTTTAGGACTTTGGATCTTTATATAGTTCCAACCCAAACAGATTTCAAAATCTACTGCCGTTCCATTTGTAGCTGATAAGAACAATTGACTCGACTAATGTACCGTCGAACGAATAGCTGATCTCATAATCGCTACCAAGTCGCAATTAGTCTGGTCATTGTTCTAGCCAATCTCTTGTCTGATGTCACAAAAGATTGATAGAAAATAATCCACCGCGTCGGGGGTCAGGTTTGCCGAACTCCGAGCTACAAAGGTACTAAGGTGCGTGCGGAGTAATTAAGGCTGAAAGTGAATAGGGGTATCAAATACCTGGAAAACTTTGCGGAAATGTCATACAGTAGTATGGACTGCCAATCGTAGTTCATTGTGTGAAAGGCTCCAAGTTTTCCACAGCTCTAAGGTACTAGTACCTCCAAATACCTCTCTCTACCATGACATGTTGAGTGAAAAACAGAGACACAGGAACAGAAATTGCATGGCTATCTGGCACCTATAAATTATGTTATCTGAAGCCGAAAAATATTAATTCACAATTTTTCCCTTTAACTGAAAGAGCCCTACAGACTTCCAAGTAGGACTGTCCGTCAATGGCCTCTAAGACAAAAAGGTATACTCAGCACAAGGGGACATCGCTCGAATGCTTCAATTGCACCCAACTTAGAAATCTTGGGGTTCTATAGGATCACTGATCATAACATCATGTGTGACTTCAGCAAATATGGCATCCCGAGCGACGAATGGCTGCAACTGGTGTCAACACTACCATCAACTCCAGACCTGAGCATCGAGGAGCTCAAGAAGGCGACAAATGAGGCAAGAGCTGCGGCAGCAGAGAAATTGATGAAGCAACTAGATCTTGCCAGTAAAGTAGCTATGCAGAATCACCTGATTCCTGCAAGAGATGGCTGTCAGATACCAGCTCGCACATATCGTCCACTATGTTCATCGACTCCCCCCGATGAAAATTTGCCTGTCTACATGCATTTCCACGGCGGTGGATTCTTATACGGTTCACTTGAATCCGAAGATCCGCTTTGCTCTATCGTGGCCCTTAAACTCAACATCCTCGTGTTGCACATCAACTACCGCCATACGCCCGAATACACGTATCCCACAGCTTGGAACGACACCGAAGACGCTATGGCCTGGCTCTGCAAGAATGCACCCAATATCTGTGCTGACCTCGACCGGATCGTAATCGGCGGATCTTCAGCTGGTGGGCAGTTAACTGCATCTCTGACGAGAATCGTGACATCGCAACCTTCCTTATTGCAGTTATCGCCGCGACCGACTATTCTTGGACAGGTTCTAATGATTCCATCGTTGGTATTTGCCGATTGCTACGAGCCTCAGATGCGCCAGATAAAAGAACCAGGTTTATGTTCGTACAATCAATGCGCCGAAGCAAACTTGTTAGACTCGAAGACCAGAAAGATGTTCAATGATGCGTTAAAGGTTGAGAATCCGGACCCTGACGATAAGAGACTGAATCCTGGCAACTTGACAGCAGAGGAAGCGAGGAGGATCCCGCCGACTACGTTTGGTATTGCAGGTTACGATGCGCTCAGGGATGAAGGATTATTGTATGCGAAGTTTCTGACTGAACAGGGGTAAGTTGAATGTCATCTACTCAAATATTCGGAAAGGGCCTAATAAGATTTGATCGTGTAGCGTGCCTACCGACATCCATGTTTTCAAAGGCTTGCCACACGGCTTTCGTATGATGGGAAATAAGTTATCAGCGAGTGCGGACTGGGATGAGATCTTACTCGGTGGCATTCAATGGGCCTTGAGTAGACCAGCTGGAGCAGTGGAGTTTGTAATTAAGGAACACTAATAAATACAGTCTAGGATATCATTCGGGGCATTTAATTCAATCAGAACTAGTAGATCCCTTAATTGAAATGCAGAAATCGAATTGTGTTCAATAGTTAAGTATGTACAAGAAACGAATGATTCACCAATCTCTTTTCCATCCCCCACAAAAATGCATGCTTGATGCAATGCAACAGTAACGAGCGAATATCCCCCTATTCTGGCTGAGAAAAAATGAGCCAGCACCAGGAAGTTGAACAGAATGTATGAACAGCAATAACTGTATCCAACGAATGTTTGTTGAAGCAAAACCTAATAATCCTTTTCCTCAAATCGCCCTTTAGAACGAACGGTAGACCCTGAGTCTTCGTGTGCTTAGCGAATGATTGTATCTGATCATAGTCTCCGTCTTCGAAAATGGGCAATCGGCACAAGATACTTTACTGGCAGGAAGACCAGTAGATGCTTTCCTCGACACATTTGTAAGGGGAAGCGCAAACGGTCGATCCGGTGTAACCTTCACCTCCACACTGTAGAAAGACCTAGTCAGAAAGTGTTCATATATAAGGATAAAAGTATGGTGGTACTAACCTGTCCCCACTGGGCCACTGGGGTGCCAGTGGCGGTGGCGGTAGCGGTAGAAGTAGCAGTGGTGGTAGAAGTGGAGGTTGTGGTAGGAGTGGGAGATGTGGTAGTGGTACCAGTGCCACCGCAAGGAGAGCCAGTCTTCAAGATGCTGGCGGCCTGCTGAGCATAGTTGCATCCATTAACTACATTGGCATCGGAGAAAGCAGCGTCCCACATCATGATGCCGCCCCAGTTTGAGGTGGTGTCAAAGGAAGCGACAGTGCTGGCGAGAGCACTGGGAGACTGGTAGTAGGCAGCACCGCTCGAGGTTCCAGTAGATCCAAGCTCGGAGGCTGGGACACCAATAACAAGTTTGGCATCGGCGGAAGGAGTGCCAGCGACGTATGAAATCCAGTCATCGTAGTTGAGCGTGTTGGGGTACGAGCAGTAGCCATTGTTGTAGAACTGGACCCAGAGATAATCGAACTTAGCAGCGGTAATAATCTCACCCATATTAGGCTCGGGAATAGGGCATTGGGGAGCACCGGTAATGTAGTAGGTGTGGGCCGAGTCGGAGGCAAAGTTGGAGCGCAGTTTGGAGATCAAATACTGATAGTACTGGTTCCCGCTGTTGGCTTCGATATCAAAGTCCCAGCCGTTGACGTAAACAGACCCGAATGGGCGAGGAACGCTGCCTCCAGAGGTGTTTCCGTACGCGTCCCAGAGATTCTGACCGATGGTCTCGGCTTCGGATTGGGAAGTGAGAGAGTAGGCACCAACGGCACCTCCAAGAGAGAGAATAACCTTGACACCATTGGACTGGCAGGTAGAAATCTGACTAGCGAGGGAGCCACAGTTGGTACCTTCGCCGCTGGTGCTGATAGAGCAGTCCTCTCCAATAACGCCGGACGGGATCGTAATGCCATTTCCGTACTCGTAAAGGAAGGCAAGGACGACAATGTCGATACCGGAGCTGGATGTACAATAGGTCGACAGGTCGTTATTTTCACTGGCTGCGGCTGCGTTCTGTCCCCAGTAAACAACAACTTCACCACCGGGGCCACGAGTCTTCAGCCTGTGAGGAGCAGCGACGACGGCGCTGGCCATAAGGCCGAGGCTGATCAAAGCGGTTGAGATCTGCATGGTTATATACTGAGCTGTGCAAGACTGACAAGTAAGCTGGATAGCTGTGTTTGAAAAGGTATGTACAGTGAATGTTAATGATAGTCAAAAGAAGGAGTGTAACGATCCGTCAAGGATCTATTCAGTGTCAAACTGAGTGAGGGGGTTGTAAGGAGAGACTGGCTCGTGAACTGAGTGAGTGATAGTTGAAGAAGGAGAGAAGGAAATTTTTTAAGCTTGGGATACCAGATCATACTTATAGTATCCTCAGGACAGATGTTAGTTGACAAGCCTTAAAGTTTCGGAGCTCTCCTTTTCCTAATTCGGAGACGTGGTCAGGAGGGAACATCTCGGGAACCACACTGAGTGCTACCAGAACACGGCGCAATATTCATTGCATGCCCACAAAATCGAATTTAGTGCCTTTCTCCATTACACATTGATGTGGATAACCATGTGTTCGTGCAGACGGTTACATGGCGAAGTTGCTACTGAACCCTCCTCGTTCAGAGCAATGGCTTCAAGTTTTGAGGCATCAACTGACCCCCATGCACAAAGGGTTACAGCGATACCTACCATGAGGCTGATGGGTACGAGTGTCCACGGCTTTTGTTCCACTGGGGGGAAACAGATCAAGATCGGAGAAGAGAAAATAAGCAGTCTAAGCTAGGGCATTACGTACGTGCTTCAGGGCTCGAGTATTAAAGTTAGATTTTGTGACACGGTAGCTGGCGTTGGTACTGGTGGAACCAATTAGCAACTGAAGCCGTTCATTTTGCCTAGATGTACTAAATTCAATAAAAATTCCGACTTGCTATTCATCTAGCTTACGTAGCTATCTGGCCAAAGAAGCTTGCGTCGCCTATACACAACCAGCCATTGCTGGCATTCATGCGTTCTACGCTGAAAAAACAGGACGACCAAGAATTGAACATGATCTGAGTTTGTGTCCTTTGTCATATTCGCCGCGCCCAGGCGTCATCAAAGAAGGTTTAAAATAGAACACTGACCCCCAGTGCCGGCACCTGTGGCGGACGGCTTGTATACACAATGTCATCTAGTCAGGTACATATCTAACATAGTCCAAGGACTATGGCATATTAGGAATTTGGAAAATGGGACTTTGAGGTACCGAAATAATGATGAAACGCGTGGCACATTTGGCGTCCGTATGCGATTCTTGAGTAGTGCGCATTAGTGAGCTGTGGTAAATATGATTACAACGTCGTAGTTACTATAACCGCTAGCCAGTCATCAGCCGGAGTCTTGAGGAAAAAGATGACACTAAAATTAAGCTCCTTTGGGAGAGCCAGTCATTGCTAGCAATGGCGCCGTAGCAATGTGGCGTCGACTACGGACCTTGAGGGACTTGATGATTGTTTTAAATGATTGGGGCGAACGTCGATTGAATAGAAATTGACGGAAGATGAAGCTACACAGAATGTATGGAGTTGACCCAGATTAATGGTTTTCTACCGCGATTAGATGAATTAAGCGAGATTGCCAACACACACAAATTCACTTGAGAACATTTCGTGGCGTATAATGTAAATGAAATCGCCAATGATGGAAGGAACGATCGAAAACTGCTTCAAAATGTTCCTGTACTTAGTCATAGCATTCATCATGTGTCTCGGGTTTCCTGATTTGGTATGTAAATTGTCCCCTGCTGACCTACAGCGTCCCGGATCGCGACGCCACCTGACCTGGTCTGCTGGGCTAAAGCATAGGAATTCAAAAGGGCATTTATCACCGCGAAGGAATTTGGTTTATTTATCTGGCGTTTCATCTCAGGGTAGCCCCTTGTTCCTCAAGCGTGATTGGTAGAGGGGGGAAGTGGGAAGATTAAGCCGGGCTATATTGCTTGGCCCAATTGTCTTCGAGATGTGATCAAATACAGCGCATATATTGCTTCTGATTGGTAAACTTTTGGGTTTATTCAAGTGTCTTTTCTTCATTTCGTCTCCAAGAGCCGATAGAAAGCCTGATAGATGAATCTGTTCCCTTCACTGGAGGCCAAATGAGCCCGGCTGAGTTTACTCGTCGGCAAAATCTCCTGCGCCCCCACTTAATGAAATTATTCAGGTACCGGATTGCTGGGAAAGTTGTTGGTAGATTACTCTAGCGATCAACTACGAGACTTGAGCATCTCCTAGACGCTTCTGTAAACCTGACGTCTAGGGGTTCGCAGTAGTGCATACTACGCTTGGTAGTAAATTCGGTCGGTACTATAATCTGGTTTTGCGAAGTACGCGTGATGTCGTAGCGAAACTGGAGAAACGTGGCTGCATCTTCATGGTTTTTGATCTATCTGCTGCGCAACACATTCTGTTTTTTCACTTTAGGTGTCTTGAACTCCGAAATCCTGTAGTGATCGAAAGCAAATATCGTTGCAAAACCAGCGACGATTGGCCCAAGCGGCACCATTACCATTCTAGGCAGGTCATCCTGTCGGTTCTTGGTAGCCTTAGGACTAAATTAGTCGGTTACATCAACCGATACAACTTGGTCTATGCGATTATACAATAGATGAACGTTCAAATCTGAATCTAGATTCACACCTACATTCTCAGTTCAATCACGAAACTGGATACTACCTACTCACTGATTATCACGCATCTACGGATTCGATTCAAAGCAAATGTTAGCAGGTCATCATCTCTACAAGCCGCAGAGATATACAGATGATAAGGACTTGCAGCTACAGACCCATGCCTATCTCGGGATCTAAAAGGGCCGTAGGTAAGGTAGCAGCACTGAGTTTGTCAAAGGTTGCAAACTCGTTAGATAAGAACCCATTTGTTTGTCACGCTACGAGCTGGTATCATGACTTCATTTATAATGAGTACACAGCCATGCTAATATCTAGAGTCCGCATGGCAATTTTCCTTCTATATCACCGCATCAAGGCACATGGGTAACAACGTAGTAACAAAGCAGGGAATATTCTAGATGAGAATATAACCCTTGATGACTGCGACTGAGCAACGCCTTCATGTTCTGCGAAGGGTTGGTCACACAGACGTTTACCTCCTCTCCCCCGGAAAGTGCTCAGTTGATCAGTATAGCTCGGGATTTGACGTCCTATCGCTGTTCAAATGCGTGTGTGACTTCATGGTATGTCCATGTGGGTAGTATCATGCCGTGACTTCTTGAATGACACTCGAACCTTGGCTTCTGCCGTTGAACGAACACGGATTGTGCAACCCGTAGCCAAAACCTATATCAAGTCTGTGGGCTGTTCCTCCATTTGGCCGGACAATTTGAACCCTGTCTTACAGAAATGGTCCCTCTCCGTGATACCATCATTCAAAAATCCTGAATGAAGCTAGTTACCTGCAGCACATATCACACCAGTCGAAGATTCAATACCTCTGATAGGCGTGTATGTTCAGGCTCTGGATAATCATCAGTCTTGAGTGGTCAGCTCTCAATCTTTCTGGCGATGTAGAAGACGGTATGTTGTCGTCAATTAGGAGATAGACTAAATGATGTCATTCGTAGTCTATCTCAGAACACTCTGCGAAGCGTCGTTATTTAAGAGGATTTAATCTAAAACCTGAGGCAGAAGGCGATAAGCAACATCGGAGCATTGAATGACAGTAACAATACTCGGTGTACGTTTTGGACTAATGAGTAGGTCCTTTCGAAGACTTCATCGAATCAGGTAGGGGGAATGGCTATTTCACATGTCAGGAATCTGTGTGGTCGCATTGCCATTTATTTTTTTCAAAAAAACCTCACAAGAGAAACATCCAGCAAGCACTGACTTGTTCAGAAGCCATTTTGATATTTTTCACGATTCAACCAATTGATGTGTTCACTTCTTGCGGTACATTGGTGGGAAATGAGAACCACACCCATGTTTTTGATCTTTTAATGCCTCGATCTCAAATCTGTAGGATGTGCTTCACACAGAGATCCGCTCAAGACTAATATCAGCTGGTTTAAGCCTTCTAAATTACATGAAAGTAGGCATTTTAGCATGAAATATATGGCCGTATATAATGGTGGCCGCCGAACGAATTCAAAATGGTCTACAGTCCAAGACTGATATCGTACACGAGACAACTTGCAAGCTTGCTTACCCACCCTCTTGATATCAAATCACATGAAACAAAGCCAACACTTTCAAACTACGGTAAAGATGTCAAATTAAGCTCCTTGTATTAATAAGATCGTCCCTCGTCTGATCTGCCTCACAGACCATCGCTTCCATACTTCGAAACGCAGTTGACCAATTAACTCTCTGCAAAACAATCACACTGCGAGCAAACCGGATCATATGAACAAATCACGTGCGATTATTGGATCTACAAATTTGGGTAAGGGCTAAAGGTTACGCGCACTTTCATTTGTATCATCAAGCAGTTCAAGCATTAGTTGAACAGTCCTATATTTGACAAGTCCTGGGCATTAGAATAGTTCTCTATGGTGAAAAAAAAAAGCGTTAAAAGACTCTATAATCAAAGAGCAATCATGCGGAAATACTAAATAACAACTTTCGGATCATGACTTGAAATCTATGAGATTTCATTGGTGTAGGTATGTAGCAAGAAATTCGAGAACAAAATAAGTACACGTGCACTTATTGCGCGTTGGGAGATAAACTGCATGTGTCATAATATCTTCCGAAGTTACCGATCACTGGGAAGGAGATGCAAGGCTTTGGCAGCTAACTTTACATCATCATGGTCAATGATTTGAGGGACCAGCGAAATATGCTGAGGCTGTGGCTCTTCTTTCACGTCTAAATAGACACATGAACAGAAGAACATGATGTATCAGAATCCCCATGTCATTCAGATCCAAACGGGGATGTTTTCGTACATCGAGTTGCAGTAGAGCAGTCATGCTATGGTTAACATGTCACCCGTTTTGGTCCTCAAGTGATTGACACTTGAAGATTTATGCGTTCAATCACAACAAACATATCAATACTGTTGCTTGACATTTAGAAAACATGACATGAACTATGCATAGTTCGACTTTCATTAGGACTATCTATTCACGCTGCTGGAACTCATATAGTGAGACTTTTGTATACACGAATAAGGACAAGCTATGAGAGAGTATAGCTGAAGGGCAAAATTCAATAAGCTATTCAACGAGCAATATATAGTCGCTCTCAACATTAATAGACATAGCGGAAACTGCGATTTTCTTTGTCCGTCAATCCTGACCAGGATTCCACTTTGTAGTCTTCACTAGATGTATCAACCACCTGTGGCTCGGCAGCATCGCGGGCGTCACGGCGCTTGTTCTCCCAGATATAGTATCCGTACAGAACAACCGCCAATACTCCAGCAGCTGCTTGAGTAGCAAGGACCGCGATCTTGGCAGGATGGTATTGTGGTGCGTCCCTAGCTTGGAATGTTTGAGGTCCAATGATGTTGCCGATGGAAAACGAACCAGCGACAAGAGCACTGCAGAAAGCACGTTTGGTGTATCCAGCGCAGTTCGCGGCGGTCCAATGGTAAATTACCGGAAGAGGCGCAACAATCGCGTTCACAAGGTAAATACCGATCAGACAACCGGCTTTGTTACTGCTCGGTAGAAAGGACATCAAACCACCGCCGATTATTCCAGGGATACTGCACCCAAAGACCCAGGCCCAACGGTTCTCTGCTTTGCGGATACCGATACCAACAGCCAGAGTAGACACAATGCTGACAACACCACTGGGCATGTTCAGAAGGGCAGCATGTGGCGAGCTAAAACCCATGTTGCGGATGAGGGTTGAGGAGTACGTAGTCACGACGCCAGATGAGACGGATTGCTATTTGAAGTGTTAGCCAGGTTTCAATTACAGTTTAAACAACTGCCACGACAGAAGATCGATTGCATGGGAAAAATGCACGTACCAAAACCACCATCAACGTCAGCAACCACACCTGTACGTCAAATAAAGCCTCAAAGATCTGTTTATAGTTGAACTTTTTGTTCCAGACACCGGTCTTGTTTTCACTGATATGCTTCAAAAGCGCGACCTTCTCAACTTCGGTCAAAAAGCTGGCCTTCATTGGCGTATCCGGAATGAAAACAAATACGACTGCACCGACAATCGAGGTCACAATTCCCAGCACGATGAACATGATGCGCCATCCGCTGATCGAGGCATGGTGAACATGCTGGAAGCCGTACGAAATCAAACCACCGATGATTTGAGCGACACCAAGACCAAGATACCAGAAGCTGAAACGAGGTGCTTGCTCCTTCTTGGTATAGTACTGGCTGCTGATGATCATCAGGGAAGGGCCGATGGTAGCTTCAAACAGACCTAGAAAGACACGCGCTACAACGAGAGTTGTAAAGCCCTTGGCACCGCTAGTTGCAGCGACAGCGACACCCCAGACGATGACGTTGAAGCCTAGCCATTTTCCCGCTGGGACCTTTTGCAAAAGGAATGCTGTTGCGTTTGTATAAGTGTACTGCAGATTCCACATCTTCAGACAACGGGAGGTATTTCTTGGACATACTGTTCGGGACTTCTGCAATCAAGTAGGCGATGAAGAACGAGGTGCTGGCATTTGTGAAATCGTTGCCGACGAGTTTCAATTCAGCCGATAGCCCCATGACAGCTGCATACTTGATAACAGTCAGCTACTCTATTACGATGGGACGAGACTTCAATGCGTCAGTCTACTCACGTTGATAATGACCTTGTCGATGAACTGCAAAAAATAGCACAAAAACATCAATGGCACAATATGCCAGTCCACTTTAGTTCGTAGTGCCTTGAGATCCACGGCATCAACTTCCGCAGCGCTGATGCCATTGTGATTCTCAAGATAACGCAATGCCTCGTCTTGCTTTTCGGATGGAAGCTGTCGAGCAGCCGCCTCGGGCTGCTTTGATGCGGTATCCGACATAATATTTGAAACGAGTTTGTGCAAGGGGAATCAAATGAGGAGCTGCATGTAATCACGTATAGATATTGTCAAAGATCTATAGTTACACCAGAATGACCGGGGCTTCATAAAAAAGAAAGAAGGATCCGAACACGAGGTCGATGCAAGAAAGAATCCGGGAAGATTTGAGGGGAAAAAGAAAGACAGACTTTGCCGATCACTAAAGATGCAGAAGGAATACAACCCAGGATTTGTTTTGTGCAACCTTGGCTGATAAGAGTTCTGCAAAGAAGAACACAAATTTCTTACACCACCATGTACGTGGCCAACCCGATATAACTGGGGTATAATGAAAACGGCAGATGAATGGTTCATATAAATTACTCCGATCATAAATCACGATGAGGAAGCCGGAAGACCTAGCAAGTATCCCCTGTGTAATTCTAGTCTTCTTCATATGAGCGATAATCTAATGTCCTGCGCCGCATAGAGGAACGAATAGGATGGCAGTATTAATTTTATTACGGTACTAAAATCATCACTAAAAAATCGACTGATTTAGTCTGGATGCAGGTTTGTGGGACCTTTTGCATACGAATCGCCTAGTAACACTGAAGTTACAGCCGTCTACATAGTTGGAATAATCCCGACTTCGTTCTTTTTCCGTTGCGATGGAAGTGTTACTTGATTGGGTTAAGGACAAAATACTGTCTTATCCCAATCTCTATAAATTGACCATTTTCTGAACGTAGCAATAGTGCGGAATAATCCCCAGCCAAAAGGCACTAATATGCGACACGCTTGTCCAGGATCTGGAGAGGGCTTCACCTAGACTAACAAGGGGACAAAGCTCTGTCCTACGGGTCGTTAGATAGACGACATGATACTCAATTGACTTGAGATACTCGGCCGGAACCAACCCTATAGAATTCGAGCAGGTCATCCATGGTCCACTGCATTGCTTTTGTTGCCCCAGCGCAACTTTATCTACTCCCCATCTGACAGATAGTGCACATCGAACACCGAATCAAGACATTTTTGCGAATTACCAATGAAACCCTTGCCTCGACAGGATCAATCGAACAGGGTTAGAGAGATAGCATTGAACGATACAGAAGCATTGAATTCAAAAAGCGAACGACTGCCATTCGCTGATAGGTCAATTGAATGTAATGTCGTGATCGACGGTGACGAATAGTCACCAATTGCAATTTTCCCACTCCAGACGTCACAGTACCTAAGTCAGAGCCAACAGCTTAGTTTGACATCGTTTATCGTTTGTATTCTAACCGTTCATTCCATTCTCTATTCTGGCACGGATTGCCCAGGGATATCGGAGGACACCCAAGCATACTGGGAAATGACTGAGTGTATGACTTCCCAGAAACCCGAAGCTCGATTTAGTTAAAGGCGAAATGGGGGCCGGCACGGTGGGACCCATTTGGCTTTTTCAGGGTCCCGGAGGAGCCACCGGAGGAGCCACCAGATGAGGCCGAAGCACTAGTCTATCGTATTCCGGAGCCCGCAATAGAAGAGAAGACCTATCGTGATTGTGGTAACTAGCTGTTGTTGGTTGACAATCGACCAATGAGGCCTGTTCGCCGAACCATGGAGAAGTCTTCGTTAGTTCGTATCGCTACACGTTGTAAAGTTGTGCAATTCGATATGAATTAAAAGCTTGGACGACGGAGTTTGTTTAAAAAACCTTGGGCTGGAATTAGGTGTGCCGGTACAACTCCGTTAAAAACCCAAATGTGTACTGTGACCTGGGGGGAAACTGAGTTCTGACAAAAGAAACGAAACTGACCGGATGCAAATCCTTTCATTCTATAAATCCTGATTGTAGTTTAGCCAGAGCCCAGCGATCAGCCAACAGCCAGTCAGCCACATGTAGCAGGAAGGCAAGGGGCATGACTATCGTGAATGGTCGATACGAACCAGGGTCATTAATTACTGACATTTAGTGCGTCCAGATAATCCCATAGCAACTGAGTGGTCTAATCTCAACCATTGCTCTGCTTTGGGCCCTTATTAAGAACCTCGTTTGCAAATGAAAGAATTATAATATAGGATCCGGTACGCAGTCACCAATACTAAAGCTTACTGAGCTAAATCGAAGAGTTGAATTAATATTTCGTACAGAAAGATTCTGGTAAAAGAAGTTAAAATTGTTGGAGATAAAGAGCAATGCCTAGTGTGATTCCTCTTCCCTTCTGAAGCCTAGGAAATTGTAATTGTGTAGGCGTGATCTATGATCATTGAAGGAATATGTTTTGAAAATCTTATTATCGATTAGCTGCTCTAATAGATTCGATGGTAGCCTTCCAGGTTTCTAATTTTCGCGAGTTAACCCGTCGCTTTACAAGTACAGTGCGTTACGTAGGGTGTGGATGCAGGTTGGGTCGCGTTACCCTGTAAGAATAGGGCAAAATCGTTTTAAACTAAAGAAAGGATATGCATGCGGTATAATACCCTGCCAGTGCTACCCATCCATCTCACATTCTAGAAACAAACTTGATATTAACATCGTGGTCTGTGAGGCTTCGATTAATTATCAAGATGGGCTGGATATACAATGCTTCTCCGGAGGTCGAGTCCATGTCGAACTACCCAGCCATCATTGCTGTGTGTGTTATTCTCACATTTGTGATGACATTGACTGTCTCGACTCGTATTGCCGTACGTTGGCAACAGCATCGAACGGGCCCTGATGATTATATTATGGCTATTGCAATGGTAAGAACGCACTCTGGTCTTGAAGACACAATTACCTTAATTTTACTTTTCAAACTGACTCTATCATAGCTATTCAGTATAGTTTACAACACGCTCTGCATCGTCCGTATGTCAAATCCATCGTCCAACCCTACAGTTATCAAATGACCTAATTCTTCAAAAGAAACCAGATACGGCTTGGGTTTACCTATCAGTGCTCGACCCAAGCAAAACCTAGATACATATACCAAGGTATGGGGATCAAATCACACATAGAGTATGAGACACCGTGCGACAGTATTGATTATGAGATACAGGTCAACTTCTCGGGTCGTCCCTTTTACCAATTCGGTATCGGCCTCTTCAAGTTGGCCCTCTGCGTCAGTTATTTACGTTTGCTGTCCGGTACATCAAAGAAACTGTATAGAATTATTATCATTGCGATCGCTACCATCTCAACACTCGGCCATTTCGCTTGGACTCTAGTCCTTATTTTCAATTGCCATCCGGTTCGCCTTACACTTGTTACCTCTGACTCATATTGACATGGACCATACTTACAATGAAATCTTTCCAGGTCAGCAAATCGTGGATACCTACTGAAGCAGGAAAATGTCTGCCATTTGGACCCGTCAATTACGGAATGTCCGGGTTTTCAATTGGTTGCGACATCACAACCATACTTGTGCCTATTCCGATATTTCTAGACTTGAAAGTTCGACCGGCGCAGAGAGCGGGTATCATTGCACTTTTCTCGTTGGGGCTTTTTACTACAATCTGCTCAATTCTACGATTGACTCAAATTCGAGTGATCGCATATGGAGACGGGAATTCAACATTGCTCGTGCTTTGGGGAACGATTGAGTTCAACGTCGGCGTAAGAAACAGCCAATGGTTTTACTCTTTTTGTGATAAAGCATCAACTAACGTCTTTCACCTAATGAACAGAATATAATTACCTCCGTGCCGTTCTTGGCTCCTCTCTTCAGACGCTGGGTGTCCGACTTTGGATACCGCATCGGATACGGCAGTCGATCGCACACTGTCCGAACCACCGAGAACTACATACTCAAAAGCTACGGAAAGAATAGTGTAAAGTCTAGCGTCAATCATGATCCTACGTCCACCGTATCAAAGCGGGCAGTCAAGCGAACTCCGAGCGAAGAGCTTATTCTGGGAGCTGGCGATGAGCCGGGTCCTCGCGAAATCATGCGTACAACGGAATACAAAGTTGTTGTGGACGAGAATAAAACAATCAACGACTATCATAATTGAGACTATGCCTTCAGTCTTTACTGGACTTGTACAGCTACATATCTTCTAAATGGGCATTTTCTACTTGATCGCACTATGTGGATTTCAAGGCTGGAATTCTTCGAAATATTTGAGCTAGGCGTTCGGTATTTTAACCATGTACTGAGTACGTAATAAATAGATAGATGGCAGGGAGTAGCCTTTAAAGACCATGATTATTAGGCGCCACTCTTCTGGTCTCTGGGCCTCGTATTAAAAATAAGCATTTCATTACCTAAAATTCACAATCTGTTCTGTTCACCACTAACTGATACCGATACCCCAATATTGAATAGATCTTACAATCCTGGTCAATGATCGAGAACTCAACCTAAATACTAGGTGAAAGTATCAAGATTGGAAAGGAGCCTTTCTCGCAAAAAATTCTCTATCGAGATCTATGATGGCTAATGTGCTCTTGAGCGATGATCAGTTACCAATTTCGATCATTGCATGAGAGATAGGTACTCCATCGCGGTACATAGTTTCGTATACCAAACCAAGTTCGTCTTAGATATGAAGAGTGCACGGATTACAAATTTCGTAATAAGCTCGAATGCATGGACAAAGGATTCTACGCATCCCTTGAGCCGATTCCGAGGCGCCATTGGTGGGACATGCAGGGATGTGATATGCTAAAAAAAATAGTCTACTAGTCAGAAAATATGCCATGTCCGACTACTCACCTCTCTTGGTCATGAATATAAAGTAAATTGTGGCACCGGTAAGCGCGTAAAGTCGGAAATTTGAGGCGTTGGCAATTTACGTGTCTGTGGACATGCGATTCGTAAACCACTTGTGTATGTGAAAACTACGTACCATTCAACCAACAATAATCTTTTTGTTGCTGCAATACTTCGTGTATAATTGAATCAAGAACTACATGTTGCTAGCCTTGATATGATTAATATGGGTCTCATGCACATGTTCGATGGTATGTCTATTTACTCCTTCGTGAAACCAATGGGCTCTCCTCGGTAACCAACGAAAAGTCATGAGCATCAAGACAGGCTCTTCGAGCGTTTGTCACACATGCTTGACCGCGCCTCAGTACATCTTGATCGTACTCATGTAGAGCCCGGTTGAACTTTTCCCAAGGGACTTCCTGATGCTGATTTTTTTGTTCTATGAGGGGACCAATCCTTCTTGCAAAGTCATACGCATCAGTAACGGCACTGTTTCCACCTTCGCCACGAACTACATGAAACATATTATGATTAGTCTCGAGATTACACTCGCTAGAAGTAGTACTAATCAACTCACACATGGTCATAGTATGAGCTGCATCACCCATGAGGATTACCCGTTCGTGCTCGCGTTTCGTAGTTGGGAACCAATCGGCCAGATGAATTGCAGTTGCTTCCGCATCGTCCGGAATGATTTCAATCAACCTTCGTAAATGTGGCGTCCAGTCGGATGTAATATCCTTGATTAATGCAATGCGCTCCACGTTGCTTTCTGGAACGCTGATATTCTTACTCTCGGCCCAAGAGATAATGACCTGGCAAATGTAATTGCCGGTATCGTTTCCTGTGTTATATGGAGAGTTTAAGACTGCCGACCACGACCACAAGACCTTAGCACGGTATTGAATATGAGCTCAGGATGTATGTGGATTCAACTTACAGCTAAAAAACAGGTAGATGTTTGAATCTGAATGAGTACCCTGGAAAAAATACGGATCGATGGCCAAAGCCGACGCCACTTGCTCAGGGGTGTAAGAAACCGTTACACCAAGCAGACGTACCGGCACAGGAATGTTCTCAAAGGCCGATGGATATACATATTTGCGAATACGAGAGTTGGAACCATCGCTTGCCACTAACAGCCAGCCCTTTGCAGTTGAGCCATCTTCAAATGAGATAGTAACACTGTCTGGGCCGGTGGTAATATCGACGCATCGTTTTGACCACTACGTATTTCGATAGTGGTCAATGTGCATGCTTTGCAGATCTTGACAGCTTGGATAGGTAACAACCAGGAAAGAGAACATGAGACGGACTTTTGAAAAGTTAGCTTACCTCAATATTAAGACCGGTGGCCAACAGAGTCCGGAGCTTGGACCGTATAACACGTAAGCGACCTGTTTTCGGGAATGTGGCAGCGTGCAGCGATTCGCCCGTTTTGAGATCCAGAAACCTATACTTGCCCGCATCCTGCGCATTTGGATTCACGTTGCACTCCCCGAGGCGTTCATACAACTCATTCGGCAATAGTTCCTTGAGTGCTGGGAGACCCCAATGGAAAGTGAGTCCCCAACCTCCCGTGCGAGACACGATAGATGCATCTCGATCGAAGATCCGGAATGGTATACCAGATTTCCGTAGGTACTGAGCCAGCGATAAGCCGCTAATTCCAGCCCCGACGATGAGAATGGGAATGGTGTTTGCCGTCGCCATATGTTTTTCTAGATCAGACATCTAGGGAAAGAAGCTAGAGTGCTCCTGGCTCAGTGCCTGTATTTATTCGATACTTGCTTCTTAGCAGTATCGGAAATTTTGAGAGCCTTGACTTTAGGGCTCAAAATGTGCTTGAGATGTCTTAGTTGGAACGCTAAAAGGCTCATTAGGTGAATACATCAGACAATCACGTGTTTCCAACATAGTACTAAAGTAGTACGCGGTAGTTACCTTATGATGAAGTGACGCATATCTGTAAGCGGCTTTTCATACTTACCATATCTACGATGTGTTCCTGAGTGCGAATTACGGAGTACTTTCAAAGAATTCTAATGGACAGTAGTATAACGGACCCAGCACTATTTGACCCCACTGCTCCGTACTACGTGCGTAGATCCTGGTTGAAAGTAAACATTTAGTGCGGTGCAACGAAAATTTTGCTTCAACTTAGCGGGGTCCCATTCGACTAAGAAGCGGACTACGCTAGAATACTTAGCGTACCAGTGCATCCTTCGGCTATCTTAAGCAAATGGTTATTGAAAGGATCACGGAATAGAGTGGCCCCTAGCTTAGCGCCGAGGCCCGTATCAGTCTGTGAGAGCGGATGGAGATTTTTCGGACGATCCCGGTGGATTCCGTTGCTGTGGACATTCCAGCACCAATAGCCTAAAGCAGACTCAGCAGGGGTATGCTTTCATTGGAAGTGGCCCACTTGTGGAGAACAAAGAGATTTGCGTTGCTACGTATTGTACACGTTGGAGTCTCAAGTGCTACGTTTCACGGACGACTCTTAGACTGGAACGATGGTCTAGACTTCGCTACAGATTAAGTGCATGACTAGTGAAGTTACGTTGCAGTAATTACCATTTGACCTCTGGTAGACGTGCTAACGTAGGTAACTGGACCAATCAGCAGGAAATGAAACCCAGGCTCTGGATTGTTTCCCACATAATCCTGAGCAAGAAAGTGAAACTGGTGATATTAGTTGATGCTCCGAAAGTAGAGAAAGGTGTTTACGGACAAGATCGAGGCAGATAGATAGTTAGGTGGCATGGCAGATTCTTAAAAGCAATATCGAAGTCCCTTGGTGTGTTCGCGATTAGAATTGTGCCAAAATGGTTTCGTACACAATTGAAAGTATCTGGAATTTCTTTGCAGGAAACTTCCAGTGATGATAGTTCTCTGGGAAGTACATACGCATTTCTAGCTACGTGGAAAACAATAATCGCGCATGTGAGCGCCCGAATCTCTGTCCATCAATGGATATTTCTGTACACAGGCTCGCTGCTGCGAACATAGTGCAATAAATATACATGTGCTACATACAACACGCAGTAGGCGATAATCCGGTGTTGACTGAGAGGGGTAGAATGGAGAAACATGTCTGGAATGAAAAGCTGTTTGACAACTAACCGGTCTTACTTTACAGCGCAGTAAATGGTAGATTACTGGTGGGTGTCCAACATGTCGAGCTTGCTTCCAAACAGTTGTCCACAGGAAGCCTTCTGTTGAAGTGCTTAGTCTTAGAGAAAAAGGCATCTGAAAAAGATTGCATTGTCATAATCGGCTCTGGACTGATTGGCAAGCTGCTTACCTGCTCGGCAGTGCGGCATCCGCGCATTGAACTCATTCAATATGAGAAAGATGTTTTACCTTTATGTCCGTTGTTTGGATACGGTATTGGGCTGTAGACTTTCTATGCAGCTTAAGTATTTAACACAGCAGTGGAAAATTGCCTCTAGGAGGTGTCTTTCAAGAGTATAATCTGGATACGCTGGTGGTATGGGGGTGATAAGGATAACTTGGTTCCTAATATTGATAAAATTGAAGGTCGTATATTTAGTAGATTGGGTAACGAGGAGCTTATGAATCTTCTAGAGGATATTTTACTTGAGAGAATAAGTGAAGATGATTCTTAATATGCTAGGTGTCGGGTTGAACAGTTCGAAATAGGTCTTTAGTAACTGAAATGTATTTTTGAGGATGGCTTAATGGATATCGCTGATGTAGGTCGGCTGCTGATAGTGGGGAATCTTTCTGCTAAGTATAAAATTGTTGAATTTGAGGCTTGTTATTATTAAGTCATACTAGTATCTCGTCTGTCGCGGTAAAGTGGATGCTAGAAGAGTGGTAGAATTGGTTAGAGACTCCTTTTCGAAAGAAAATTATATATTCATTGGCATTAAGGGGTGGCATATGCTTATTTTCCCCGTCAAGCACGGCAAGTATATAAATAAAGCAACTTTCTGTGTGGAGCCTGAGCAAAAGTGATTTAAGCTAGATGAAACGTGATCTTGGAACAGCTGCTGAGCTACTATCTAAAGTTGAACTTGAAAGTAGATGCCCTGCTCAGGATTAACAGAGATTGGTAATTATTGTTCAATATATGGAATAGCTGACAAGTTGTACCTCGTGCATAGTGAAACTCTAGGTAGCTGCTAGTGGCTAAATAACACACCTAGAGAAGCTTGACACTTTTTATAATGTAGAGCTTTGCATAATTCTCTTTACATAGCAGGATCTATATCGTGTGGATTTATTGACTGTATAATCTTCTTGTAAAGCGCTTTAGAAGTGTGATAGATCCAGGCCGAGACGAAGCCAGCAAAATTCCCGATGCCAATCGTGGAGCCTGAGCCAATGGCTTTTTGCAGTGGTGGTGGGAGGTTGAGCGTACTCAAGGTCCAGAAAATGGGCAGGGTGCCATACATGCCAATAGAGACGAAGTATAAGCCTAGCATCATATCTTTAGGTTCATCTGTTGTACCCATTCTACTCGTTTACCTATTTTTCTTTCAGATGAACTAAACAAATAGAGTAATCAGTCTTGCTTTCACCAGTTTTTATGGTCTACGTCGACTTACACATATCTATGGACGACTGAGAAATTAAATCCAGATACACTAAATTGGCAAAGCCTAGTTGAGCAAGATATTCGTAAGAATAAAGAAACCCAGTAAGCTTTTCTTTGGTTTTCGGTTTAAAACAGAGCGTAGAGACTTCATGTTTCGTTCCAACGCCGCCTAAATGAGAATATGAATGCCGCACCCCAAAATTGATGACCATTATCCAGAAAAGTGGCCATCATTGGAGATACCTTGAAATACGGCCATTGTATGCTCCCAGACCTTTATGCGGACTTCTTCTTTGCGGATGTTCTTGTATCCCTTTCCTAGCGGAACCTCTTCTCCATTCCAGTTTACTCTGTATGCTCCACCTCCACGAATTCCATCCGAAGACATCGCGATTGTGACGTTGCCAATTCTGGATAGGGAATGCGTTTCTCCACTCGATGGCCGAGCTGGAAAACGAGGTGAAGTGTGGAAAAGTACCCGATCACCACATTCTCTAGCGTTGACGCTGAGGGCTTTAAGCAGCGGGTTAAGTACTGTGTAGACCCCTTTAAACCAGGCAGGGACACCGTCGCCCTTGAATGCAGGAGTAATAACTAGCATGGGGAAATAATGGGACAAGGATATTTTTCCCGGGTTGTCGGCGGCAATTCTTTCGAAGAAAAATGTAGTCATGTATGCCGCGTGGGAGCCTAATGTGGTGAAGTTGAAGTTCTTAGGTTTTGAGAGAGAAAGATCGTCCAAGATAAGTTTGGTATCACGTCCAGGGCCAAAGATAGAAACGACACGTCCCGGGAGAGATGAGGTAGTGAGCAGAGGGAGGAGCTGAGTAATGAACCGCATTCGCGAGTAGTAGAGTAGAGACAAAGACAGGACTAGTCCTTCACTAGTCACTGTGTTGTCCAAGTCAGCAATGCTGTCTCAGGTGAAGGATCTTAGTAGGTATGCTTCTACCTTGTTGTTGTAACTTGCTGCCAAAAGCAAAAAAAGCTTGAGACATGACAAGTAAATCAATGCAGGCTGTTGTGCCAGCACGGGCTTCTTCCATATTCGATATTTCCTTGCAAACGCGGTCGACCTCTCGGAGAGAAGCAAGATCACTAGCGCGCACAAACTGAAAGTCTCCCACTGGACACGCTTTGACACAGTCAGCGATGATTTTGTTAGCAGCTGTCTGGTTCCGGCCGACAAGATACACTCGAAGACCATGACCAGAAAGGCCGTGCAAGGCTGCCAGGGCACGCAAAGAGTACTCCCCAATGCCTGAAGTACCACCCACGAACACTGCTGTAACAGACTGTCTGTTAATCAGCGCTTCCCCGCAAGCTCGGACATCGTCAAGTTGAACCATATTAGTCACTTGGCTCGGTGATCTGGGCAACAGTGAAAGTCCGAAGCTTTACTTGAAGGTGACGAGGATTTTCGGGGGTTGATGATATGGAAAGGAATTGAAAACATAGCTGAGAAGGCAGACCGCGACTGTCTTTAAATATTGGGAAGCTGAAGAATTGATCATAAAAGCACTCGCATCGTCACCTATGATTTAAATCGCTCCAGAGCCTATTTGCGAATAAAACAACCACCAGCTCTAGAAGTAACACGAGTCGAGGCTAGCGCATATCCTCTGGCGAAAAATGAGTTCACTGCCAACCCACCTCGACTTTTCCATCGTGATTCAGAAGTGTTGATGCCTGCATCTTGATCAAAAATATAGTAGCTCTGAAGAGAATACGAGACGAGGTTAGCGCGTGTCTGCTTATAATCTGGGCAGTTGGCGTTTAGGCCTCCGATTAGGTACCAGCAATACGAGACAAGGTTAGCGTGTTTCATGTCAACATATAAGTGGCTGCCAATCACACCACTTAGGAAATACCCAGTTATTCCATCTACATAGTACAATGAATGCCTTGGGGTATTGACACAAATACTATCCTAGACTAGGCATCGTTTCTTCGGTACAATAGTCTAATCGCCTGGAGGAGTGTCATCTGATACACATCTCGACATGGTACTGGCACTTCGGGAATGTCTCACTAAATTGATGATTTCCCCGAGTAGGCTTATCACTTGGTGATGAGGAGAACAATCATTGATTTTATTTGATTTTCTTTCTATTTTCCTCTATATCTATCTTCTGCCTCGCCTTCTACGCGGCGTGAGACTTCCTCGCACCGACGACTCGAGATTATATAATAGTCAACCATAGCTTGGCCGTATAGCGCACTTTGAAGTATTGCCTTCGATTCGATCGACTCCAGGTCCTCATATCAGATATCATATCAGCATGGTTACCTCGCGACAAGCGGCTAATACTGGCAACAATGTACGAAAACGAAGAGCGCATTTTAAATCACGATTAGGCTGCGCTAACTGTAAGCTCCGAAGGGTGAAGGTAAGACCCCCTTGAATATGGATACGTTGTTGTAAGCCCTTATATGACTAATTATCCGTGTATATGTAGTGCGATGAAGGATTACCCGAGTGCTGTGAATGCATATCTTACGGTGTCTGTTGCAACTACGATAACAGGATTCCAGACCTTCAGCCTCGATTCGTGTCAAGCCAAAGGCTTAGTTATACGATACAGACTGGCAGTAATGCCCTAATGATGGATTCTTTATCTGAGAATACGACCTCAGAATTGACTGTCAAAAATTTAAGTCGTTTGCAGAGATTCAAAATCAGAACAGCAATGTCGCTGGGGCCCCCACAGTTGAAGAGCATTTATGAAGATGAGGTTTTTGAATTGACGCTCAAGGTGAGCATTATCTCTTGCTAAATTCTTTAGAGACAGCTAACTTTGCCATGTCCTAGCATTCTTTTTTGATGCACTTGGTACAAACCATCACCTCTATTCATGATCGCTATCTGTACGTATTTGGATATATTTCTAACAAATAGCCTTGATCCTCTTTTAGCTGTAGCTTTTAAGTTACTCGTGAGAGCCTCGGACGTTGTCTTTTCGTTTGAGATTACTCTCGTATCAGACTGCCAATTTTAGCCTTGCTTATCATCGTTCTGACGTTTATCATAGATCAGTAATTCCTAGTCGACGGACATACGAAGAAGTTTATCACTGGACCAATGGTGTGACACTTTTCAATAGAAAACTCTCCACACCACTGAATCGAGATGACCGCGATGCAATCTGGGCTGCAGCTTCCATGTTAGGCGTGATAACTTTTGCTTCTATCGAAGACCCGAGCCTCGAAAAGACCTGGCCGCTCGCTTCTTCCATCAGCGCTGAGCCTGAATGGCTCAAAATGGGTCAGGGCAAATCTCTACTCATATCACTTGCCCAGCCGTATAGGCATGACAGCATTTTTCATGGTCTTTTCTCAACACTACCGACAATCGATTTGTCATTAGACAATGTGCCATCCAGCTTTATCAACCTATATCAGCTTGATGCACTCCCTGTTGAAGGCAGCCCATACGCCACTCCTTTGATCCATATATTCGCCCCATCAAGCGCGGAATGCCCATCAAAATTGATGATGCTCTTTTATGCATTCAATAATTGTATGCAGAATAAATTTGGCAGTTTGGTAATCAGCAAAGATCCTCGAGCCCTTCTGCTCATGGGCCTTTTGGTATTCCAAAATCTGCAGTGGGCAGTGGTGGCTTCGAAGGCGGGCTTTGATAGAAGGTCGAGCGACATGCATATACCTCGAAAGGTATTGTGCTCAAGACCCCATAATTCAAGATCTTTTGAAAGTACCTCGGCATTTTCTGTTTGACCAGGCCTTGTGAAATATATCTCTGAAGCTTTTCAGCAAACTTGCGATTCTTTACTGGTACTATCTTACTCTATAACCAGGACTTGCTCACTATATATTCATAGAATACGAAAATACCTTCATCACTCTTGGATATTCTGCTTTGTAAAGTGTGCTCGGTATCTGTATACTCCCAGGCACTCCATACATACTACAGTACTATACCTAGCTAGGCAATGGATATAAACATCCTTGGAGCACTTCCGGCCATTCTTACTTAAGAAATTGGTTACATATTTCATAGTAATCTCTCTTTAATTTACATATTTCTAATTGTTGACCGAAAGCGACTGTATCTTAACCTTGACCCTATACACATCGAAAACGCTCTGTGATTGGTCGGCCGGAACGTTTTTAAAAAAATCAGCTTCGGCAATTTTTACATCGTCTTTGTTCATGATACGAACAACACCTATCGACGCAAGGTGCAAGGACTCTGGCACATGATGTTGAGGAATAACCATGGCTGCTGGAGCTGTAGAGTTAGGAGACAAAAATGCGATGAAACAAAGCCGTTCTGCATAGCTTGTACGTCCCGCAGTGTCACCTGTCATGGCTATGGCAGGAAGCCAGCATGGATGGATGGAAGCAATCAGGAGAGAATCGTTACAAATGATTTGAAAAGACAGGTTGCAGATAATCGCAAACGGAAGAGACAAGAAAAAAATCCGGCAAATTCGAAGCGATTTCAAGTGAAGACTATTGAATGCCAGAATGCATCAGTTGCCAACGATGATGGGATTAAAGACATAGAAACTTCCGGAAACAATAAAAGCTCAATCAAAGATACTCATATCAGTGTACAGCTGCCGATTATATCCAGGGAATCATCCAAAGGTCCAGAGCGCCTGACTACTTATCGCGAGGCAGAGCTCATAATGCATTACATGGATGCAGTCTTTCCACTGCAGTTCCGATTCCATGTTCCGGATGCAAGAGGTCGCGGATGGCTTCTCTGGTTGCTAGTCCAATCCGGGCCTTTATATCATGCGGCTCTGAGTCTGAGCGCACTCCATAAATCGATTTATATGCCGATGCAGTTCCAGAGTAGCTATACTGAATTAGCAGGTTACCATGCGCAGGCCTTGAGCGACCTGCGACAATTTTTGCAGAATATACAGGAAGAAAATGCCAAGGATGAAGGGAATAGGAAGATCGAATTACTTTCATGTGGAGTCTCATTGATAAGCTTTGAGGTGAGTATTTTCTTCGCTTCATTATCACAGCCTCTTTGCTGACTATACGCGACTCAGCTTTTTCAAGGTGGTATTAGTGATTGGCAATTGCATCTCAACGCTTTGATTTCTATTCTTGTTGATGACGATAGTTCATCAGTCATGGATCTACTACGCGAATCAACGCAGAACAAGGCTGAGGAAATTGAATCACTGTCGTGGCAAGGCACAGCATTGTCGTTCCTCGTCGCTGTGATATTATGGTTTGATCTGCTCTCATGTGCATCTACAAACCGTCCACCTAGACTGCCGTATCGAGAATTGATATACAATAATATGGTTGATATGTCTACTACCATGGGTGTTCAGAACACTGTCATGAGGGCTATCGGAGACATAGCAACATTAAGTGCAAGTGATGAATTTGGCCATCGAAGGACCGAAACTGATATCTTGAACAAGTGTCATGAGATAGAAAACGACCTACGACGGGCATTGGATGCCATCCGTCATGATTTGCTACTATCAATATCTACCACGCACAGCTCAGTTGTTCCCGAACATCTCGAGAAAGTACGCCATGTCACTCAGGTCTTTGCAACAGCGGCTCTCGTTCAGCTCAATGCGGTAATACGTCGCCATGTACCCGAGACTCAGTCGATACATGATATGATAGACGAAAACATAATAGCTATCAAAAGGATTCGGAACCCCCAAGATTTCCGTGGACTTATTTGGCCAATCTGCATCTCCGGTTCCATGGCAGATACGTCCGACCAGCAGGAATTTTATGAAAGTACGCTGAAATTGGCACTCAATGGAGCCCAGCGAGATTTCGGTAATTGTGCCACATTACTCAATATCTTAAAATGGTGCTGGAACACTCGGAGAGCGAGCGATGCGAATTATAGGAAAGATTGGAGTCATGCCATGGCCGACATCGGTATCTGTCTTCTTGTTTGAGAAGAAAGTCACTAGGTATTTAGGGCTTATTAACCAACAGACCACGGATACGGGCCAGAATACGAAGCAAATTCTCATCAGAAAATCTCCTTCCAACAAGTTGAAGTGAGACAGGCGCACCTTCAAATCGCGCTGGGCCTTCGGTGTCGCTATATAAATTCCTATACCACTCATCCAAAGATTCCATAGGATCACTCGACGTTGGAGCAAATGAGTTCCAAGTGTCAGTATTTTCAACTTTCCCGACTGGGAAAACAGCAGCGGGATAATCCAGCGCATTGAAAACACAAGTGTACCCCCAGTATCGCGACTCGTCGTGAACAGATGCAACGGAAGCGTGTGCTGGACAAATTATGGCGTCGACATCTAGGGTGTTCCATTGGTGGCTGTACAGTGTTCTCAGTCTGTCGAGCTCCCTATTGGCCTATTGCACAAAAAAGTTTGACCCGTTAGAAACTTGTGCATATTGTGGGAGGAAGCGGAACATCGGGCAATTAATGGCCATACGTACTTTCCAAGTCTCCTCAACGGTGAAATGTCTAGTGGCCTTTTCATCTAACAGCCACTTTATAATCGGTACTGCAGGTTCTTTGCCTTCATCCAACTTCTCGTGATACTCTGCTCCGCCATCGAGGAAATAAACTTCATTTGTGACATCATATATGTTCTTGTGCAATCTCGCATCCCAGTCAATCACAGAATGTCCAGCATCTGTCAAAGCTGAGACCACTTGTTTCAAAGCGCGTGTAATTGGAGGATGTGGTTGCACTACCCCATCTGACCATATCACGCCAATCTTCAATGGTTTCGGAGCTTGAGTCTCCTGTCTCCAGGGAATCTCAATAAGTGAAGGTTCATACTTCCATGGCTCGTGATTTAAAGCAGCCGCGCAAAATAGCTCCATATCCTCGATACTTCGGGCTAAAGGCCCTACGACTCCAACAAGATTTTGCATCCCATCGTGAAGACCGGTGAGCCCGCTGTGCGGAAGTCTGCCAACGGTTGGCTTGAAGCCGTACGTGCCACAAAAGGCACTTGGAATCCGAATTGAGCCCCCAATATCAGTCCCAATACCAAGCGGACTACCATTCATTGCCAAAAGTGCACCTTCACCGCCAGTACTTCCGCCGCACGTTAGGTTTGTATTGTGCGGGTTTGTTGTGCGTCCAAAAAGATTCGAATTCGTCTCGAGAGCCATCAAGGTCTGTGGATTGGTGGTTTTGACATGGAATATCGCTCCTTGTTCGCGGAACGTCTTGACAATCAATGCATCTTCGTCGCTGACATTATTCGCCCATGCAATCAAGCCAGAAGTCGCCGTTGTCCCTTTGATCTTGATATGCTCCTTGACAGATATTGGTAGGCCGTGTAGCATGCCCATTGGTTTGCCATGAATAGCCATATATTCATCCAATTGTCCTGCTTGCTGAAGTGCCTCTCCAAAAAGAGTCTCAGCAAGACAATTTGTCTGTTCACGGCCGAGGAATCTGTCAGCACGTTCTTGGGCTTCATCATCTCAGGTTTCATACAGCTTGATGTGCAATAGATGCTCGCTTACAGAAAGCTATCGTTGTTTCGGTAGCTGTAAATTTTCGCTCACGAATTGCAGCAAGTATCTGAACAGCGCTCAATTCCGTAATGAGCAGCTCTTTATCCGACAGCAATCCGCAATCTCTTGGAAGGTCAACAAGGCATTTCCCTCGGAGTTTGGTCTCTCCCACGCGCCATTTCGATGGTATCGTTTCTTCAATCTTTCTCTTCCTTTCGGATGCAACCTCCTGCCACGTTGGTTGGACAGATCCCATTTTTATCTCAAGGGGATGTTGGGAATAACTTTTTCAACAACAAAGTCGACTTGAAATCGACTCTCGTAAGATTTTTAACCATAAGAAACTAGCTCAATGTAGTTCGCATCCTTCTTTCCCATGCGCGCCGACTTGTCATCACACAAGTCGAGGGCAAGTCGAGTCGGGTGGAGTCAGACCCGCCCGCAACGAGTTTCCCTCACAGAGAACCGACGCAAATTACCTCTTTGAGAAGACGGCAGGATATTTTCGACAATTTTGACGGTCGTGACCCGAGGAAAGGTCCAGACACTATAAACTAGATACTGAGAATGCGGTGATAGATTATTGCTCCGATTCGAAGTTGTTACTCTCGTGGTGAAATCCTGACCCAACACCACGCCACCCAGAAGGCGACTACATCATCAGCACAAAGAAACGGGAAAGGTCCTATTCAGAATCAACTTTCATTATATCAAAGGATTCTGAAGCCATGTCATGTTCATTCCAGCAGCCGAAAGGTGATGAAGGGTATTCACAAGAAAAACTCAATACCATCAGAATCTATAAACAGAGAGGTAGAACTCCCTCCGGAGAGTACTGGGTACATATTAATCATACGTTCTTGCATTCTGACGAATCTCCATAGGACACTATGATTACGGCACAGTGCACTCAATCACAGACTCGACTCTCGTTTCCCACGTTGCATTCAGCATAAAGGATGAAGATGGCGAGGAGACTCCAATTAATCTGCCTTTGACATGCGTTTTGGGCAAATATAATCCCAATGCCGAGTACAGTAATTTTACCGACCAGGAACTCGATTCCAAAAACAAGAACTTGGTCCTGAACGGGCCAGCGGAAGCGTATCTGCATGGAAACGCCGCATCCATGTTATACAAAGCCATCAAAGCAAGTGGAGATAAGGGTGTGCGAGTTTGCATCACTTCAACCAAAGGTACGCGCTTGCCTCTCGCGGTATACATCCAATCGAAATAATACAGTTATTGATCTTATTTCCTGACTTCGAGCGATCACTTGTATCTAGTGGATGGCGTTGTTCTTTTCCTTGCGCCAAATGGACATTCGCTCAACTATCGATCAGCGGTACTACATGGCACGGCGAGCCTTGTCCCAAGTACTGAGATACAAAAGAAACGCTGGGCAATGCGTCTTCTAACAAATCACATGTGGCCGGATAGATGGGAATCAACTTATCCAGTTGCACAATCGGCAATGAGAGGTGTACAAGTGATTGAAGTAAAGATACGGAGTGCTAGCTCCAAAATCCGAGCATCTAACATTGGCGATTTTGAGCCTGCCGTTGTCCTCGGACAGTCGCCGGACTGGCAGAAGAAGGATGTATGGTCCGGAGTTGTGCCGGTTTACGAATATTTCGGCAAGCCGCTACCAAGTGGAGTGATGGACGGAGTGGAAAGGATAGATACTACGGACGACCTGGAGCGATTAAAGCTGGTTCGACTGAATAGAAACGAAAAGTCAAAGGAGTACTCCGAGAAAGCTGCTGCTGCGGGCGCGGTAGAACAGGACATGAAAGAACGGGTACAGGAATGGTGGCACGAAATTTAGTATACACCGGGATTCGGCCGTGAGTATCCTGGCTTCTGGGACCCAGAAACTATCCAAATATGAAGCTTGGTGCATAGGAGAAGTCTCCGCTTCTTTGAAATTCCTTTGAATCATGAATGAAAAATAGATGTTCTTCGTGTAACATGGGTCTGAGCTTCCAGCAGTGAAGATCATCAGAAATTAGGACCCCACATCTAGCCCCTTCCTTCCCAAATCTAACGGCCTGTCTCAAACTCTGGTCCTTTCTTTACTTAATCATTCACAGAAAATACGATGAAAAACCTTGTTTATTTGCTTGACGTTCTTGCTGTTTGGGCATCTCGGGCCCCAGAACAGAACTCTTTAGGTTCCTACAATGTTGATCCCGATTCAAGCTCAATATCCGGCTTTTCCAGCGGCGGGTTCATGACTGTGCAACTTGGTGTGGCGTATTCAGATGTCTTCAACGTTGGGTTCGGCATCTTTGCTGGTGGTCCTTACGATTGTGCTCGCAACCAGAGCGTAAGTTGGTTGTGGGGATCATTTGACAGCAGCTGACTTAGACTTGCCTAGGCTTTTGACAAATGCATGTTTAATGAAATCCCATCTATTGATATACCAATAGCCAACGTGAAAGCTTGGAGCGGCAATGAGATCGCCGACATCACCAACCTCATGTATCGTAAAGTCTACCTGCAAACTGGGTCTGCGGATGCAGTCATAGGTTCAAACGTGATGGGGCAATTGAGGGAGCAACTGCAAAGCTTTACTGATCCTGATAATGTCATCTATGTCACTACAAACGGTGCGGCTCATACCTTTCCCGCGGACTTTGATGGCCAGGGTGACAATCCATGCGACACATCTGAGTCACCATACCTCAGCAATTGTGGCTATGACGGTGCCGGTGCAGTTCTCCACTGGTTGTACGGCGCCCTAAAACCACGAAATACTGAATCTCTGTCTGGAAGAGTGATTCCATTTTCCCAGACCGGTCCTTACGGTGCCCCTGGAATGGATGATATCGCCTACCTGTATTTGCCCGCCTCTTGTCAAAACTCATCCACTGTCTGTAAGCTACACGCTGTACTTCATGGCTGTACTCAGGGCTACGGCATGATTGGTGATAAATTCGCTAGCAATACTGGGTATAAACTGTGGGCTGGTATGGAATGGTGTCCCGAAGTACTGAAGGTTTATACTCCTAACAGCCACCTCATAGATACAAACGACATCATCATTCTGTTTCCTCAAGCGGTTGCTGACGATACTATACATAAGACTTGGGATGGCACACCACGAAACAATTCATTGGGCTGTTGGGACTGGATCGGCCAATATGGGAACAACACTGATCAGATTGGAGGTGAACTCTCTCCCAATTGCGACTGTTCTCTTTCTCCAAGAAACTAACGCTATTATATATTTTAGGCGTTCAAATGACCGCTATCGTGAACCAAGTGAAACGAATCACTAGTGGATATCAGGGCGGTCGAACAAGGAAAGTGCCTCATTCGATACTTTGTGGCTTCTTACCTTTTAGCTTAGGCCAAATACTATCCTGCTCTGAATAAGAGTGGAATTTGGAATTACGTCCTGAAAGTTATGGATACAGAACAATAAAGAATTCTTTTGCATGACAACCATATGTGACATTGACCATAGCCGTATCCATATCGGAAAATCGGGAAATTCGAGATCTTCAAGCATTGAAATGTTCTCTCAGTCTCTCAAAAGCCGTCCGTTTTGGAATATAATTGATTTTCAGGCAGAAAAATTAGTTATCGTGTCTCTATTATCCATTGACGCTAATAGCGCACCTGATACTTTGAGTGAATTGTGGCGCCGTCCCGAATCGCGCTATTCACGAACACGGATACCTAAAGGGCACGAAACGGCAAAAGCTTTTGGCCGTTTTATAATACACCCAACTCCGACTTCTTCGATTTTTACTGATGAAGACGTGTGTAGATTGTTTATCTTCTGTCAATTAATTTTCAACGATGCTATCCCGACTGACGAATTTATTCTGGTTACCCGGTCCGGAGGCCACAGTAGCCATCATCGGGTTGGATGGAGTTGGAAAATACACACTAATGCAACGCCTAAGTCAAACAAAAATCCAAGTGACTGGATGGGTCTCATGGGCACCAGACGTCAAGCGGAGCAAGAGTTATCGTTGGAATATGAACCTCGTCCAGACATATGTTGGTTACTCCGAGAAAGCCGCACATAAGAAATGGGTGGCTGACCACTTCTGCGACTCGGATGGAATCATTTTCGTTATTGACGATGAGAAGGACACACGAGCTGAGGCATGTGAATGGTTGAACTGTTATGCTCGCGGTTTCGAGCCTTCGCATGTTGGTAGCGGTTCTTATTTCCTCAAAGTCAGGGAAGGCATTCCTTGGTTAATTCTGGCTAATAAAAAGAAATGGGACGTCAGTTGGCCTCTACACTCAAAAAGATTAAAGAAGTACTAACGCAATTGTTAGAGCCCCTTAATGACAGTAGAAGATGTTCGTCGAACGCTGGGACTTGACTCTGACTCTCTCGAAATCGACTCGGTACATACAAATAGAATTTCCTCTCCTGTTTATAGCTCTGCTAACCACGTGGACTTCTTAAAGCATGTCGAGGTGGTAAACATTCTGACAGGGGATGGAGTTGATGAGGCTATCTCGTGGTTGAGAAAAAGAATCAATACTCCGAAGGAGGGGCGATTACCTATGAAAGAACTTGAGGGACGCCAGGATGGAAAACGGCGATTCTCTTGAGGGAATTAGTATTCTCATGATCTGCATATTGAATTTTCATTCTCATAAACGCGACAGTGCATCGTGCATTTGGTTATCTAGGCATCATTGCTTATGATTTGACGTACGGTCAAGTGATCTAAAATGTAGGGTTAGATTACGATAAATAGTCGAAAATGTATAATTACTGCCCAATCTGAAAATTACTACGGCGAAACATGCAAACCGCTACAAAACCGATAAAGTGGAGAATTTCCGGATGCCTTGTCGGGCGTCCTAGCTCATCGCCGACTTCAACTTCTTTAATTTCTTGAATTTTCTTCGTATAATATTCGACAAATTATAAAAACCATCCATATTTCGGCGCTTTATGAGTCCATTATAGCAAAGCGACTTGAGACGCCAGGATGATGTCGGTTCCACTTAACAAAAACAAAGCTGGTTTCAAACGTCAAAAACTGCGCAAAGGAACATTCAGCTGTTGGGAGTGTAAAAACCGCAAGATTCGATGTGAATTCCAGTCTCCTAACAACTCAATTTGCAAATTCTGTCAGGAGCGAGGTTTCGATTGTTTGAGTCAAGAGTATGTTGCAGTTGATGGGCATGGGACCGATAATGTCAGTCAGCGCATTGACGATGTTGAGAAAATGGTCAGCCAGCTACTGAGAACGAAGAAAGACAGGAAAGAACAATTCAATAGTAGTGGCCGAAATAAAAGACCTGACGGCGGTGACCAGGAAACCTGCAGAATGAGAAACATGCAGGAAATCATTTCGTTGAATCTCAACAGGTCTAATTTCTTAGCACCATCTGTCAGCTCCTCTAGTCAGCAAAACTTGAACAATAGCTTTTCATTAAGCCGGTATCTTTATTCCCTTATGCCCAAGAACTCTGTCACAATGATGATCTTGACTCAAGCAAATTACCTTCAAATGCCATTTCAGATGTTCTGTCGGCTCCGGAATACAGCAGATGCAGAGGGACTCGACGGACCATCACCACTTATACGTGCGTCAAGGAAACCACCACCTACATCTCACCCGGTGATATTCGCACAAAGGCTTTACAAACTAGCTCTCTGCATGCTACAGCTTGAGCCAACTGCGTCCTACGGAACGAATAACGGCCTTAAAGAACCGGTGCGACATGCTTCGAAGCGACTTGTGGAGATTGCTATGAAACACGTCACCTCGCACGACACCCTGATGAATAATTTGGACGGGCTTGAGACTTTAATGCTAGAATCTGGATACAATATGAGACTTGGAAACCATCATGCCGCCTGGCTTACTGTTCGACGTGCAATCGGTCTTGCTGAGCTTATGGGTTTACGAAAAATGAAATCTGGCGATGATGGCGCGGAATCGCTTTGGTATCTACTCAACTACTCCGATAGGTTTTTGTCTGTTATTTTTGGTCTACCATGCAATAGTTCGGATAGCAGTTTTGCATCCGAGAGTGCGCTTGCAGGTAAGAGTGTAATCGAAAGGCTTGACCGAATTCAGGTTGCCCTACTCGGACGCATTATCGACAGAAATATGAAGATGCAATCTTGGAGTGAGGCCGACTACTCTGGCAATGAAATAAATAAAATTTACGAACAGACTAGATCTTTCGATCGTGACTTGAAACAATCAGCCAATATTATCCCCATTGATCCTTGGTCGATGACAAATTCAAGCAGTTCTGCCATGGATAAGGATGTATTGAATAGGACTGGGATCTTGCGGGTCCAGATGCATCATTACTACTTATTACTACTGCTTCATCAACCA
Source organism: Talaromyces sp. PYS2902 (assembly GCA_023626235.1). Classification (NCBI taxonomy): domain Eukaryota; kingdom Fungi; phylum Ascomycota; class Eurotiomycetes; order Eurotiales; family Trichocomaceae; genus Talaromyces; species Talaromyces sp. PYS2902. Next base: position 201,467 of record JAMAGP010000009.1, read on the forward strand.
TATTTGCTGCGAAAGTCTTGTCTTCCGAGTCAGGCAATGCGTGACCCGATTGATTATCGATATAGCAAACTGGCCACCCTCTCCGCAAGTCGCAATCTCCTCGACCGATTCTTGGTTCTAAGAGATATGCTTCATGCAACTGCTTACGGAGGTCTGGACCACAAAGCATGGCTCGCCTCTGCGACTCTCCTTCTGGCCTATATCGACACACATCAATCGGCTCCTGGTGAATGCTTGGAGAATCAAAGAATGCAAGACATTTCAATGATTCAGAGACTTATTGACCGATTCAGAAAAGCTGCCTACCATGATGCAAGTGTCCAACAGGTCTGTGGTTTGCTGGAAATAGAGGCAGATGCAGCCAATGGGAAACGATATTACTTTATCTGGAACGAGAATTCTGAATCTGCGAGAGTTCCGGATTCTTTACAAATCCCGATAATTTACTTCGGTACAATTTCAGTGATACCCGCGAAACTAGAGATACCACAGTCATGGGCCAAATCTACAAATTTACCATTTACAGAAGTCATGTCATCCGGCTTGGCTGATTGCGAAACCGTTCCGAACAACGAAGTTTCGCGCTCTAATCCAGTCGCTCATTCTGAAATTTCGTCTACTGAGACTTCATTCGAAAGAATTCCAGAATGTTCACACATGTTCGATACGACCTTGTTACTTAATCCTACAGATGACCTCAATTTTGAATCTGAACTATCTTTGCAAGATCCTCTGGGATTCGAGGGCGACTCGAGTCTCCTTTAAACGACGCATGGTGTTCAACATAAAGATAATACTTGTCCTTACCCCAATGGTGGCGTATCGCCGTATGCGAATCCAGTCTTACTCTGGAAACGCTCTGCAACTATTTCGCCCGCCAATTCCCGGAGAACTTTGTCTTCCTGCTCAGTAATCGTCACGGAAGCGCTTGCCAAATTCTCGTCGAGTCTTTTGAAGTTGCTCGTTCCCGGAATAGGGAAAATGTCATTGCCCTGCGCCAGCAACCAGGCGAGAGCAAGTTGTGCTAAGGTTATTCCCTTAGTCTTGGCGATCTCGGTGATCTTGTCGAGGACTGCCAAGTTGTTTGCCAGATTTTCTGGTACGTACCATGGCAGAATGTGACGTCGGTCACCCGGTCCACTGACATCTTCGACGGTGCGATATCTGCCCGTCAAAAATCCATTTCCGAGAGGACTATAACATACAACGGCTACACCAAGCTCGCGTGCGGTCTCGAGTAGATTCGTCTGTGAAGATTCGATCTCACGACAAAAGAGACTGTATTCAACCTGGATGGCCGTTATTGGATGTACGGCATGAGCTCGGCGCAATGACTCGGCACTGCATTCACTGATACCCAGGTGTTTGATCTTGCCTTCATTTTTGAGCTCGACCAAGGCCTCAATCGTCTTCTCGATAGGGGTGACTTTATCCAGACGATGGATATAATAGAGATCGACGTAAGGTAGACCAAGGCGCTTCAGTGATTTTTCGATTGCTCGACGGCAGTACTCTGGCGAAGAGCTTGGCTGTAACTTGCCGTTGACGATTCTAACACCGAACTTTGTCGCCAGAAATATGTCCTTTCGTTTTTCAGGGTTGGCAGCGAACCATTTACCCAGCAAGTCCTCTGAATCGCCATACTCGTCGGCTATAGATCCATGTTAGATGTATGGTGAATCACACTCCGTGGCCATCTAAAGCGGGAATTTACCAGTATCCCAGAACACTTGTCCTTTGTTGTATGCATGGTCTAGTAATGCCAGACGCTCAGAATCCGGAGGTGGGAGGTTATATGTTCCACTTGTGTTCATCAAACCGAATCCAAGTCGTGGGAGGTCTGGCCCAAGTTTGCCAAAGGCTCGAGTTGGAACTTTGCCTAGAGCAGCCATGGTTGAATTTCTGATATCCTCGGGACTGTCTTGTAATTGTAAAAGAAAAATTTAATTTATTTGTTTTGGTGATATCTATTTCAACTGATCAAGGTCTCCTTAAATAGTATATTGGTAGGCTATAAACGGCGGAAATTACGGCGGAAGTTGGGATACAAGTCAATCATAGTCTCCACGTTGTCTCTATACGAGAAAGAGCTTCGCCATCAATCTAAACTACCTTTTCCTCGACGATATAAAAATCGAGTTGGAAACTTCCTTATCACCCCCGATACTTACGCTAACTCCGCCGTTAACTCCATTGCCGTGGAGCGGTATTGGATTATATGCTTTGCACTAACCAGTAATAGTAAAGCTGTGTAATCAGTTTTTTCAATTACGACAAGTTTCGCAAAAAGGTTCGAAAATTAACCAGAACTATCGTTGAAAATTTAAACTAACAATATTCGCTTGGTACAGGAATTTTCTCTCTCTATAATAACCACGACCTAGTTTCCAAAAAGATCAAGCAGCCCACTCAACGATGGACTGCTCAAAGTCAACATTATACAACCAACCCAGATCAAACTCTCCCCTTTGAACCTTGGAGCTGTCATCCTGGTTTGGCAGTCTTCTTTTGTCAATCATGGCATTGAGCTCGAGGACTTTGTCGATCCTTGCTTGTCTACCTGCTTGCCATCGTTTCAAGCAAACACTTCGCTTGCTAGCATCGATCGTATTACTTCTCTCAAGTGTGCCGACAACACCAGCAAATGTGTAGACATCTTCAAATGCCTGATTCACTCCCTGCCCAGCCGTGGGCGGAATCGCATGTGCCGCATCACCCATGATCACAACCTTGCCGCCCTCGGACATCCATGTATCGAGCTTTGGCACCACGTAGAAAGGCCAAAGATTGATCTTGTTTTTGGGAATATGGCTGACGGCGTTGGAGACTAATTGTGGAAAGTCCTCGGCTCCTTCACGGAGAAAGTCGACACACCAGTCTTTATTGTTGATGAAATCTGCCCAACCTTCCTTATCCAGGGTTTCCGTGAATCGTCGCTGTTTACCAATAAGCGTTTCGCTGCCATCGTGTAGTTGTTTCGCGATGACGAATGCGCCGTGTTTGTTGTTCATGAACGTTATTGGCGTCTCGATACCCTCGGGCAATTGTAGCTGTGCTGTGGACACGGCCGCTGTTACTCCAATACCATTTGTGAATCGAGGCTCGATATCGGGATAGATGTATTTGCGAACTTGGGAATGGATGCCATCAGTTCCGATCAGGAGTGAAGCTGATGCTTCGGTCTCGTCGGTGAAGGCCCAGGTTACACCCCCGTTTGTTTCAGAGAGGATTCGAGAGAACTTCTTGCCGTACTTGATTGATATACCTGTCTTTTCGCGGATTGCTTGATGCAATACTTCGATCAATTCGTAGCGATACACCCGCAGAGCTTGATAGCCATATTTTGAAGCAGAGCCGAACTCGAAGGCGTCGACAGGAGTCATGGCTTCATCTGATTCGCGGAAGTAGAGGGTGCCGAATTCATAGCTTCGTAGTCGTAGTTCCTGATACACATTGAGTGCGTCAAGGACTTTTAACGCGTTGGGAGACAGCATGATAGCGCCGCCGATGTCGAGAGTTGCTGGGCGCGATTCGTATATGGTGATGTTGTTGAGTCCATTTTTGTGAAGGGCTAATGCCAGAGCGAGGCCGGAGAGGCCAGCGCCAATGATTGCAATATCTGATGTTTTCGGTGAAGCCATGTTCGTTCGTAGAGTCTTTTGTTGACTTGACTTGGATGTGATTTTTGTTTGTTAATGGAAGGTTATTGAAGTATCGTTGCTGTTATAAATATCTGATCGTCCATGGCATACAAATGATTTTATACACAAGCTGGTACGGCATATATAGAAACTTCATCGGTGTTGAGACATCGTATTTCTAAGCTTCGGGGATATCGAACGATACTTTCGGGAATAGGGATGATTCTTTTCGGGAATATCGAATGATCCTTGTCGGGAATGAGGGTTATAGTTCCCGAATAGGAAGTCAATCCCATATTAAGGCCGAGCTCCGCAGTCAAGCGCTAGTGATATTTTCGAAGCGAATGATCAACTGGCAAGATTGCTTTACCGTTATCCCGAATGTGGTGAGCACAAGGCATAAATCCACTCTTCTACTCTTATCGGATAGAGAGAATGACTCGCTATAGGTAGTAAGCTTAGTATAGCCATGAATCCTCCTTACTAAACTAGCGTGCACACCATTGCAAAATATTTCTGCATGGCAGCCTATACCACATATTTTCTCTCTTTAGACACGTTACAACAAAGCATGCGTTCACACTCAATTTCTCACAAACACACTTCGTGAGACGTCCATTCAATTCGGAAATCGAGCGTCATATGAGCAGTGAGGATATAACACCTTAATATTAATAGAATTCCTCAAAATATCTAAAACGTCTCCTGCTAAATACTAAATAGCCTCATCTATCGCCACACGTCTCTCTAATTGCGGCATACCAGGACCTTGCTCTTTGGTATTGTATTTGAAGATCCCAATCATTTGGTCATCGGTCATAGTCATATTGACATTAATAATTCGCGATGGTGGTGGTATGTATGTGATATCTCGTAACGAGACAATTTTGGTGGCGGCGGTGGTCGATAATCGCTTGAATTCCTCTTCAATCTCGACTTGGAGGGTGAGTCCTCCCATCAGTGCAATCAGATTCGAGTCCCAGGGCCCTTCGCGGTGCGGCCATGCCTTGAGACATCTCAGTGCTTGTCGACGTGTATCCACACAGGGACATGTGAGGCAGACGTACAATAGAGACGGAATGATGCCCATGTCGAGCAAGAGAGTTGGACGGGAATGACTGTTATTGTTGTTGGGATCGCCTTGCTCGTCGAAGCTTCTCGCTATTTGCTCGGAGACTTTGACTATATCCTTGAAACCATCGATGTGATAGTCGAACGTCATATCTTCTATATCAGTGTATGTCTCTAGGACGACTGCGAATGTCTTGTGGTGTAGTCGGATCAAGTCAACTGCGCGCTGAGACTTGTGATCTAATGAGCCCTGTACTCGAGCATCGAATTGATTTAGTCGGTGCAAGTATCTTGCAAGTTCCGTTCGCAGATCTGCTTGCATCTGTGCGACATCTAGTCGCGTGACTTTCGAGTTCGAAGGTCCCTCGGAAGCCAACAGTCTGACCGCGGTCATAAAACGAGAGACAGGCTGGAACACTTTCTCCAGTTCTTCGCGGGCTTCTCTAATATCACGAAAGTCTACAGTGTCGTCTAACTTGGGGCGAATGAGTTGAGGATCAGAAATTTCAGATCCAAAAAATGAAGATTGAATATGTAAGTGCATCAATGCATCTGAGAGTGACGTCTCGATGTAATTTGAGGAACCGGAGACGGACAAGCTTTGGGACTTTGTATCGGCCGCTTTCAAGGAACTTAGCAACGATAGTCCCTGCTGCAGATGTACAAAAGCATCATCGTACAGACCGCGAACTAGTTCGAAGACAACAAATAAAAGACAACACGTCAAAACAATGTCTCGCAATTTCGGGTCGTTCGAATGTCGGCGGGTATTGAGTAAAGACAAAGCTCGTGTGTACTGTTCGAGTGCGAATCGTTGACGCTGATTCGTTAATTCTACCCTGGCTAGCGGTACGCCTCTTGCCTCTATATCTTCATGTAGTGCACTAAGTGCAACAACGGCATGAGTAACAGCCCGCTCGGAATGACTCATGGGAAGCACCAGATTGTTCCAAAGCTGGCTGTCGAAAAAGCTGCTCATTTTTGGCACAGTCCAGTTTTGGAAAAAAGCGAAACCTCGTCGCTCATCCGAGTTACTTCCCGGTAAAGGAGTTGCGATATGTTGACGAGAAAGCGGTGGCTCACTTTTTATGATGCTGGAAGTGGTGGCTTTTGTACTGCTGATTCCCCTGCCAGGATGAGCGAGCCGATTTTCGTCATAACCGTCGCATTTCCAGCCTGCAGATGCACAGTTTTTACAAGCAATCGGTGTCTCATCGCATTTGACGTGTCGTCGACTGCAGTTAGATTATTGTGGTTAGCAAGCATTGCAGCGGTAACAAGAAAAGAAGAGAAAGAACTGACCGACATGTTCGACATCCCGTGCGAGACCGTCGTGTAGAAGCTCTTTTTCGTTCAGAACTCATATGTAACGTGTATTCATAGAGATAGTTGCAATACTGTTTATTTCGGAGATCGGGAACGACTCATGCAGCTTTCGATTGGTTAATTAGACTCAATCACGCTAGTAACAGCTTCACGCCAAAACACACGTCCCATTAGGTGGCGCAAAATTTACCAGCAACCTCATCAATCACCTACGTAGTATCTGAGATTTTTACCGACGACACGGCAGTCGGCGTAAAAAGGTGATATTAACGCTGCGAGGTGATTTGAAGGTGGCGACTCGCTGGGAACAATCAATCAGGGAATCTGCCAGTGAATTTTTAAGGTTTTAAAGACTTGTTCAGAGGGCGGAGTTAAGGCGCCAGGATTATTTGTAAGTGTACCCCTAGCGCTTGATATTGGATCCAGTTTCTACTGTAACCAGGTAGCCTAGAGCTGAGCAGCACCGCCGCGTGCTATTTTTACATTGCATCAAACACACTGTCTCAAGATTATATGTGTTCGTACTGGGCCTTTTTCGTTCAGAGGTCATATGTGGTACAGAAATAGTTGCCTTGTCTCCTTGTTTTTGAATGTGTACAATAAATATTATGGATCATCACTCAGTACGCGGTTGTACGGCTCGAGTTATATTTAACGGGTGTTTTCATTTAACTTCATCGCAGAGCCCTGAAGATAACGGAAAATTGAGGCGTGCCTGTCACCAGATTCGAATTTCCTCGGGAAGATGATTATCTTAGTCCTTGTCCCACGCATGATGTTCGCCCTGTAAATTATCGCGCTACTCTACTGGATAGCATATGGCGAGCTAGGAAAGTATCATAATGATTGTCACATATTTGATGTGTTGCGATTTAAAGGTGATACGGTAATAATTAGTTCCCTTTCTTTGCTTCCTAAATTCTGAAAAAATACAATGGTCATCTCTCCCAGTCATTCAATTGAGCATGGATCGTTACGAGGAGTATCGCGTTGGCTTTTGATGTGTACTCACTGGGCTCTGGAACAGATGTTATATCGCAATGACAAACATCATTCGACTCGACTAGAATCGCCCAATTGATGACGTCGACAGCGAGATGACCCAGCTCTCACAACTGTTGAGCACCTTAGTTAGCGCTTAGATTATATTTGATAGATCTGTATTAAATTTATCACAGTGTTGCAACCTGATGAGATTGACGTGAAGTCTAATTAATCTCTCAACAAAATAAGGGGACGGGGCCGGCATTTCTACATTAACTTCCTCGACCGGAACGGCGTCTATCCAAAGCCAACAGACATCTGCTTTACTCTTCTGTGTCTACAAGCTCTGTATTAACTAGGTCTTCAACCATTCAGGCCACATCGACCACAGCTCCGGTCACCACATCCACCGTATACTCAACTGAGGTGCACACAATCACATCCTGCGCTGCGTCCGTCACCAACTGTCCGGCAAGAGACCAAACAACCTTCCTGGTGACCGAGACTGTCGTTGTAGGGACAACGATCTGCCCTGTGACGGCCACAGAGACTGGCTCAGCCGGTTCAAGTATTCATACTTCAGTCCCATCGGAAGACGGCAGCTTGGGTCATGGCATACCAACAACCCAGGTGTATACCGTGACTACATCCGGCCCCGGGGGTGTACCAACTACGTATTTTACGACGGCAACTGCTCATCTTAATGTTGCAACTTCAATCACTTCTGCCGGAATTGCGGGAGGTTCTGGAAGTGGTGTCAGTAACGGTGCCCATAGTGCATCTCTCGATTCAAACTCTCCAGCCAACACGAGCACTGGCACGGCCATTGGAAGTGCTGCTCCTGCCGTCGCATCGTCTGCTCATACTTCGTCTACCCCTATTGCAATTCTTCATACCAGCTCCTCTACTGGTACCGGTACAGCCACCGAAGCTTCCGTTCCTGCCTACATAGGCGGTTCCTTCTCTTTGCAAGTAGACTTTGTGTCTATTCTCCTTGGTTTGGTGGCAGTTTTGGTAGTGTAGACCTGCCTCTTTTCGTCGATTGGACGTTCTTGTCTGGCTTTGTAATTATACAATTATACTTACTCTAATTAATATATCCCAGCGGCTCTTCAAAATTTTGAATCGTACTATCCCAGACAACTTTTTTGTCTTTGTCGGCATCAGGTATTATGCAGACCTAGATTCGGATGGGCAATTGGATGAAACTGCATACCACCATGAGCATGCTCATTTGAGCTATTTGTGTTGTTCACAAATTCACCTCCTCTAGATTGACACCAAATGATAGTCAAAGCCATACAAGTTCATAACCCGGGATACAGGCCTAATAATTTCAATGACAAGTAAGGTAGACAACCAACTGGTTTCTGAATAAACTACAGAAGACGAGCAGCAAACATATCAGAGTACAGCTAGGTGAGCTCTACTACTATGAATCAAAACTTGTGTGTAAGGACTGATTGCATTGAGAAAACCGGATTACCAATCCGGAGTACATCCCGAAATACAGCACAGACCCGACTTGCCAGCAAAAGCGGGTCCCTGGCTAACACTTATATATACATCAAACGCCGAATTGAGTGAAAATGACTAGTGCAGTCTCTCAACCCGAGAGTTTGCTAAAAGCACCCGCAGCACGAGCTCGTACAGCTGTCGCTGACTCGGAGCACTGGTTTTGAAACACACGGAATCGATACTTCTCACCAATATAGCCGAAAATTTGCTGAACAAATTCCCTTTCGATCATTCCTTCGGAAAAAGTGTCAAATGCGACACGCAACGAAAACATCAACCTGGATACCAAAAAACCAGGAACCGTTTTCAAGTAGTATGGCATACTTCGACATATATCGACAGCAAGCTGGTAGCGTTCCGAGAAGCTCAGAACCGTGAAAATACCATCATGATCACCGCCAGCTACGACTAGACGGAGAGCGCGATATAAACACATTGTTGTGGCTAAGAGTAAGTCCGGATAAATGAGCACAGGTGGCTGCTCTATGTCTCCGAATGACATGTTTTGAGAGTAAAAACGTGGCATCTCGGCATCCCTCAAGTAATCTTCTGCCGACATCTCCGTTATATATCCATGTTGGTAATGCAGTACATTGACAGAATACCACAGCTGCAGTCGCTGGTCAAGAGTGATTGCGGTCGACTGTATCTCATTTTGTGCTATGAGAAGTTCCCCTTGGGATAAATTGCCCTTTACCAAGGCGGTCTTGAAAGCGTCATACTTGCCAAGAAAGGCAGGAATATCGACTGCTACATCTAGAAGATGATGAAGAATGTCTTTACGTAGGCCGGTTTCGGTCCAAGGCAATGTCAACCAATCTTCTGAAGCAAGAAATGTTGCCTTTCTACTAGCGATGGCAGTTGTTACCTGGGCAAGTTAATAATTGAATGTCTATATCGAAGCGGAATGCTAACCCAGAACATCCGAAGATCGATATAAAGGGATTGATCCAACCCCGTTCGATGCCGATAGGGTGTACGTAGACGTAACAACTCTAACCCACCCAATTGATGTTTGAATATTGCACCTGGCGAGCTTTGATTAAAGGCCTACTCATCCATACATACATTAACAAGACGAAGAGCGAAACTGGCAAATTCATCTTACTAACCTCAATTACGGTCAAAAGAACGACCATGGTCAAAGCATCGGTCGAAGTACATTGTTGTGGATCATCTACTGTCTTTTGCAGTAGTCCCAGGGCTCGACGATACTGATTATTTCCAGCCGTCAAAAATTTCTGATTTTGATCTCGCTGTCCAATAAATATCAATGCTGTTGCGTCGAAGCCAGCGGCCAGAAGTGGGGAACATATTCGTCTTTCGGCAGCTGCACGAAGATCAAAGACTCGACCGTGAATATCTGTCGGATCGGGGGCAAAAGCATTGATCACCTCGCCAACGAAAACTTCGAGAAGGAACTTCTCCGGGGACGACGACTGTGCCAAAGCTTTCCGGAGACCTGTTGCAGAGAGTATCTGTAAAAGTTAGATTGAACTTTAGTAGCACTTTCGGACCACGTTAGTAACGTACTTGCGAAACAGCCTTCTTGTTCTCGTCGTTAGCTGCAACCTTCGCTTTCAAAGCAGATTTCTCTGGCCCGACATTTCCTTGCAGTACAACGCCGTTATGCTCGGTAAGCTTTTGCTCAAGCTTCCTCACTTTCGCCCGGAGTTCTTCGATAAGGTCTGATTGCTCAATAAAGCCCCGGTCATGTTTCGTGGTTCCGTATTCGCATTCGGCGGGCACGCCTCGCAAACAACAAGCTCGGCACGGTTTCACACGGTCGCACTGTTAATGAAGTAGCACCATCAGTCTCCAATTCATGTTCATCATGCTAGCTGCGCAACACACCTTTACTTTGCGCTTCTGGCAACTGAGGCATGACAGTGTACGGCGTGATTTCTTGCCAGCGACCGGCTGAGCTTTAGCGCTGTCACTCTGGGGAGTCTCGGCGTCTCCCATGAGGGCTTCATCGTCTGGTCGGCATCTACAAACGATTCGGTTTGGTCAAGTTGCAGAGGACGCAGTGTAGCGTTTCTATATTGCGTTTCTCGATTCCTCCACCCAGCTGGAAAATCACATTGAATGCGGCGAAGTGCAATGGGTGGGGGTAAGAGGGAACTGACTGATGTCAAGACTCCGAAGGAAACCAGTTTTGCCGTTTTGGTCCTAGATTAGTTATGCACTAGGATGAGTAATCTTTCGACCTCATCCACACTAAACGTAGGGTTGGCCGCTCTGATTGGTTGCTTTATATTTGCGCGGATCTGGTCATGACACGATACCGTATCATACATAACAGTAATAAATCTAAGCCGTATTTGGTCACCAACGTTGTCGTAACCCTAACCCAGGCTATTAATTCTGACGATAACAGCTTCAGTTCTGAGGCAGGCGAAAGACTAGGGAAATCATCTGGGGAACTACATACTTGCATGTTGTCTATGTTGTAGTTCTGGGAATTTCTCTCGCAGCTCAAGATATTCTGGAATGTATCGTCGACACCACAACCCCTGCACCATTCTCACCGACTGTCCGAGAAGCTTAGATGAACAACCATTCCGCAGCCTTGGGTACGTGCCTAATTTGGGTAGTTTGACAGCGGGAGACTGCAAGAACTGGGACCGATTTCGATGCATGGTAGCTATACTAGCGTCGATCTACAGGCCGTGTAACAGGGCTTGCGGACATAAATGCTCATGGTCAAAGAAAGGCAAGATCTAGCCCCTGTAAATTTTGTATCGAGTCGGCGGCGGAGATGTATTCCATGCCAGAAGTTGCCTAGTCTTCGTACAATTCGTGCAATGACCAGCGCTTTGGTACGGTGCTGCGTTCCTGGTCTACTTTGCGCCATGTACGTAGTCGCAGAATGCAGAGGTCTGGGGAAAAAAAGGAAGGCTACCAGTCAATAATTACCCCTGCTAATTTTTACACTAGCCTACAGTACGCGTACACTGCAGGTTGATAGTGCTGGAATCTGGTCCATTGTTACACACTCAATGTCGTTGTACTCACAGGCCAGTCAAATAATGAGCTTTGACGTTTGGGCGCAGTACAACCACTTAAATGGCATAGATAGAATTTTCGGGGCCTGCGGAATTTAAGTCTGCAATTTGCTCTCTCAATCGTGCAGTAGGTGTTCGACGCGCTCATACTGATAGTGGATTGCACATACCAAAAGATCGGGTTCACAAACATTCTTTTTTTAATGCTGTGGCTGATTATCTGCCGCGCATTGGGCCGAATCAATCGTGTCCACTTTCCAGAAAGATTCGGGTGGCATCAACGAGGCGTTTGGTCCTTGCTTGCTTTTTAATCGAACTATGCAACCCATGGATGATACGGGTGAATCACATGTAAAGATGCGCAGTATCAGGTCTGCATTAGCAAGCTGGATTTACCGGATGATTATACGAAACAAAAGAAACGAGACGACCAAATTACAAGGCATCAATCACCCCCTCAGTATTGATTCATCTGCTCGTACCACGCATATACCCTCTGGATATTGGATGCCCCTCAAGCCCCATCTAAACAGCATCTCATAGTAGTCAACATGGTTGTAGATCACATCGCACCATTTCTTTTCGCTATTTTTATGTTTCAGAAACGAACCCATGCGCCTTGTCTCTTTGGTGTACGCTGACACAAGAGTAGCATGTAATCTGTCGAGGCCATTGGCCTGCTTGACAGACAAGTTTTCTAATGGTAGGCCTAGTCTAGCATCGAGCCAGGCAAGATAACCCTCACACACGGATTTTTCGTCACACCGGTCAATATCGTCGCGACGCGCGCATACTCTATCAATGAGCATGGTGAATTCGCCACCAATGCATTTCGGGGTTTTGGAGATGTGCCGGGGGCAGAGAAGCCTGATTTTGCTTTTTACAAGCCCGCATCGTGTGACACAGTTTATCTTCATACAGCCCTGTGACAACTCGTCAGAATTATTTGTCTCAGTAATAGGTCCCTTCCGCGGAAATACTTTCGTTTTCCTCGTTTCGAGGAATTGACCTACCGGGGGGGTCTCTTCTCCTGGGGGCCCTTCAATAATCCATAACTTCATGAAAGGGTAGAACAGTTCGGGAAGGCCAACCCCTTCTCGATCCGGATCGATTTCAGTCCAGCGCCTAATGGAGTCATTGTGCACCATCGGTCCGCTCTCAGGCTCCCAGTTGGAGGAAATTTCGCAAGTATCATATTCGCCGCATGCTGTTCTAGCGATGATATTTCGTGGGCCAAAAGCTCTACGTGGTTCACATCGTACATACAACTGATACAACACTTTCCCGCATAAGGTAACCATTCGGAATTTGCAACTGTTCTCGGGGGGCTTGTTGGTCAGTACCCATGCCCTAACAACGGAAATCGAAAACATATTCTAAGCTCACATTTTGGCCTTCCGGCAAAACAAGACCATGTCGTCGCCACTGTGATGGATAAAAAATGGACCACCAAAATCGCGTATCTGGATCATATCGATGTTTTCGTTCTTTTGTCGTACCGACCCATGTGTAATCGCCGTATCTCGACTTTCTGTAAGCCTCCTCGGCATCATCTAGGATCAACGTGCTGATCAAGTCGGTATTCGCCGTACCTATGTCTAGGATATCGAGATTCGCCTTCGCCAATGCTACCAGAAATGCGAAAGTGGATGGGTATCGGTTTTTCTTTTGGCTGAATATTTTCCCGGGGATAGCTACACCGTAGGCAAGCTTATTTACGTCTTTCCTTGGTATGATTATGCCGTGGCTGAACAGGAAGACATCATCTCCAGTCATTAGGCTTGTATATGGTTTCACGGTTATGGCTGATGCCGGGCTGTTTTTGAGAATGAGATCAAGACGGTGTTGCAATTCTTGATCTTCTTCATCAGATATATCGTCCTCAGAATCATGCTCGTCGGATCCATTACAATCCTCTTTCCACCCATCATCCGTTTCAATGCTTTTGTTGTCAGATTTCTGAAGTCCGATTGGTCCAGCTTCACAAGATTCAAATTGAATCGTCTTTTTTGCTGTCAACTGATCAGACTCCCTTGAACGAGTTGGCGACTGTCTCTTTGTTGAGAGTCTTGTTGAAGATATCAACTTTTTCTTCAGGGCAGACCGGAGAGGCCTCTTGTTATTGATGTAGCTCCACGCCGTATTTTTGGAATTTTGAGAGATGTTGGTGACAACGGAACTTGTCTCTGTGATGGTAGGCCGAATAGGTTCTTTGCCTTTGTCTATATACTGGGTTTCTGCAACAGTGAACCTGGTAAATTCTGATCCATCGGTTAACGAAAGTCTGAAAGCACGTTTGATCAAGACTTCAAGCTCGATTTGGTCACTTGTGCCCACTTTTCCATCAGATGATCCTTGTTGCTGTGTCTGAAGCGACCTCTGGGCACTTTCAACTAGGTAATCAACACCACCGGCTGCGTTCGCTTCCTTGGCCACTTCTGTTGACATTTGAGAAGACTGATGAGTGCCTGAAGATTCTCCTCTCTCAACGCTATGACCACTGGCAACACTTCTCGCCTTCTTGGTCTGTCGTCCAAGAGGCTTTTGATCCATCTTCGCTGATATTGCCTGCTTATTTGGATACAGGCTGAATAGTATCTCTATCCACTGCACATGGGAATGATGAGGCAGTGAGGAAAAACTCCTATTTTTAGCCTTCCCGTTGAGCAGGTTGGTTGTATCATCAGTGACAGCAACGTTACCGTCAAATGACTTCAAGTGGTCGCCCGATGACTCGGTGATGTAGGAGAGGCAGAGCGAGACTGTTTCAGCCATGGCGCTTATCGACGGTATATTCTATGCTTCGCGTATACTCGAATAATCTGGATAGAAAACCGGGAAGTATTGATTTTTACGTGTTTACGTTACTTCGACGGTGTATAAGAGGCTTGAGAAGGGAACGAGGTACATCGTCTAGATGGTACCTTAGTCACCCAACGTGGTACAAGGCTAGAATACAACCGTGTTTTACATGTTTTTGGGCTGTCCCTATTTTCTGGTATGTTTTCCAGGCTCTGACTGGCTCGGAGTTGCCTCGATATGGACGGGTATCCCGGAATTATCTCAGGGATCAAACATGGAAGTGGAAAAGTCATCGCCACGCATTGGTCTCATGGCTGAATATAACTTATCAACTGAAGTACGTGCCGGAACTTAGTTATGTTCTAGAATCCGTCTATATACCTAAGTCCTCAGTATCACGGATCTCAAGTGAATTTGGTTACAGTGCCTCCTTTTCCACATCACCTAAGCACGAGTCGGTGGCTTAAGTGTTAACGTCTGACTCATAGAAGTAACAATTCTGGTACATTCTGACAAAATAATTGTCATTGTTACACCATGTAGTACAAAGTAGTAGCCATCAACATAATACTGCAACATTCACCAGGTACGTACCCGGTACTTTTCTTACTAAGCCTTTTATTGCCATTACATTTGTCCAGGATTCTCAATCCCCGACTACCTAGGCATTGATCATTCGACTATGGATACTAAAAAGCTAAGTAGTCTTTATATTGGTGAAACTGGGCGTACATTTCAGGACAGGGATCATGCTCGTTATAATGGTAATAATCAAATTCGTTAGCACGAGAGAGATACACTTCTCATTTGAGCTGTGATTTACCTATCATTGCAGAAATGAAGCCTGCCGAGTTTATATCAATTGCATGAAAATGTTCTGATTGTTTTTAGCACTATGGAATGTTAATCAATACCTAGGTGGCTATACATGTTTTGAAACCATAGAATATGGTATGTGCTACTTGTAACCACGACCGGGCTCATATAAAACCGTGAATTTTTTCTTTATATTAAACCCTGAAGCACACACAACAAGACATCATAATCGGGGAGATAGTGGAAACTAGGATGACGGCAGATGATAGAGTGTAGATAGTGGAGTGCAGCTATTTTCTCTAAAATTTGTGTTCGGGTGTATCCACTATAATCTAAATGGAAGTATGACTTGGTAGATTGACTTTTTAAGAGATCACAGATTGTAGAGAAGAAGCGGTGAGAAAAAGAACATACCAGACACTAAAAATCTGGGAAGATTGGTAGGTTAAAATAGCTAGTCCAGGATCATAAGAAGAAGGAATATAAGATATAAGAAGGTTATATTTCTTATAGTCCAGATAAGACTATAAATAACTTTATAGGCACTTAGATCATATGGCTAAAGTAATGTAAACAAGACAAATAGAAGGAAGAATACTAGTCCAGAGGAAACAGCACGTCGACTTGAAGTGCTAAATCTAAATGGTCACAATCGCCCACTTCTCCAACATCTGCATCCTCACCTAAGAGTAGGACCATATGCGTGAATCCTCCGCATTCAATTCCTCCTCTACTCTCTGTAGGGACTGTATGAGGCACCTTGCAGAAGTCAAGTGACTAGCAACTTACTTCGCAGAAGAGTGCATTAGTTATTGGTTTTGCAGTAGTCTGAGCAGTGAATATGGATACCAAGATTAAAGAAAGGATGCTTTTCTAGACATGTAACTCATAAATCTCCCTGAACTAACGTATTTACCCATATTTAATAGGGGTTCTCAACATGCTCTGAGGACCTGGCGCTATAAGGTCATCAGTATAACGCGGCCATCTTGCCGAGCGCTTATAATCTTTTGGTATACAGAGAACCCTTTAATTTAAAGACATACCGCCTGTGTTTCTGTTTTCTTTTGAGTCATACCTATAGCATGTATTTACATTTTAGCATCGTAATAATCCTCCTGATGAACAGTCTCGTTGTGTTGTTATCCTCTGCTCTAGCTTCTTGCAAATAGCACCAAGGTGACTGCTCACTGGAATGGTTGTGTAAGAGGGGGTTTACGAGAGTGTAACAGTACGGGCACTAGATAGGGTGGGGCTAGTCCTCAGGCGGTGAGGTAACAGCGCCGCTACGATACATAGCATGTAGGACCCATGGATGCATAATTTTCTATTTCCCACAAGGATTGCTAGTCGCCAAGTTAGCAGCATTTCAACAGTGAAAGACAATTGTGTCCCGACCAAATAAACGTAACAATTGGAATCTCCTTCACTGTCCTTTGTCAGTTTTGGTGTTATATCCATTTTTGCAATGATACAGCCAATACTCACACCCGAGAAACTGTGGTCAGGTGGCATTCCTTCGTCGGTTCGTCCTCATCCTAATGGAGAATTGACCGATGGACCGGAGGAATCTGATTGGAAGGACTGGAAAGAAGAGTGCAAAGGATGGTGCCAGTTCGTAGAGGTATTATTTTCCACTATCATGCCCCTTATGACCTTTTAATTCCTATCATGCTGATCTTTTACTAGGAGAAAAGGGTTCCTATGACTGATCTCAATGAGGAAATGCAACAACGACGAGCCCTTATTGCAACATGGGCCTCCGCCCATCAGGAATTTCGAGATGTAATCCCCATATCCCAAGCAATCAGTCTTTCGTTGGACTAATAAAGGTAATATTATAGTCTTATCAAGGGCGTGCTCCTTCACGAAACTCGGCGTTAGATTACCCTCAACATCTTCTTTCCAAGGTTGAACTTGGAGAGAAACGCTTCTTTTGCTTGGCTTCTGTAGATAAGGAGCAAGATGCTGATAATTATAGCCGTCTAGTCAAGAGCCTTATTCTTCTGTATCTCCACGACGACCAAGGCACCGGCCATCCACTTAAACATGCAGCCGGAGAATCTCCTCAAATTCCAGACCTCTTGGCAGACTCATCTACAACATCGATTACACCAAGTTTTTCTCCTACTACGACCTCTTATTCAACCTCTATTTACACCCAGCTGACTTCCGCGCCGTCTCTATGACCCGCTCCGGCACGGTGATATTTCCAGAGCAATATTCAAATATCCCCTATACTGTGATCAGTCAAGACAATTTGAACCAAGGAAGAGTAGCAGTGATGACATTCAAACCTAATGGAACGATTGGACAGTATGCCAATCTGTTTTCCTGGAATTTCACTCGAGTAATGTCGTATTATCACGGGTTGGCCTGGCCATTTTCAGAAATCTTTAATTATGAACATTCGGGATGTCCTTTCGCAGCTCCATATCTCGACGAACCGTAAATTGTCTCCATTCCTGAATCACTTGATTATCAACTAACATGCCGATAGAATAAATATGAATGAACCCCTTCTCGATATTGTGAAATTTCTTAGGCAAAGAGGAGACCTCCATGTTTTCCGAGGTTCAATGGCAGATTGGGAGCAACAAATCAGAAAATTTGCTCCGGGATACTTGGAGTTGGAAGCTCAGGGGCGAGAAGTCGAGTTTGATTTGGCAAACTTGTGGAATGAAAAACGTCTGCGTTACAGTCATCATACGAACGACTTAAGAAGAAGACCAATACCCCAATAGGAAGCCTATCTTATACTGTGATATATTGCTCTAGAAAGAGAAACAGTTCCTGCTCTATCTCTAGCTTCAATCAGATTAAAAGGATTTGAAGAGCAGATATACATCAGTTCACTATCATGTGACAGTACTTGGCAAGGAAGATAACCAGTTGCAAACAAAAAGAACTTGAGCACATGTATTGAAAATACTTATACCTCTATGACATGCTCCTCTCGTCGAATAAAGAAGTTACTCATCGATGATGCCCATGAAAGTGCTTCTCAAAATGACTGTGAGACGATGCTATAATAGATTTAAGATATTCTTAGCTTTCATGATTATCATTAATATAATTCTTCTTTATTACACCTTTTATAGCTATCCTCACTAGCAGTATAATAATAGGAAGAATGAAATAAAACGTCTGTATGCTATTCTGGAGGTGAAAATCGCTCTTACATACTAGGGTTTTAGATCAAGGCTTTATCTACTATCTTAAAAAGACCTTTCTTGCCTTTAATTATATGTTTTGCCTCTAGTTGGCCCATATATGTTAAGAGTATAGATGGTGGTTTGTTCAAGGTTCCTATTGACTTGAATTGGCTGTCTTAAATTGCCTTACCATAATTATACTAGATCACTTCACTGTGCTTTCCAGCTAGGTTTACTAACTACAGCGTTACCCAGTCAAATATTATTCGTTTTGCTTGGCACTCTATCTCCAATTTCTATTATCAATCCATATTAGAGCCGAGGAAAGATTGAGCGTATATAAGATACAACGGTTGCGGTAGACACTTTACCATGTATACCATTTGGTAGGCCAGCAATAATAATATAGTGGCCACTTAACTCACCAAGTTTATAGGCATTCAGGTCAGTAGAAGATTTAGGCAAGGGACTATGAGTTCTATCTAGCATGACACAGGCAGCCGCCATCTCCAGCGGTAAAGCGCATGTCCACGCGACTGTGTAGTGATCGTGTGTTAAAGAGAATTGTATAAACGTAGAGGCACGGGACAGGATATTACTTGGATAGAAAGATGATGGTCTCTCTACAGCAATTCGGTTTCGTCTATAATCAACCCCGCTGGCCGCGTAATGTCTATCTGTAATACCTACTGTCACACCTCATGCATTCTATTAGCTTGGAAAGGTTCCTTTGATAAATTGTACGATTTTTAATTCCTGTTACATCACCACTGTATACCTATGTATTAATTTTACAACACAGCGCCTTGCAGGAACAGTTCTACATGGTTTGCAGTTTTTTGACGCGGCACCACTCCCGTTGTCGCCTGCGGTAATAGAACAGACACAAAGCGGCTAATCTTGACCAGGCGCATGAATCAGAATAGTTACTGATCTCCCCTCTCGGAGCAGAAGGAAGGGACGTCACATCTTGATTATTTAATTACATCCCTGCCAGGCTGAATAGGCCAACTTCGATATTGCTATATCTGGAATCATGCTGATTGGCGTATCCAGGGGTCCGGAGGATCCCCTGAATCCAGACTAGCAGCTATGCAGTAGCCCTCACGAGTTAAACCCCTTGCATGGAGGCTTCCACCTACACCGTTCAGATTTACCTTTCGTGTGTCTTTTCAGCTTTGCAGTCGAGGATGGCGGAGATGTCAGATCACCACTGCACCAATGTATGCAGGTGAGATCAGTCAGCTACACAATAGCGGTCAATCTTGATCCTAGCTTCATATATCACGCGAGCTCATTTCGAAGACGGACCCGGGAAACCGCACAGTTTACGCCTCCCTCATCCCAGAAAGCTTGATCATATAACACTAAGTATGTTGATGAACCGACCCAAAATAGGCAAAAACTGCATCACATATGGCACCTTCGACCTCTTCCACGACGGCCACCGCCGCCTCCTCCAACGCGCGCGCTCCTTGGGGTCCCATCTCACCGTAGCAGTCACAAGCGACACCTTCGACCTCACCCGCGGCAAACTCAACGTATGCCAATCCCTCGCCGAACGCCTCCAAGCAATCCTCGCCTCCGGTCTCGCCGACAAGGTCATCGTCGAAGAATATGAAGGTCAAAAGATACAGGACATCGTCAAGTACGAGATTGATGTTTTTGTGCTAGGATCGGATTGGACGGGGGACTTCGATTATTTGAGGAAATATTGTGAGGTTGTTTATTTGGACAGGACGCCAGGAATATCGAGTACAATTCAGAGGGGGTTGATTAGATTGGGGGTTGTGGGGTGTGGGCGGATTGCGAGGAGGTTCGTAGTTGAGTCGAGGTTTGTGAGTGGTGTGGTGATTGAGGCGGTTTATTCGCGGTCTCTGGAGTCAGCTACGTCCTTTGCTAAGGATGCGAATATTTCAAAAGTTTGTGCATCGTTTGATGCATTGTTGGAGTCGGTACAAGCGATTTACATTGCTTCGCCGCATAGCACGCATTTCGCCTATGCGAAGTCCGCGCTGGAGGCGGGGAGACATGTGCTATGCGAGAAGCCTCTTACGTTTTTGGAAGAAGAGGCGACGCGGTTGGATTCTCTAGCAACAGAAAAGGGCTTGGTTTTCATTGAAGCTATTAAGACGGCATTCATGCCTGGATTTCAGCGAATGATAGCATTGGCACAGAGTGGAGCGATAGGCCACGTCTGCTCCGTGACCGCAACATGTACCATGATTCGCACGGTCAAAGAACGGGAATACGATCCGAGTCAAGACGGTGGGAGTCTGACAGAGCTCGCAAGTTACCCATTCCTAGCAGTCGCCAAAATATTCGGGACAGATGAGAAACCCTATATAACGTCCGAATCTGTCAACCACGTCCAGACAGGCGTCGACATACTCTCCCGCATCTCCATGCGCCTCAAAAACGCCATGGTCTCATGCACAGTCGGCATCGGCGTAAAATCGGAAGGCGACCTAATTGTCGCTGGCACAAAGGGATATCTATATGTTCCTGCCCCTTGGTGGCTCACGAGCAGCTTTGAGCTACGATTCGAAGATCCAGTAGCTCGACAGTCATTCACAGTCCCCATGAAGGGAGATGGATTGAGGTATGAGTTGGCCGAGTTCATCAAGTTAATTAATGATGGGGGACATCATGATAGCTGCAATTTGTCTGCGAGGGAGTCGATTTTTATTGCGGGGTGTTTTGAGCGGGCGAGGAAGGGGAATATGAGTATTGGAGTGGTCTCGGTTGATAATGAATGAGAGATATAATTTTTGAGGTTGGAATGCTTGTCAGCTCAGCCCTATGCTGGCATGATTTGATGTTTCAGAATCAATCATGCCCTAGGTATGACCAATGGTGCAGATATAGATTGGGATATGACTCTACCCATAACCCTGACTGAAGATCGAAGAGATACTATCCATGTATCATCACCATCTCGACATTAGCGCTAGAAGAAATGGAACGTCACAGCCAATACCTAGATATGTAGTGCTAGCGCAGCCAGATTCGGGCATATAGCTAAGAATAAAATTATCCATAGGAATCAAGTTAGTGGATTTTGAGTATTTTTACTATAATACTTTGAGATACCACGCTAATATTTCTTTAGTATAAGCATATATTAGTTATAAAATTATTTTATATATGTTAAATATGTCCAAGATATATACGTAATCTTAGACCCTAGCTCTCCAAGAATTTTCTCTAATAACTCTTAAAAATTATTCTCTAATCTCCAAACTATCTCTAGTTTTAACTCTAACTAATCTATACCTTCTACTAGGATGTCATTGTGGCCTTCATTGCCCTAAGAATCTAATAAAGGAAACATTCAAGTGACTTGTGTCGAACAGCTATGAAAAGGTGGGATATATGTTATATCTAATAAAATAGCCCCATTACTGGTCTATACATTTTTATACCTCGAAAGCTTCATACTGCATGCATCAAAGGCGTCAAAGAACCTCTTTGTGCAATATAACGGCATTCAAAAGAATCTCACATCAGCAGAAGATGGAACTTGGAGATCTTTGTCCTAGCAAATCTTAAAACTATCAGAATAAAGGACTACACCTTCTCTTGTCCTTTAAAGGGGAAAGTCAATGCCACGCGTATCTATAAATATAGACTTGCCGAACTTAGAGATCCAGAGTTTCATTTCCCAACCATGCTTCAATGAGACCTAAAATCCAAAAACGCTCCTAAAACATCTTTTTGATCCTTGAAAGACAGGTACTAGGACGAGGAACCCGAGCTACTGAGTCACCGACTCTGAAATAATGACTTGGTGTATAGATCAAGCTGCCGCAGGGAATGAAGATGGGCCGTCTCAAAAGAGGAGGAAATTTAGTGTTGGAGAGGTAAAGATCTCGATACCTATTAAACATTTTTCTTGAAACATTACTAACATAATATAAGAACAATGAGGAGTGGTCTGCAACTCTCTATAAAACTATGCCAGTTTCTCTACCCAGTCAGCTTCAATCAGACCCTACAAATAAGCAGGAGCTCGAAAACTTTCTCAAATTATTTTTCCCAGCAGACGAAATAGTAATGGAGCCGGAGTTGAGACGCATTGAGAATCGTGAAGGGCATAACCTTATTGAACTTCTACAAGACCTCCATAAACAAGTGGGGGAACTCAAGGAGCAACAAAAGTATTCCAACGAAGAATTGAAGGAGCAACAAAAGTATTCCAACGAAGAATTGAAGGAGCAACAGAAAAACATCAACAATCAACAGAAAAATATCAAAGATCAACAGAAACAAATCGAGGAACAACAGAAAAGGATTGGAGAGACGGATAATCTACTGTTAGCCGCTTATGCAAGTGAACTAGAATGGACAGCTGGAAAGAGCGATAAGGAGTCTCGTTATATGAGAAATGTCATTATCCACGGTGGAGACATCAGATATGCTATTAGATCCATCAAGTTTCTGGAAGAGTTTGGTGAGACTACCCGTGTGCGAAATGCGTCCGAAGGATTTGAGATAACCTATGGAGTCCCTGTGAGCATGATACGACCCATCATTGCAACTGCACCGGAAGAGATAGTGGAATTGCTCAATAAGAGAGGAGTACTTAAAAAACTTTGGAAATGGAAAGAGAAATTCCCTGAGGAGAGGAAGCAATGGATTGAAGATAGCGACCAAGCTATCAAAACTTGGTTGCAATCCGGAGGAAAATCATGTCTTGAGGAAAATTTCAAGAAAGAATATTTGAGATTGTGTCAATGGATGGCTGAACTTGTTGATGTCATTAAAGGCTGCAGCTAGGCAGCTGTTTTTTCCTGTAAGCTTTTTTACAGCTTGTTTCTATTTTGCCATTTGCTACTCACCTTCTTCTGTCTTCATTAGCTAGGTATGTTCTCAGTGGTATAAGAGTATTTAATCCATAATTTACCATACTATAGTGCCTCACAAAATCAGTTCGTCAATCTATCCCAGGGTTTCTCTTAAGGCAGCGAAGCAGGATAGTCACGAAGGTACTTTGACTAAGTTTGTTCTGCCCGACTTTGCAGCAGTCACGACGTGTAACCTCCAGGTGTTGCCGGTGGTTTACATCTCCTGAACTGCCTGCGAGAACCAATAGTCCGGTATTTCTGTAGTTGTCAGTGTATTCGTCGTTGCGCTGGTAACTAATGGTACGTGATACTTACTACACCTGACTGTTGTGAAATTGTCAATCACCGCACAGAGATTATAGGTTGAACATCGCCGAATAGTACCGCTGGTGCACCAACATAAGCACCATGGTCTTCTGCCGGCCACAGATCCAGCACCGACTGTATTAAAAACTGATTGAGTGGAGCAACTAATCATATAATTGCTCAAAGTGTATGGCGTTGATATTGATCTGTGCCGACAGATGTTGCATTGGGATATTGCTTCACGACATCCTTCATCCACTGCCCGTCGCCGAGTCCAGTACCTGGATAGGCTCTGTTTCTGGGAGAGACACTCCTATGAGGTCTCCGTGTATTGCTTCTTTGTGTAGTTCGTGCTGCATTCACAGGCGCTCATATGTGTAAAAAACCTCGCGCACCTATGAAAACGCACCCCACAGGTAAAAAGACTAGAAGATAAACCCTATATCATTTTTAATGTTAGGGTTTTAGCAGTGGGTTACATAACTTACTATATTAATATGGTGGAGCGCACGTTACAACTCGCCAAATCTGACCCCTAGATATCCACTGGTTATTTAGGAAGGTCAAAGAACGTAGTTCTTATAACCAGTATCTGATGCAGAGCGGTCGAAATGCCATGAATAATAAGCCTCTGAAATCGAGATGTTAAAAAAAAAACATTACTAGTGCAATTGCAGACTATGTTTATACTGGTAATAAATATATCTCGTCTTAATATGCCGCCCAGCAGGTTCGGTCTTGGTGCATACATACTAAGATCTTACTTCTCACTCCTTTGAGCAATAGTGTTATTGAATCCATAACGGTTGAATTTAAAGATCAATCAAATGAATGCAAACTCTAGTAACCGGTCAATCCAGTGGGAATTCCTTGGTTAGCCTTATACGCTGATATATATGCCGTGGTCCATTCAAGATACCTGTTTCCGTGACCAGTGACCTGCGTTGGATCCTGCGGCTCAATATCTTTTGAATATTCTACAAGAAATAGATAGGGAGTTAGTTGGTGGTCTTGACTGGCACGTAAATATCCGAGAAAAGCGGCTGATCGCTCACTAACCTGAATCATACTCATCGACAAATTGAGGATTACCATTGGCATCATCAGCTTGCCTTTGTGCCATCCATCCGTTCCACCATGTTAGCATTACCACCTTAGGATGGATATCAAACGCCTGGGCCCATTGTGCGGCAAACGTCTGACTCTGCTCCCGCGATGTTGCTGTCGCCTTGTCGCTTATATATGTAGCCTGCTTTGCTACGCATACACTTATTTCTTCGGCAATACCATCCATAGTGCCGATGTTTTGAGGCACATCTTGAAGAAAGGACCATTCTCCTCGGCTAGGCTGGTCTGGAGACCCCACATTTTACGCATAGTGAAATTTCCAGCGAGCTCAGTGGGAAGCGTGTCTGTTGTGAGAAGTAGCAGTTTGCCCTCGTAGGTGACCCAGAAGTCGGCGTAGGTAGAGTTACTGTAGTAACGGTCTTGAACGAAGCGGCCAACTGCTGATGGGTCGGCGTCCGTTGAGGCAGTGCCGATCCAAAACACCACGTAGGGACTACGATGCCGTTCAATTAGTCAAAGTAATACATTTTGATGGTAGGAATTGCGTAAAATAAATTCTTGTCGGTACTTACGTGTTCATGGCGGCGGCTCGCTGATTGTTCATTTCGTCAAGAAGCACGTCTGTAGGCTCAGTAAACAAGCCAGGGGTGTATCCTCCATAACCCTAAGGTGTCAATTAATAACAAGAAAGCTATCGCATAGTCAATGGATGATTGAATGTACCTGCAAATTTGTTGCATCTATAACGATAAAATCGATGCCCGCACCAGAAAGTTGCGAAAAATGACGATCTAATACATTACGGTCACTGCCTCCATAGTAACCGCCGTCTGGACGTCCCCAAAAGTGCCAGGCGCCCTGAGGAGCAAAGCTGCCGTCTCCTTGTTCAATTTCTGTAATGTCCGGGGATGGGGTACCTGAGTAGCCAAGACTGTGCCAGACAGAATAACAAATACCCACAGCATTGGTGGTGTTGTCAATATCAAAAGTGGCCGTAGACCAGGAAGTGAAAGCTATCAGCACAAAAAAGATTGAAAGCAACATGATGCGAAATATATCACAGCAACTTGAAGACCCTTGAAGTTTAGAAATGCAAAATAGGAGCTAGGGTCTTTATAATTAAATTATCTTCATTATCATTCCTCTTTGCGCCATTCCATTATAGTAGCTGACATACGCGTTCGCAAAATACTATTTAAGATAAGGCCATATATTTTCTCTTAGACCTGATCATCATTGAAATTTCTAGCAAAAGTAACTACTGGAAACCGTTACATTAAACTAAGAGATTGGCAACAGTATAAAGATTCAAAAGACATTGAAAAGACTGCATTATTTCGCGCAAAACAATCTCGCCTGCGTGGGTGACAAATCGCATGGAAGGAAATACGTAGAAACTTGCATGTACTTGTTTCAGTGTAGGTGAGGTGGCAAACCTAATGGAGAATTATCGGATTAAGAGCATCACCAGGGATGAGGACTAAGTGGAAAGTCTTTGTTCCTATACTTGAAATTCTTCCAAAAGAATATCAAAGATGTATAGAGCTTACCACATGCATGTCATGGCGAGAAGCCTAATGCAACCTTCGAACCGAGGGTACTACTCTGTGCCCGATAGGCGCTTTAGATGTTTCAATGATATTAGTTTTTGGGAGTAATTGTCCGTGACCAGGAAGGAAAAGAGGATCTATGTCCACACTACGTAGTAGATTGGTTCCGTCAGCGCTTTATCTGTAAGGTCTGAAGATCTGATGACTTACGTGAAAGGCAAAAGGATTCGCAAAACTTCTCACGCAGTTTTCCCATAACGAAATCCATCATTACAGAGCCAGCCATCTTCCTCGTTTCAACGGGGGTTCGTTTCTATGACCGAAGTAAAGATATTCAGGTCAACTATCAATGGGAAGCTCAATTTGGATATATTATCTGAAATCGTCTAAAAGATCTTAAGACCGAGATGTTCATCCACTTCTTCTGATAATATAGTTAACTATTATACCGAGTTGACTCAACGCTAAATATGAAGTATTATACAAAGAGTACGGATCGATCGTATTGCGACACTAGAATCGCGTCCCTCCGTGCCAAAATAGGTAACTCGTTGAATTTAGGACTGGCGATCGGCGTGGTGACATGACTCCAACAAGATTCGAAGATCACTTCTGCTTTTGTGTTTGCACTCTATTTCATCTACCTAGGTAGATATATAAACAGAGTCTCGATGAACTTTGAAGCGCTCTCTGCCTTGGAAGTTAACGTGTAAATCCATTCGGATTGGACTGAAGCAATTTTTGATAAAGTGATCCGTTCTTCTTAAAACAAGTCATTACCTATCTACGATAATTATGGGCAACGCGATTCATTTTATTCTGCGTGGTTTATCTCCGCAATGTATGGCATTGCATTAACATCTGCAACTCCAATATTGAAAGAGAGGCAGACCGGCACTTGCCCACCAGAATTCGTCAATGTTGTCTTTAATGGTGGCTATTCGCCATCCCAATTTTATCAAATCCCTGGCGCTTCGAATTGGATTACATTCGGCTTGGGATCCAACCCTGGACAGATTCCCATGATGGCATTTGCGTCCGACGTGTCCGATGCTGTGTCCATGGTCAACGGGGCCAATTTTCCTGAGTATATGCTCACTTTCAACGAGCCTGACTACTCATATGACAATATAACACCAACGATGACCCCTCAGGAAGCCGCGACGGCTATCGCACCTCTTCTTGCATCACCTGGCAATTCAACCAAGTTTATTGCACCCGTTACCGCTGATCCCACGAGCGACTGGCTTCCCCAATTCTATCAGGCATGCAATTGTCAGAGCTTTTTCTATGCATACAATATCCATGTTTACTTACCTGATACCAATGATGCTGAAAACGATATTACACACTTCCATAACACTTTTAGCGACAAGCCCTTATGGGTCACAGAGATTGCTCCCGGTAACGCCAATCCATCTTGCTCCCTTAGCTGGGATGATGTTTCACAATTCATGGAACAAATATACTCGTGGGGAGCTTCTACCGGTTGGATCGAGCGAATTTTTTGGAACACTGGGAACGAAATTCCCAATGACACAAATGTTTGCAACTCATACCTTCTGGACTCAAATAGCAATCCTTCGCCATTACTTGCCACTTTTGATAGTCTGAATTGCTCCTCATAAGCCACGTTTTTGTCTTTAGTCGAGAGAGAGGAGGCAGTCTATGTCGTCAGCTTGGCTGTGTACTCGATAAGAAACAGACTCGGCGAGCAAATTGACAAGTCAAAACCCCTCAAGATGTTAGAGAAGGATTTCCAAATCATACCTTGTTATGACATACGTAATTTTTGTATTCACCTGATTGCTTTACAAAGTAAAGATTGATACAATCCAATGATAAGCTTTTGATGATGATGTGAACTACCCTGGGAATCGAAGCGAGACAAGGCTAGAAAGCCACTACTTCAACTTGTTCTCCGCAGTAGTGTAAAGCAAAAAATACGTAGTATGTGCTGGAAAGCCAAGTATCATGCATGGGTCTTAGGGTTCCTCCTTTCGTGGATTGGAATCGGGGCCCGCAACGACCGACACGCCGACACGGGGATGTGGATGGCATTCAATCCAGACTTTCCCCGAGTATATCGATTGGGCGGTGCACGATACATCAAACAACGCATACCCCTCGGTAGCGTGATTACTGCTCAGGTATAGGTCGTGCGTGTAAAGCACACAGCTCTGGTCCTTGTTTCGTACCAGGGTGTTGAAACTTGCCTGTAAATCTAATGAGATCTTGGGTTACTACCACAGAAATTTGGATAGCTAGATCATTTATCAAAGTATCATTACAGAGGAGCCTATTTTCTGCCCGACTTTAATAAATAGCGCATGGCAATTGGGAGATCTATTGCGAAGCCAGCTTGTTGAGGGCCATCCCAGGACGCAGGCGGTATTTCGCTACAGTAACAGGTCACTCAATTCAATGACATAACTTTGTTGACCTCATTGGCCTCAGCTGGCCAAGCGAATTGTCTTGCAAAGATGCTTAGGCTTCATGCTATAGATCAAGATCGTTATGTCGAGTAGCTTCCCGTGAGAGTGACGACGCCCCATAGGCTTGGGGACAAGACGGACGTCACCGTTGTCTTTCGGGTAAGTCCCCGGGGAGACCGCCCCCAACACACAAGCCGCAATTGAATCGACAGCTAGTGTACCAAGAATGGTGGATTCAGCGGAGCATTACTGTTTTAGGAATCGTCATTCTCAATTCTCAAGCGCATCGAGCCCGGCCCTCCCAGTTCTTCAGTCTTTGCTATACTGGGGCCATGAAATACAGAACCCCGATCTCCCCGAAAATTCGAAAGTTGCGCGTGCGCCAGGTCGTTTCAATGAAGGAAGTGAAATTATGGATCATTCAATGCCCAAGCAAGTCACTAGGAAGTTCTAAAATGAGTTTACTTGGGCTATGTAGTTTAATGTGTCTCAGTTAAGAAAACTCCGTCTTTTTCCTCTATATTCTCAAACTCATTTGCTCGCGCACGGGTCTCTCTATCTGTATTGGCTGTTCTAGGACTGATACGCAATCTCCCGTATTGCATTGCCTTCTTCTAAATGGTCTGATAAAGTATTTTCCTGCACGATTTCAGTCTCTCTATGGTGGATACCATCATAATAGGTCTATTCACATCATGGAAGGCATTGCGAGTACCACTGATTCTGTTCATCACATGTTGTTCCTGCCGCACAAATCGTTACGCCAGACCAACCACTTCCACCGCATTGCCCATACATTGTTTGTACGGAACTTGGAGAACTTGAAGTTGTTGTTGAGCTAGAAGCAACTCCAGTTGTCAGGCCTACGGGCGTTTCGTCTGTAGCGGTCTGTCCGTAGCAAACACATGTCTCCCAGTCCGTAGTGGCTTGTCCAGGACAACCGATAGGCTCAAAGTCCACGACAACATTATCTCCAAATATCTCACTTTGCGCCATTACATCAAAATGATACTCATATCCGTACTCATTTGTACCACCGACCTCTGGACACCATTGCTTGTTGCCATTGTAGGGGCAGAGATTTGTAACCATAACTATAATACTTTCGCCTGCAGCTCCACCAACGCCGCATCCATTGCACGGTGAGCTGCCTGTCGAGGTAAGATTATAGCATTGTCCACATCCGGCACCGCACCAAGAGGCACCGGCAGTATCGAAAAGAGCTTGTGACCCCGCGGCAGTATATACACCGTTAGAAATGCCAAGCTGAGTACACAACGATCAGTCAAACTGCTCTGAGACTTTTTAGAATGATCTCAATGGTGACCAACCTGCCATAGGTCTATACCGGAACTACTGCCGCAGCCACAGGCACCTTCCTGTCCGTCGTAATAGTGCTTTCAATAATCTGTTAGCGAGATCTCATGTAGTCGGAGATACAGATACCTACTGTTGTTGTTGCGAGGTAGGCTGATACCACGACCGTCAGCGTATGAAGAAATGTAATGGCAACTAGCTTCATTGTGTGCTGTTCTTTTCTATTATGTGACTGAGTATCAAAGGGTAACTTGCTAAAAATCAACAAGCGTCTGGGTTGTTGTTCGTATTTAGGAGAAAATCTTAAAATATTGCCCAAGTGTGCCAGGCAGAGATTTTATATCCTACTAATTGCCACATTGTACATATCAGATATTACGATCTACACGTTGGAGGGGAGTCATATCATCCTCTTCAGATGTACTATCCGTGCAGCGTCGTAACGGCTAGGCATAACATGATGTCGGATGCGAAGAGATTCCCGTCCTGTTTCTGTTCAACTCATTCCTGATATGCAGGCATTGCCTGGCAGGTGTACACTTTATGAGACAGAGCGAATTGAATGGCTTGATAGCTAGCTGTAATGCCGCTCATTGTAGTATTTGGGGCTGAATTCGTTTCAATGGCTGGAAATACAGGAACTAGAGGGTTACATGGCGCACGAACCATGGCACATTAATTGACCAATTCGATCTATAGTACACTTCACAAGCCTGACATGGTGATATCAGAAATACTCGGCGGTTGAGGCCTCGTTCAATGCGCAGATCGTAATACATGTGGGTGGCCATATCATAGAAGCACTCTCACTCATCTGCCAGCTAGAAATGGATACAGCTAAAGTAGTCCATCATATTTTAGTACCTGACTTTGCCTACCTCCAGATTGTCTTCATACCACCATTAGTTGTCACTTCTACAGATTGTGAACCAGTATATTTGTAAAACTACCTTCTTCTAGAATGTAATCGAGGATCAGTTTGATCTAAATGACCCTCTTCCTCATTGCAGCGTCACTCCTCCTGCCAAATCACATGTTCTGCTCTGCATTGGACACCACGAACAGGGCCATGTAACTGGCTGGAATAGGATCACGAGATGATGCGGTGCGCCGGCAGAAACCGACCTGGAGTCATGATGACTGTAGCTTCCAAGCTTAACCCCCATTGTTTCAGCCCCATTGAGTGAGATCTCTTCGATTCAGAAGCGGCCAGATTAGATACCAGGCTACAGCCGGTTGCACCCACTGGTCACCCGGCGAAAACGGCGGTCGGCCCTAATAAGGCATACCACTTCCGTCAGCCAGTCTTACGCGAGAAAGCAGCAATCTCAAGGTTCATACTGAAAGAATGCGGAGACGATTGGAAAGTCGCCGTAAAGAGGCTTACCTATATAGGATTGACAACAAACTCCCAGCCATCCATCCATACAGTATAGTTGTCTCCACAGAGAACGAATTCTTGCTTGCATGATTCATTTTCTTCTTCAGCCCAAACTTTACCATCGAATAAGTCCGCTTTGTCTAGCACGAGGGCGGTGATCTTGAATACAGCCATTCGGGTAAAATTCACCGAACTTCCATCTTTTTTATGCTTTGCAAAACAGGAGTATTCCAGATATGTGACTCAATTAGATGTTTTCATTACTTCGTACCAAGAAAAAATCTCCTTTCATTGGTATTTGTGCTCTCTATTACCTATTTTGAGACCTAAACACGGCTATTATTAAGTCTAATCTCAACAATAGACGCTTGATTGTTACGCGTGGTAGCGTTTCCACATCAGGTTCCTATTGAACTTGATTAGTTCTAAAACTAGCCCTTTGATTTTGAATTTGCTTAGGTATGCTTGACGTGATATTCTTTAGGGGCATCGGCTTTAACTTCAAGACCTCTAACACGCGACCAGTAAAAGGGATTCTTGTTGACGGTACTGAAATTTTTTGGAGACTTTGAAAATGCTTTTGTGTTTTCTCAAAGTATCTCTAATAGCTCTCTGCCTAGATTAGTTTTAGGTGTTCTACTTTGAGTTTAGAACATGTCTTTGTAGTCTCCTATTTGTAGATGCTGTTGCTTGTAAAGATAAGATCTATTTTCTCGCATGTCTTTCAATAAGAGCTTAGATATAGCATTTATATGATAGAGACGCCTAAGACGTTCACTGGGTTAAAGATGTGTAGGGTTCCTCATTGAGATGGTCGAATATTGATGGAAGAAGTGGTTACCTAAAGTAGGGTGTTTAGAAAGCGCAGATGCGTTCATTTTCTATTATCTGGACAGAGTAAATTGTATCCTCAGAGTAAAATCTGACGCTCTCTTCTCTTACCTCTCGGAGAAACTGCCAAGAAAACTTTATTGTAAGTATTAAACAGTATAACAATAATCCTAACTGGAAACAATACTATACATCTTAACATCACGTACCACTGGTCTGCAAGTTTTTCGTAGTAGCGTTAGATAGCGACAGAGAATGAATCTCCTGTATTGTAATGTGTGTCTAACTAAAAGAGAGAAAATATCTGGCATGGGCTGCCATACATGAAATAGAGCAACGCAGTGCACGCGAATTTAGTAAGGGGACTTTGCAGCAATGCATGCTCACTGTCCAATGAGATGGGGCGAATAGATTCATGTGCTGTTCTCACCAGATTCGGGATAGCGGTAAAGTAATCCTGTGTAAAACTTGAGCAGTACCAGGAAAATGACCACTCGACTAAAAACGAGGCCGTTAGAGGGGTAGTGCCATTATGGTAAATATAGGTCATGTTCTGATTTCACATCCTGTCAACAACACAGCTATAGAATAAAGACCCTTTAATACTTTCTTATATTTACCGCAATCAACTGTTCACTGTTCCTATCTTGAATAATCATTCGCGATAATGAGTTTGGAGCCTGATTCTAAAACAACGCCCACATCACACTGTGTTTTTCTCACTGGTGTAACCGGATTCGTCGGCGGCACTATCCTCTCTTGTCTCGTTAAGGCACATCCTAGTGTTCGCGTCAAAGCTTTGATCCGTGAGGAAAGGGATGCTAAAGAACTTCAATCAGTCTATTCAAATCTCACCCCCATCATCGGCGAACTTTCCTCGCTTTCTCTCCTCAAATCTACGGCAGCGGAGGCCGACTTCGTCATCCACGCTGGAGGTGATAATGTCCCCGCCGTTTGCGCGATGATAGATGGGTTGGCATCCCGTACCACCACTGGATCGCCCGTGCCACGGCTCATCAGCTTAACCGGCCCGCGTAGTCTTATTGACCTCTCGAATCCCATCACTGGGAATCTTAGGGCGAGCAGCCGCCCCTGGAGCGATATTACGGACGCGCATACAATACTGAACTTTCCCAAGGATCGGATGCACGCTGGTGCTGACCAAGCCATCGTCGCTCACAGTACTGCTAAAGGGGTGGGCACAATGCTGGTATCGCCTG
Organism: Talaromyces sp. PYS2902; assembly: GCA_023626235.1. Taxonomy (NCBI): domain Eukaryota; kingdom Fungi; phylum Ascomycota; class Eurotiomycetes; order Eurotiales; family Trichocomaceae; genus Talaromyces; species Talaromyces sp. PYS2902. The sequence continues at coordinate 234,743 of JAMAGP010000009.1, forward strand.
GTCAATTGTGGGGCCGGGGCAAGGGTCATCTCAAGAAGGAGAGTAATGCGGCGTTCTACTATGCAGCAGTTAAGAGCCGTGGACGGGCCTTTGTAATCGGCGAGGGTACCGCAACATGGTCGTGGTCTTCTATCGGTGATTTGGGAGATGCGGTCGTGTTCTTGATGGAGCAGGCATTGAAGAGTGGGAGCGAGAGACGCGGACAAGTAGGGGTAAATCAAGACGGCTACTACTTTGTGCGTACCGGAGACCTGAGTATGATTGAAAGGGCCAAAGCTGTCAGTGAGCGCTTAGGTCTTGGAGAAGTAGAAAGCATATCGGTTGATGCCGCAAGAGCAATCCATCCGTTTGGCCATATCATGTGGGGTTGTGGTGAAAGAACGAGATCTGACAAGCTGCTCGAGTTGGGTTGGAGGCCGAAAGAGACTGACTGGAAGGCTTTGATGGAAGAGGGAGATGGAGAGAGGGCATAAAGGGTAGTAGTAAGACGGGAACACCAGTAACTACATCTAATTAACTACCTAATTAGGAAGTAGGACCTTCGTGTTATATTACTTTGCTCGTCTCGGCTAGGTTCATAGAGTATCAAAGTAAAGCTACGTGTAAAAACCAAGGTTGACTCTATACGTTATGTTAAGCCCTAGGCTTTAAAAAAGTAGCGCTAACCGAGAGGGGCGTTGGTATCTCTTCTTGTGTTTTCGCTACTCTGCAATGCTATTTTCTCTGGTTGTCATTTCTAGTCGTTGTATGATTCTCCAACCAACCAAAATCCAGATGGGGATCCATTTCAGTGGCGCTGGTCGCAGCACAATTTTCATATAGAATGATGCGAGTACGGGTTAAATAGAGTACAGCCCAATGAGTCCGCTTCCGCTCTCAGTTCTGCTCTTCTAATGGTATAGTAAATTAAAAAGGAGAAAAAAGTAAATCGATTAAATTTAAAAACGAAAAGAATAGAGAGCGTAGAAGCTTAGTGCCGTGCAAGCTATTATTTAGAAAAATTAGTCCAGACTCGTCTCGTCGCTTATCACTCTGAGCGGAAGTACTTACGACTCTATCTCATCAGTTAAGTACGACGTTAATTAAAGAATAGACAATGCATAAGTAGTATTATTCTAGAATTTTTTCCAAAATCTAGAATGACAATTAGAGTAATAGCTGCGAACGATTTTTGATCAATGTTTTACTTTATGCCTAGAACAACGACCTAGTCATGTTAATTTTTAGATGTAGTAATTAAGATATAGAAACTTAAATCCAGACTATGATTCCAAAATATGAAAAGCATGATGTGATCACCCACGAAAATACAGTCAATTTCGGTTTATGGTGGGTGAATAGATATTTAATAATATCATTATCCGAATGAGCTCTCAATGTTGAGATCTAATAGCTGTACTAGTTCGTTTGAGGAGCATCAGGATCTGGATTGTTAAACCAAGAGCGAGTTGATACACCACTGACTGTCCCCTCCCGTCCGGTGGGCTCAAGGTTGAGTATCTGGATCATATTGCCCTTTGCCTGCATCCAGGCACCAGGCATGTATAGAGACTGCTGAGGTCCAATGGTCCAAAAGCGCCCAAGATTGTTACCGTTGATCCAGACCACCCCCTTGATCCATTCCGACAATTCTAACCAGGTATCGCTAATGGTAGGTAGATCAAACGTCCCGGTGTAGAAAATGGGGCTCGACGAGGCCGAAATGTCGGTGGGTACTCTGGCCTGAGAAGGGGGAGCCATCCCATTATCCAGTGGAAGCGTATAAACAAGCCAGCCAGTCAGTGTGCTGCCGCCTACGGTGATGTCGCCGAAGACACCCTTCGTCTGATATGGGATGTCCGGGCCAAAGTTCACACGACCCATATTCTCATTCAGGAGATCCAAGACATCGCCGCGCTTCAAATTCAGCGTTATGACTTGTTGATAGCCATTAGGATACATACTGTCAAAGACTCCTTTTCGCTCCCCGTTGACGTAAACTATAATTCGGTCTTTCGCTGCAACACCAGGCTGGAGAGTTCCACTATATGAGCCATTTACAGTGGTACGGTAGAGGGTAAATCCGTACCACTGGCCGAGCGCCTCCATATTTATAGGTGACTCCATGCTGTGAGGACTAGGCAATCCATCGAATAGGTAGAAAGCTGGCTTGACGTCAATGGATGGTATTGCTATCATTGGCGCAATACTAGGGACATCAGGTAAATCTGTCGAAAATGGACCAAGTGTTTCTCGAAGGGCGTAATAAATATCGTTAGGTCGGCCTGGTTCATCTAGAGGAGCACCGTAATCGTAGCTGGTTGTGACAGGCTGAGTTCCGTTACCAAAGCCTGAACCGCTTTGAAAGCCAAAGTTTGTCCCTCCGTTGAACATGTAAATGCTGAAAGAGTCACCGTTGCTCACGACGCTCTGGAGTGTTGATTGGGCATAAGTGATGGCTTGTGTATTGTTGACATCTGATTCATGTGCAGCAGATGGATCCCAATGATCAATCCAAGTAATATAGAACTCGCCATCCAAATTCGGACCCTGGCTACTAGGACCAAGGTACGAAGTCCGGCTTTGAAAGCTAGACAGTGGGGCTGTCCCATCGATCTCGGCCAGAACATTAGGAATTGCACCAGCCTGTAAAGCCTCCTGTGAGCTCCCATCATTTGTATAGAAAACAACACCACTTCCACTAAAGCTAGACTTGAATTGTGCAGCCAATCCATTCGTGTAAGAGTGATCGTCGTTGTAAAATCCATATTCGTTCTCGATCTGTACCATGATAATAGGCCCGCCATTGGCGATCATCAAGGGCTTCACCCAGTCTGCAAACCAGTCAAGCCAGGACTGCGTTCGGTCCAGAAATTGTGGGTTGTTGGAGCGCACAGTCATGTTTTCAATGTTGTTTAGCCAGGCTGGGAAGCCGCCCCACTCGTGCTCCCCACAGATATAAGGCCCGACTCGGAGTACGACTTGCAGGCCAGCTTCCTGTGCGTCTTGCACAAAGGCATGAATGTTGTTGTTTTCATTGGTGACATACTGACCCGGCTGATTTTCGATATTATTCCAGTATATGTAGCTAAAGATGGTATTCAAGCCCATTGCACGTGCCATAGCAAGTCGAGTTCTCCAATCCTGCCATGGGACACGTTGTGGATCCATCTGGCCCCCAATAATTTGAAAAGGTTCATCATTGAGGAGGAAAGTAGATGCATTGTACGTAAAGGAACCAGCAAGGGCTGACCTTGCTTGGGCAATAGCCGCAAGAGCAAGACAAAATGTAGTAAAAGTCCGCATCACGACTCTAGATATAGAAGTAAACGGCCTTGCTTCGTGAGCATTCGCAAGCTTGCAATTCAGTTGACGTGGATACGCCTTTTTATATATGCCAGATTAGCCTCTCTGGCAACTCTTTTTGTCCTCCATGACTCCATTTCGGAAATAAGGCTAAATTTCATTATGGTAATATCCTGAGATCCTGAGATCGACAGTTCCCCGCGGGGTCGAGCGAGAGTGTTTGACATTATGGACCTCTACTATATGTCCACTGCAGAAAATAATTCGAGCTACATATTACACCAGAATAGTTGAGATCGACAGATCCTTTGATCCTTTGATACTAAAACGCTAATTGCCCGCCTCTGCATGGAGATATCAAGAAAAATAAGAACCACATTGCGAGCGATAGGTGGATTTATTGGCTGGACGAGTCTAACAACAGCAGTCAGCTAGAATACTTATCTCACGGAGTCACGGCATTAGTTTAATAGTCGCATTACGCCCTCCTTTTCAATGCGACTCTCATCCCAGTTGCAATCACCTTTTAAATAATCATACCATTAGCTTGCTAGACTCATTTCTTAAGTAAATGGAAAACCTTGACATGACTGATTCAATTTGCATGAGGTATTAGGAGCTGCTGAACTAAATAATGATTCTAGTCATGGCGATCCTCCGCACTGGCGCCTCATTCGTCCGTGCATATATGAGAGGCGGAATTGGAGGCGGAAAACCTTCTTAGTGCATGTAGTTATTAAAATACCTGATTGGTTCGCACCTTTTGATATTGACTAAAGGCATGTCGAATCCCTTAAAAACCGATCAGCGGAATGCGTGCAAAAACATCATCCCATCCTTAGAATGGTAGGGCGCATCATGCATCGGAATACAGCCCCTGGCCGGAAACAAACAGGCCTAATTGATCTAGAATGTTTGTTCGCTCATATGTCACAACTGAATACTAAGAACATAGTAGGGTATTGATCGCTGGAAGCTGCAAGGTGATGCCTTTATTGCTGTATATATCTATCGTAGTCAACCACGTTCAGGTTTCTTTTTCATAAATATCATTGTTCTAGTTCAATGTAGCTGAAATAAATCAGTGCAAAGTCTTCAAATGAGAATCAAGAGGTCCGAAATAGACATTCATAATAGGATGCCCTGGGTAAGATCAATATCCAGTTGACCTACTTATGAACCTCCCCATATTCTCAATATCTAGTCACATCTTCTCTTGGACGGTATCGTATCATGTCTTAGATTCTTGCCAGCGGGATTTAATTCTCGAGTACACTACTAGAATGCATGTTTCAGATATAATAGCCGAATATCTGGTTGTGCCGTCCTCCTAAAGACCGATGTCACTCTGATTGTCATGTTACGGTTGTACGGCATTTGGCAGAATAATGCGGCTACTTGCACTAGTACTACTGGTTGTTTCACGCATCCGCTTGGTGTTCTTCGTCATGTTAATACTAATGCTGCAAATTACTTTCGGGGACTCATGTGGGGGAAAGCTATGGGAGGGTCGCTACCACGTAAAAATGACTATTTGGAGTAAGCAGATCAACAAAACACGAGACTGAAATCGTCGGTAACGAGGCTTACAAATGCAATTACAGGAACCAAAGTTTTTGAGCGAAGAAAAGCCAAATGCTTCGCTCTCCTTGAATTGAAGCTGTTTTCGTTGGGCAATAGGACATATATCTGCTTTCATTTGCTCAGATAATTATGATTTTGAGGGCATAATCGCAATCAGTTTCCACAGTCCACTCCTATCGTTACTGTCTAAAATACAAACTCTTCTTCAAAGCTGATTGTACCCCATATCTCTCATCATGAAGCTTCTGGCTCTGTCGCTGCCGACATTGGCGATTCTTTCCGCCGCGCCGCAGATAATAGCCGCTCTTTCTTCAGGGGACGCAGCAGCTATGTATGAGGCGTACAATAATGCATTTCTATACACGTCTGGTAGTACTGCATACTACAAGAAGACATTAGCTGACTCGGACGAAGATGGATCATGGACGGAGGATCTCGATATCGATGTGGTCTTAGATGCTTATGAGGTTACCGGCGATGGGGATAAGCTGGCATTATTAAGCGACCTATTAACGACATGGCTAACATACAATCCTTCACCGTGGAATGGAGATGGATGGAATGATGATATCGGCTGGTACACATTGGCTCTTATGCGTGGTTACCAGTATACTGGTAACACAAACTTCTTTAATCAGGCAAAAGCCGGATATGACATGGCTTTTGCACGGGGATGGGACACTGCACACAATGGTGGTGGTATTTGGGAATTGCAACCCGAAGATGATTCCTCTCCGGCAAAGAAATGCGTTTTGTCGAACAACAGCCTTGGGCGGGTGGCTTGCTTGATCTATCAGAGCACGCATGACACAACCTATCTGGATCAGTGTACTGAGATTTATGACTGGGTCTGGCACAATCTATTTGTCTCATCTACCGGGGAAGTATATGGTTGTATCGAACAGGACGGGACAATAGATCACGGTGACGATCCCTACAATCAAGGCGCCATGGCAGACATGGCAAACATGCTCTGGCTTATCAACAATGATGAAACCTTCCTCAATGACGCAAAAATAGCAATTAGTTATGCTTTCGACAAGGTAACTGCCAATGGCATATTTAGCTCCCCCTCCAATACAGTCGGCTGGACAGATGATCTGACACGGGGCATGGGGCGTACTGTTTGGAACAATCGGCTTTGGAGTATATACTATCCGTCGATGGTTGACAACGCAAACGCGATTGTCCAAAACAAACGAGCCGATCTTGGAATCACGTGGAATGGATGGGATACGCCTACTCCAGAAGTTGACACGCTAACGACGAATCAAGTCGCTGACGCCGCGGCCTGGCTTCAGTGGGTGCCGGCCAACCAGCCAAATGACATTGCAGGTCTTCACATCATCACCAATGTGGAGACTGGTTTGGCCATTGATAGCATGGGTACGTTTGGATCAGGCCAAACTGTCAACCAATGGGGGGTGAACGACGGTCAGAATCAGCGCTGGTTACTTTCGCAAAATTCCGATACTTCATGGAACATCATCAGTACTTCAACCTGGCAAGCGCTAGATTGTCCTGGTGGGAGTAATGCAGAAAATCTTACAATGATCCAGTGGCAACCTACCCGAAACAACAACCAACGTTGGTGGATTGATGAGCAGTCTGACGGTACTTATAAGATCTGGAATCAAGCCAGCCAGATGGCCTTGGATGGCGCCTCTGCTACTGATAACGGCGCTCCGTTGATTCAATGGGGCTGGAATGGCGGGGCTCAACAGCGGTGGAACCTCGAATAAATGCTTGAGAGCGTAATTTTTTGCGCTTGGATTTGAGTTCCAATTCCTATTTTGTTTGCGTTCTTTCTTGTACTTGTGAGTTCGAAGTTTGACTGTTATGTGAAGTTCTATCATATCCTTTGCGCGTTTCAATTTCAAGCAACATGAAGTAAATATGATTTTTGGTCTGTATCTATTGCCTGTACCGTACTTATCCTGTAACATCGGAGTAAATCGACACAAACAATAACGAATGGGGATATCGTGATATGAGCTGACCTCATGAAGGGTGTTCGGGCGAACCCCTCACGATCGCTTCAATGATCGCCTCATCGAACAGGGCTCGGCGGGCTCTTCACCGCAATTGAGCTCTGGCGCCATGGTCGCACTGTAGGCGTCATTGAGTGCAGAGATGAATTGGAAGGCCTGGGAGACTTTGTGGGGATCGCAGCTTCTGCGACCCGGCAAATTGCAAAATGGCCAGGCATGATGGATGCGTATAAGAGCATCATATACCACCCGGGGCTTACCATCTACAAACACGACGGCGAGCTTCTGGGGGGATCTTTCTCTAGAGGAATGTGGAGGAGCCCCGGAGCAGTGGATTTTCGGTCTACCGTGTTGCGTATCCTACTTCATTGACCTACGAGAATCCAATGCTGGCAGATATTTATCAATTGAAGGAAAACGATGATGATATCTGCAATCGTTTTCTTGGCAAAAACACTCATGGGATCATATTAGTTGCCCGGGATATTACCACCTGGATGCTGACGCATAAAGTGGGTGACACATTTCCAAACGTTGAGAATGGTATTAACGTCGTTTTCAGGATCAAGGCTCAGCTACAGAATTATGGAGTCGACGTCTTAATGCCTCCGTTGTGCTTGACGAGTTAGATAAAACCGTTGTATGGGACGAGAGATTTCTTGCCGTAATCCGACAGTCTCCTCCGCAGAGTGTGGTAGACTACAAACTACTCTGAAAAAATCCTAGTTCAACATGGACTTCTCCAAGAGGGTGTTGATACTTCAATTAGGAGATGCCGCACACTCCTTCCTACCAACATCCGCGAATGGTGCTACCCAGGCTATAGAAGATGCCATCTCCATTGCGGCATACTTGGGCCTGGCGGGCAAGCACAGTCCTGCTCTGGCAACCCGAGTTCATACAAAATTGAGGTCAGTGTATGTCTGAGCCTGTAAATTATTACTAGCTGGGAAAGGTTACGACAGGTTCCAGCGAGTCGCCTGTGCGCAGCGATCCAGGTTCAAAAATCGCGAAAGATGGCCCCACACAAATTTCGAAGCTGTGCGTAAGAACCCTGAAATATTGGCTAGGATTAATCCCCAGGCATGCCGGAATAGGCACATGTCGCATTGCACCAACCCACACTACGGGGTAGAAGGACCCATTTAAATGCTCGGGCGATGGTGACCTAGGAAATCTTGGAATCAACTTTAAAGAACGCCATAAATCCCATTTGCAGACATAGCTGAAGACAGCTAAGATAGTCCGGGATAATCTCTCTTTCCCAGACCTTCACTCCATAATCGATCTCGTCTACAGGACGATCCTGAATGAAGGGGCTAATCTCCGTGTCTGGTATCAGGGCACGGGGCCTCTTTTCATCCTTATTCCGGCCGGGGGAGGAGATGGCGCGCGGTTCAACAAAGTCATTCCCGGCTTAAGCCAGCGGTACACAGTTGCCACCTACGATCGCCGGGGTAATGGCACGAGCACAGTTGCAAGAGAAGGTCTGCTAGACCCTAGCGAGTCTGCCAGGGACTTGGCCGCCATCATCAAAGACCTAGGATTCAGCAAAGTCTCACTGTTCGGCCCTAGCAGTGGGGGACTGATTGCTCTTCAGCTCGCGACGACTTCTCCGGAGCTTGTGGATCATATAATTCTACACGAAGTGCCTACGATAAATATCTTGACGGCCGAGCCTATTGATAGGGTACGTACAACGTTCGCCGTCTACCGCACCTGCATTGAATACGGACCCGAAGCGGCCCTCGAACACTTCAGAGCCTCTGTGGCTAGTAAGGCTATTGAGACTCCTCCTCTCTATTTGAGTCAAAGGATACGACAACCTGAGGCAGAAACGGAAGAGGAGAAGCCCCACAGATTGGATTAATTCTTCAAGAACGAACCTTGGAATTCGTCGTCTTGAGTATCTACACACCAAATTTTGCACGGTCGCAGGAGAATGGTGTGTCCGTGGTTACGGTCGAAGGAAGCGATAGTCGCGAGATGTTTTATGCAAAAGCTGCACGGGCACAGGCTAGATTACTGGATTGTAGGCACGTAGTTTGGCGTGGAGGTCACGATGTCTTCCAAACACACCCGGAAGAGTCTGTGGACGATATGATCAAGACGCTGACCATGCTGGAGGGAGATTAAAAATCAGAATATCAAATCTTTCTCCAATATTAATAATGTAAATCCAAAGCAATGTAATAATTCATGTTTCTGACTTCGTTTGGAATGAGATGAGCACTCGAGATTGCCCAAAAGGTCAGATCTTAGAAGGAATTGTAATAACTTCAAGGGCGACAAGTGGTATATTCTGTGGCTGACAGACATCAAGCGTCACTATTTTCTTTCTCCCATCCAATTGTCGGGATCGTGTGTAACATTGCTTGATGATGTGTCAGTGGGAAACTTGCATCACATCTCCAAAACCATTCAACCTCGGCCAAATTCCCGCAAAATTTTCGATATTTTTGATCATGGTCTTTCACGACTTGTGTTATATTCACTTTACTAAGAAATTATATCGTCGACCGTCCCTTGATAGCGCTCGACAGTCAAGACAGTTGGGGCTCCACGATGGCAATCGCCGCGAGCAGTTACCCGATCATATCACAGATCATCTCCAAGGATGGGGACAATGACAGCATATTTCGATGTCGAAAAACCATCCAAGTCTACAAATGTGGACGCATAGAACCACCAATAATCGAGCGATGCGTCGACCACCTCGATATCATAAAGTGGCCCTGTCAGCATCCTGTCAGGGTGATAAAATACCTGTGTATCGACTGCGCCGGACATGACACATCAAGCAACAATGATCATCACAGCCACGGCCCTAAGCTCGCCATGGAAAATGTGAAACGCAAAGACTTCAATTCATATTTTGATTATATTAAGGCAAGATGGGAAGTCGCTCATCACTGTCGGCAGGTGTGTTATTTGAATAGTGCCTGTGGGAGAATACATTTCCATGCACTTGATTGTCAAAGAAAACGAAAGCGGCCTCGACGCGATCACTCCTGTTGTGGAAAACGAGAATGGATTCTTGATAAGGCGGATGAGAAGTGCAAACATCCCGAATGTCTGGTTGACAAGGCCTCGGAAAGCTGGTGGTCTAAAATCACGGATGGATTATTATGAAGTCTCGGAGATTCACAGGTTGATTATTATTTCTCAGTCTGCTAAAGGGTATCCATTTAGTGTGCAATTCGACTAACTTTGCCTACTGGCAGAGTCGGCTTTGCATTTTGGCTTAACGCACAATAACATGACAATCACAAATTTTGAAGCACTTCCATGCAAAGCCTCCCCTACAATACGGTATATCAAACTACGCCTCCCTACTCGAAATCAAAGTTCATCATCCTCTTCATCCGTCTCTTGAACCAAAAACCAATTTCCAGCAATCGGCCTCTTCAAATCCGCCGCTTTCACGAACTCCCCAATATCAAACCCCACCCGTGTCGATGGCTTTTTATCCAAATACTTTTTGAATTCAGATGGCATTGTGTAATGTTGCGGTTGATCAAAAAGCAATTCGACATATCGATGCTCGGGTCCTGGTGGTGGCGAGGGTGGATAGTACTCCGCTTGGTCGAGATGATTCGAATTTGGGATGTGTAGTTTGCCTGTTTTGCGGTCTACTTTGAGGCCCGGTTGATACCAATGAAGGAATGGGACCTTGGTGTCATTTCGGGGAACGTCAAGATCGACCATAAAGACGATATAGCGGGAGTTAGACATTGTTTGCTGCATGAAATGGGGAAATTCGACGTCATCTTTCAGCGACTTGACTTTCAAGTGTGGTGCATGGTTGGTATCTATAAAATCATAATCATTAGTTCTTTAACAAATCTTAAAAAACGGGATTCATATTCCGGCAAATTGGGAACCTATATTCGTACCAGACTTGTCAAGTCTGTTGCCTTGATGCGCAGCAGCCTTCTTGCCGAATTTAACTCCTAGTTTGTGAGACGTAGAAGGCTCAAAACCTGGGGGAGTCTGGCATTGAGCTATACCAACCGCAAGAAATACTGCGAAAATTGCTTTCAACAACATTATGCAATATAACTGTCGTATATCCACGTCGGACCTGGCTCGAAGATTATTTTGTAGAACATGTCAAAACGATCAAGCCCAACCACCTTTAGTCTGTTTCCAAGCTTTAGCTGCTGCAAGATCCCCCACTTACATGTATGCTGTATACCATAACCAATCCATGCTTGTACATGTACGCGATTTTGGGCTTCCCTGATCTTTTCGCAAATGAACGATTAATCTTGACGTCAGAAAATGAAGGAAGCCATCTATATATCGATCAATATAGAAAGTTCGGTCCCATTGTAGCCCATTCAGAGATGAGCTTATTTGTATCGCATGGAGGTCAAATGCTACAAAATCATGATCATGCAGATCAGCCGTCGCCATGCACAAGACTTGAGCAAAATACAGGTTACCACCGCAGTTGGTCTCTTTACTAAAATATAAAGTATGGAATATTTCTCAACATCCAAGATGACTACTCAGAGTCTCGAGACACATCAACTGACAATTTCTCAGCTGGTACGCTAATGCTTTGGGTGTGAACCGCTCGGTGATGCTGAGTATCACTGCTTGCCACGAGATTGCTCCGTTCGCTGCACTCATTGTCCAAGGAAACCAGATCCCACGTTTGGATTTCGTGGGTGGATTTGGTGGGATTAGCATCAATTGTCGTTCAAACTGTCAATGGCAACATCAATGGGCTAGTAATTTAGGAACGCGGCAGGTTCACATAACGTACCCTTGGCTGGAATATATCCCTCCAATATTAATCGCCAATTAGTCGACTTCTGGAAACGTCATGGTAAATTAAAAAGATGCAGTAACTACCTCGGACGGGAGGGTATGGATCTCGTGACTACTTGGAATTTTTACTACTGTTGAATTGAATACATCCTTTAGCGGGTCACACATTATCTGCTTAATTCAAAGTAATGCCATTTTGCCCCTACAACATATATAAGCAGCATATTAAATTCGATTTGGGAAAGCGAGCATAACATGCGCAAATATAGCTCCACATCTGACATCCCGGTACCGGCGCGAGACCGGCGTTCTTCTATCTCTGAGATCATCTTGCATCTTCTACACTTTTTCCGACACTTCATCAAGACATCTTCATTTCTAGCTAATCGTTTCTTCTTCTTTTGTATTACTGGTTCAGCGACTTTTTATAATGTTGAGCGTTACCAAATTCCGACCACGAGGCATTTTCGCCAATATATTTAACCAGACAAAACGTAAACCGACATTCAACGTCCACCGACATAGAGGAGGGAACCTCAACACTGCGAGACCTTACTCATTATTCCAAAAGAGCTTGAACGACCCATTGCGCACTACACCATCCTGTCTTGCAGACAAGACAGTTCTCGTAACTGGTGCAAATACTGGTTTGGGATTTGAAGCTGCTCTCAAAAGTGTCGGCCTACAGGCAAAGCACGTTATACTTGGAGTTCGGAATGTCGAAAAGGGCGAGCGAGCTCAACAACGCATATTGCAGACCATATTGCAAGCTCCACTGGCGGCATCGAGTGGAATTAGAGACAGTAGTCCGAGGAATCAAACGATCTCAGTGCGCAAATTAGATATGAATGACTACGATTCGATACACAGCTTTGTCAACGAGATTGTCGCAAAAGATAGTCCACTAGACATCGCTATTCTGAATGCAGGTGTTTACGGGGTCAAGTACGAAACGTACAGCAAATACGGATGGGAGAATGATTTACAAGTCAACGTCCTCTCCACTGCACTGTTGAGTCTACTCTTATTAAACCGAAATGCTGTCAAGCCAAGGACTGGTGTACTTGAATTTGTGGCTTCGAGACGAATGCAAGCTGTTCGACTTAGCGAAGACGAGAAATCCGCACCCAGTTTGTTAGAGACGTTCAATCAGAAACAAGCGAAATTCGATGCAAGCAGGCAATATCAAGTGTCTAAGCTTTTGTTAATGGCTTTTTACAAGTCTTTAGCTGCTAGATCTATCAAGTCGAAGGAAGAGAGCCCGATTATTACGGCAGTTTGTCCCGGGTTCTGTAAATCTGATCTTTCAAGGGGTCATCAAGGGATTGCGGCTAACATACTACGATTTATACTCAATGCTGTTGTTCTGAGGAGTACTGAAGAAGGAGCAAGGACTCTTGTGACAGGTGCAGTGGCTGGAGAGGAGCGACATGGGAGATTTTGGTATGATGATACACCGCATGATGTGTGAGTATCTGGGATCGAATCGTTCAAATCATATTTTTTGGAAATAACTAATCTAATATTACCGACAGTGTGCTACCAGATGGTGTTGGCAATATCCAAACATTTGCAGACAAAGTCTGGAAAGATGTGGTGACTGCGCTTCAACGTGACACAAATGTTCCTCTTATTTACGAAAAAATGTAGGCGTAGCAAGTCGATATCGTAACACGGATAGTATTACCTATCTATACAATGAGAAAAAGATGAAGATATTTTCCATTCATCAGTCGTCATTCTACTTTACATGTATCACTCGATCACAACACAATCAACTTTCACGATCTCCAAAGCTAAGCACAGTCAATTAGACCATCCATTCCGTCTCGTTCATCCTGTCCAGTCACTTAAGTGTGTCCAACCAATCCGGTCTTAGGAGCATTGTCAGGGTTGGTGTTAGTACCAGCGAAACCTAAAGCCGTATTCCAAGCATCAGCGGTACTAGCATCCCTTGTGCCCAAATTAGCAATCATAGTCTGAGCAGCGGCGGCAGCACTCTTTGCAGCGGCATTGGCTCCGCAGACGTTAGTCAACTGGTCGTGAATTCTGTTGGTGATGATGTTGGGGTTCAAAGCCTCCTCCTGGCCCTTGTTAACCAGAGGATCAATGGCCTGGAATGTCGATTCAGTGGTAGCACGACCATCAAGACCAGCCTCGAACTTGATGGTGGGGACACAGAGACCAAAGTCAAGACCGGCAATAGTGGATGCAACGAAACCGTCGAAGGTACCAGTGACGGGGTCAGAGACTGCACGAGCGCCTACAGCTGGGGAACTGCAGAGCAATGTTGATCCGGAGCCAGTACAAGTTCCTGCTGCAGCTGATACAGCGGCGGCGGTAGATGTGGCAGCAGCAACAGCTGTGTCAGTTGCGGAGCTGGCGACAGTGACCAATGTCGTTGCAGATGGAGCTGCACAGGCATTAGCGGCGGCAGCGGACGAGGTAGCAACAGCAGCAACAGCAGCAGAGGAAACGACAGCAGTCTCGGTGGCAGCAGCAGTAGCAGAAGTGGTATCAGTACCAGCCGCAGCAGCCGTTCCAAGGTCAGAAGCGGCGACCTTAGTACCATCCTGGGCGACAGCGGTAAAGTTGGAGAAGCCATGAGCAACCATGACCTGGGCAACGCTTAATCCAGTAGCGTCAAAGGGGGTGATCTTGGAGGAGTTGGAGTTGGCGTTCTCAACGTCCTGTCCGACAACAGCAGGGTCGATGAGAGGGACAACACCGCGGAGAGCAGCAGTGGTGGGAAGAGTAGGGTCAGAACAGATTGATGGGATGCTGACGACGAAGGGGTTAAAGTTTTGCTCAGCGGCAACGAGACCGCGGGCTGCAGCGATAGCAGCATCACTTGTTCCAAGCTCAGCGACGATTTTGTCGGCTTGGGTCAGTTCTATACAACTCATTAGTTAATATTCCTTGATTATGAGGTGACCGGAGATGATGAACGACTTACTTCCACATGGATTCGCTGCTGCAAGCAGGAACTGAATGGAAGTACCCGCGAGAGTAGCCGCCTGACCAGGCTGACCAAGGTTAGTCAATGCCCCGATAGCTGCAATAGCACCGTTTCCCTGTTCTTGTCCGAAACTTGATGGCGATAAGTCAGTTGCTTGCGCTAATTGCACCAAAGACAAGATTCTTACCGAGCCTCTGCAACGGATGCAAGGAGATACACAAATGCTGTCTTGGAATACATATTGAAAGATATGATTGTCTTGAAAATCGTTCTCTCAAGTAAAAAGATAGAATACGAATGAATGAATGTATAATGATCCGGACCGGCCAGAAACGATTTGTTAAGATATAAATGAGTGATAAGAATTGAAAGAAAAATGAATACCGTTCACAGAACTGGTTATTCGATAAAGAATGTCGTCAGAGAGAACTGAAGAGACTGTGTTGTGATGAGTGAGAGAAAAAAAAAATACCATAGTTTTAGTGTTGGAGTTGTACATATTTATAACCTTGAGGTAGCTGTCCTTGACAACTGCCACGAACCTACCTAGGTAGAATCGGATCCGTTATTGACATCAGAAGATCCATATCATTAAACCAGTTGCATCATCCGTGTGAGAGTTTGATCTCGGTACCTGCTCCGGCTCCTGTGATAGGTGTATTAATTATTCCTTCCAGTCTCACGCAAATTGCAAAGTGGAATATGGCTGTATGAAGAAAATTATCATTATGCGATGATACTTTCACAACAAGCACAGGCCGTATAATGTTTTGGTCGCCTCTCCCAGCCATTTCATAGCTGTAACGTGTGTTGTCTCCAAGACCGGATATCAGAAACAAGGGGTAGCAAAGTAAGCACATAAGCGCCCCGTTATGAGACGTCGGAGTTCCGGGAATTATTGACTTTTTAATATAATAAACGAGCCGCCTCAATGAACTAACCGATAATCACTTAGTCGATGGTAGCAGGCTATAAACTAGCGGAGGCAGTCATTTATTTGCATCCGAGGCTGATACAGGTACCAATCTGAGTACCCAATTTTTCGATATTAGGCTAAAATAATGCTATTCCTTAAGCGACGCGAGAGTGTTGACCACCAGTTGCTGTGAGATTTAGCGTCAAGAATGTCTCAGCTATTGGGTGAGAACCCTCGAAATTGTATACCGGACCACTTATAGAATAATCAATATGCGGCTCAGGGCTTGATGGACGGAGGTACCGGCTATGTACCCAGATGTGTGAACATCTTTTGAGTATTAGCTGTAGTCAATTGATACTGGTTAGTTCGGCTGTACTTGGATCACAGGGCATTATCCTTGCAAATAGCCATTTATTCTTACGTTCGTATTTCTTGTCCGATGACTACCTCGTATACACACATGCCCATCCATGTTTCTCATTGATAATACGCTGAAAAATTGGAATTTTACAGATTCACAATCACGATGCCTCACCCTCACTCTGAAATACCTCATCCATGGGCCACTGCAGCGCAAAATTCCACTCCGGACCCAGCAAGTCCATCATAGCCTTCAACATGCGTCTCGCCCATCCATCCAAGTACCATTTCGTCGGTATTCGATGCATCCCAGCACACCAATGACAAACAATAATCAGCGCCATCGGATCCTTGTTCTTCAACAATAGCAAAAACTCAGGAGAAACACCTGCAGGCCACCATACTAATAACAGCCAAGTAGTTGGTAATTTCGCTGCCATGATACTGAACCAAAAGCGGAGGACGGTGATGGCCTGGGCGCAAGTTTGACGATCGCTGTCGTCGCGACTCGTCGTATCTGGTTGTCCATATTCAACGGTGTCGTTCAGGTGCGTGAGATTTTCAATCGCCTTTTCGTGATTTTCGTCTAACTCTTCGAAGCGGAGATGTTTTCGGTGTATAAATAGTTCGCTCAAATGGCTCTTTTGAAGATGAGGACCGAGCTGATCGATTAATGACCAGGTTCCTCGCAAAGCAGAGATTGCGTTGTATGCGTCCACGGCGGGGAAGGCATCGGACATCGGTCCTGCGCCGGGCACACACGAGATACCCAACTGGAACATCAAGATGAGCAACGAGAAGGATAAGATTGCCACACTGTTCTGCGGGTTCATGTCCTTGACTGCTTTGGGAAAAGCGACTACCGCATTCCGGTAGTTCTTATAAGCAGCGGTATAATAACTCTCAGGGTTGGGAGGTTCTAAATGGCAAATGTGTAAAGCGGCAATGGCCATGGTGGCATGATCGATCCATGGATCGTGTTCGGCTTTGAGAGATACTTCGCCTTTCCAAATCAATTTAACTCGACGCGGGTCTTCTTGTAAGAGGGCGAGGGAATGAGCTGCAAACGTATTGTAGTGCCACCTTAGTTGTGACTGTTCAATATCCAGATTTGGCCATAGAGATGGTGAGACTCTTGAGGGTCCGGGCTGTCTACGCGAGATGGGAGAAGACACACGTCGCTGTTTATCGTCGCCGTCGTTCTGATCATCTTCAAGACCTTTCTGGTTATCTGCGTCCCCGGCTCCTTCATTCTCGTTCTTGAGTTGAAAACTGCATTCTTCCCCACGTCTTTTGCAGTGATGGCATTGCGGTGCTTGAAGATTACACTTGGCTAATGTCAGCAGTGATCAGACAAGTACATCTCAGCTTAACGATCCCAATGCTGTATTGAATCATAAGACGTACCTTAACCCGCCGCCTCTTACAATTGGTACATCCGTTCCTCGACTTTGTATGAAACTTTCTCGAGGTGCCCATAGCCTATTGCGACCAACGGCCTTATCTTTATTATTAGATATGGTTTAGCTTTGTTGCAAATTGAATCGCCGCGACTCGAGCCCCATAGCCCCGGAGAAAAGCGATCCTTTGTGAAGCGTGGTATCAGTCCTTTGCCTCGGACTTATCGGGCTATGGTAACACAGAGAAACCGAGCCGAGAATAAGAATCAGCGCTCGATTTCGGTTCAATAATATCAAGTACGTTGGCGTATATAACAGGACGCCGATGGAATGATAATTAGCTTTTAAGGATTTTGAATCAAGTCTTAATCGCTCAAAATGCTGGAGGGGGACGAGAACAAAAAAGACACTAGCAAGCGTCCCGCAGTTACGCCACAACAGCTCAAGAAAATCAAGTCCCGAACTTGAACCGGAGACCGTCTAATACCCTAGCATTGGCATATTCGATGTATTTTTGACTTGCAGAAGTAGTCGCTGGCGGATTAACGCTGATGTCTAAGAACGGCGCATTGGGCCCAGCGGTGGCAGGTTGTTGAAATCTGCTGAGCTTGGCAGGCCTGCTCCAAGCCCGAAAGAAAAGAGGGACTTTAGTATGGTTTAGCGTCATCTACTAATGTGCTTATTAGTGATTATTAGGCCTAGCGCGGTTTTCTAGAGTCATGTTAAGATTTGAGCTAGATTGTTAACAGGGTCGAAATGACCAAGCAGGAGGAGGTTGATGGTGGGGGCTCGAAATTTCTTAGTTTTTAGTGGCATCCACATTCTCTCTGTTTTCCATTGAGTGGTTCAATAACGGCCAAGGCTCTGGACGCTGTGGATGGCGAATGGATTTTGGAGAGACGATTTGGGGGCTGACGGTTGGAGACACATTCAGCTACGCTCGTGGTATGGTTGCACTGGAATAAGCAATAATGCAACCGACATACTGGCGTGAGATGGAGAGTTCAGTGATCTTTTGCAACTTATCAGAAAACCGTTTAATCGCCGACGACTTTTTTCCAGCTGTCTAGAAACTTATTCTCTCAGTCTTCTCAGCATATTGCAATTTGACGCCTGTTCGAATAAACGTTCAGTCTTTTAACTTACTAGGGCACAAGACGAGGGATTTTTGTTATTACGTATTTCGGATTTATAAATGAATACAACCTACATGCTACGTAGAGAGTTTTCAACTCGGCGTGTCCGGAGATCGATGAATCGAACGAAATTGCACGACACCTATTGCCACTCGATTAATCCAGTGGACACTCAATTTAAGCTTATACTTCTAGATAGGGGGAGCTATGCACTAGACGTCAGCACGTCCATGTGGCCGCGTTTAGTACACAATATGTAACGAGCCAAAATGCAAGTGAGGAATTAGTGTATGTCTGTGGTTTTACATTAATGCCCACGCCGTACATAATTTATACAGCCTATAACCCCGTGTTCGACATCCAGCATCGCAATCAGTGGAATACGATTAAAGCGCAATGATCAGTGGGTAAGAATATATCAAGCCATGTTATTAACCATTACAAATGAGGTAGTTTGATATGAAGTTATAATCATGACTATTATACGTGAGCAGAATTCTTCTCGGTGAAGAGTGCCCGAATTCGACGCATTCGCGTGCCGTGCGCCGGTTCTGCCCATACTCGTTGGCATTTGGCCCCAATCGCACACTATGGCTACCAATAATTCCATCTGATAATTCAGCCTACCCCGTGCGTCAATCACGTAGTATATTCTTCCCTTAAAAAATCGGGGACACGGACACCAAATAAAAAGACACGGGTATCCCGTCTTAGGTGGACGATCAATCAGATGAAAAATGAAAAAGTGGTGGAATGACTTCTATTATTGGACTGCCCACTCCGTCACTTTGCTAGCTGTTTCAGACTGTGAAGCACCATTTACTAATTCGAGATAGTTATGTCATGAGTCGGCACTGGGCACGGTCGTCACCGAAGGCCCTTCCTCCGTGCTCCGATCAGGCAATCAGCTGAATGAAATATGGGGATGAGGATGGTTCTTTTAAGTTCTGAGTCAGAATCATGTAGCTAATCAGTGATCAGGATGCCCCGAGTAAGTCACCAAGTGAAAAGTACGTAGTATGAATCATTATCATTATCATTATCATTATCAACAAGATGGGCATCAGGTCTCTATCGTCGAGAAGGACTGATACTCTAGTCTTAGTAAAGTTACAGAATATGCACTATTTCCGTTGCGGAGTTTCCTCTCCGCATTTACGGACTCGTCATGAACATTTTCCACGTCATGGATTCCACGTATTTTTTCCGTTGTTGGGCATGAGGATGCTTGCATGATGCCCTTGTCTTGAGGCATGCACATGATAGGTACTATGCGCGTCGATGCATGTCGTCAGCCATTAATTGGAATATATGCTTATCAAGTATATACTTTCTTATGATATATTCATGATAGAGTGTTGAGAAACAAGGACGCGGGCTAAAGGTGTCCGCTAGATGACATGGTGCAGCGCCGATCCCTACTCTCAAAGATGATTCTGATTTTCCTGGAATGTTTAGTACTCAATCATTTCTTTAAAATCAATCTACGTTTCTGCAAGTAAAGAACATGTGCTCCAAATCGAGGACGATTTCAACCTATATCGGGCCGAATGAGGAGTCGCGATACTAACCTTCTTCATCTGGTTAGCGATTATGTCATGCTGGGACTACGTTATTGCACCAATTGACTAGCTTCATTCGCATAATCGAATGGATTAAAAGTACATGTAGACTTTTGATCCCCAAAGTCTTGTCTAGACAGGTCATGGGTCATGAGTCGACATCTTGGCCTTGCTCAATCTGGAAAAATTCGATTAATTAGGTTAAGATTGAGCAGGAGTAGATTATAAGGAAAGTTAAAACCATGAACAGGGTCAATTCGACTCACTTTCTTGTCCGTTGACTACGCACAGGCTATATAACTCGTTCCTATACCTCACATAGTACACTTGGGCCAGTATGTAGCCGTACCCCAAGACTATCCGCTACGAGGCTCCGCCATATTACATATAGCGATTCCTCTGGAGCAAGAATCAGGATGGATATTCCGGTATATCCACGGTGGCTCAGAAGATCAGGTAAAGTCACCGATGCGTCACTACTTAAATATAAATAGATGGTTAATGGTAGTCTTATCTATATCCCTGTGGACTTCAAGTTCGCTTAGAGCCTCTTAGAAAGTCAATAATAAAGAATCTCCCCACTAAACCTCAAAGAAGGTGGTGTATTAGGTCGATAACAGGTCTTGGAATTTCTGAAGCCATTCTAGGGACAAAATATCATGGAAGTAATTGTCATAGAAAGAACTCATCACTCCGAATATTCTTAGCGAACAAGTTCCATCCTATTATGATTATTTATATAGTCTCTTAGTATGATGTACATAACCTAGCCTGTGGAATTGTTCTTTCTGTAAATTCAAAGCGGAATGTCAGTTTTTCCTAGAAGTATAACATAGAGCAAAGCTGGGTTGACGTACACGATCTCACTGGCTCCCTCTGTCTCGCTCTTTCCTACTTCGTGGCGGCAGCCCAATGAATCCCGTCAGGTGAGTAGGAGTTACCTCTCCCTCATCACCATATATGGATATGTCACTACGGTTTCTCCTTCTTGAGTTTGAATGTGGATGACTCTGGCGTTGGGTTGTGTCTTCTTGCTGGCTAGTTCTGCTACTGGACGGGCCAGGGAAATCAGGAGAAGGTCGTCCAGCTTTTGGACGTGGACCAAGTTTCGGCGGTCCGAAAGGTGGCATTTGCATATATGCTCCATGCTTTCCCTGGCCTTGATTTTCATTGTGGCCATGCAGTCCAAACGAAGAAGACGACACTAAAGGCGAGATATGTTGCTGTGGGTGATTAGCCATCTTTGTCTAAATCGTTGAGGATATTATATTATACTCACAAGCGGTTCTGATCGAGTACCTGTTCGGCTTCGGCGAATTGTGTGTCTCGGGGTTGATATCACCTCAACTTCTGGCTGAACTTCTGGCTCAACTTCAGATACTTGATCTCGATCGCTGTTGTGAGGAGTCGAAGGTGGTGTACCCCACCCTACCACTACCTGATCCTCAGAGGACGAGGGCGCTCTAGATTCAACGGTAGCTGGGCTATCATGGACCGGCCTGTTGATCTGAAGTTCAGGGATCTCTTCCCTGAGAAGCTGCATAACTTCTTGGACAAAAGATGTCACCTTCAGGCTCTGGGTTTGCGAAAGTTTTTGAAACTCGACTTGTAGCATGAGTTGAAAAGAAGATCTGTCAATCGTATGATTAGTAAAGACAGTAATGTTAGCGGCTAAACAGAGATTGAGAGAATCTTACATTTGTGCCGAGAGTTGTTGAGATCGGCTGGTTTCGTAGTCTTGAAGGAGAACGTGTGTATACACCAGAATTGCAATCGTTCTCATCGAATTTTCCAAAACTTCCATATCCTGGAACAGAGCTGGGACGGTTTCCTTACTCTCGTTATACCAGAGCCAGTGTGCGATCCACTGGTCTACGAGACTGGCAGGCTTCCGTTCTAAGAGAAACCTGAATTTTTCTTTGATGCTTTTAAGTTTATCGACTATCTTTTGGGACTCATCCTCCACTTTGTTTATGAGGTCGCCATGCCGCGCAAACATCTTGCTTAACTTTTCAATTTGCTGTACATCCCTTATGGTCTCCTTGAAGAATCCATAGGTTCCAGCAACTATCTTAGTTCTATCGGACATTTTCTTAAAATCTGTTTTGGCATGACGAACTCCCCTGTATATCTTTTTCATTTGCCGAGCAAGAGTGAGAAGATCACGAACGACTGGATAGGCAACTCCAGCTATTGAAAGAGGGTCCACCATAGCTAATAAACACACTAGAGTGGGCTCAGATAGTGGAAATAGAATTCAAAAGTTATTAAGAAGTCGAGAGATAGCTGATTTCGGTTGAAGGAGATAGAACAACACAGCGGGGAAGAGATTCATCATGATATTCAAATATCAATTAAGCTGTGCCCACAAACCATGGCGATCATCGTAGAAGCAGATAGATAATTCAGCCTCATTATATGAACCGTATGCGTAAAGGCAATTGCCCAGCCTTCATTCCGCTGGTTTCTCGCAGGCATTGCCCCATTAGCCAGACACTGTTCATCAAATAACGCACAGATAAACAGACTGCGGACAAATCGATTTGCCCATATGTATGGCCATGCAGCTCTCTGCCACTCTCTACCACTCTCGAGCAAGTCGGATGCATAGGCAAGAATGGAAATACCCCGCTCCGCCTCATCTCTCATTCTTCCAGACAAGGCTGGCGATTCATACTTGCATGAACTAGAACGAACGAACGAATCAAGGTAATCCGAAATATCGATGCCAGAGCCTCGTCTGAAAGAAGCCTTGTGCTTTGCAGTGGTTGCGTCTGACTAAACAGACCGAAACTTGTCAACTCAATTTGAGCACAAATGCCACCGTCCCGGATTAGGGCTTGGATTGTGTCGAAATATGTTTAAACCTATCCATACCTCGCGTCGAGCAAGTTGCCTCCGAGTCAACAATGCCACACCACAATAATTGCAGGGTCAAATGTATATATATATGTATCGGCAAAATACTGTCAACGGGTTTTATGAACAGATGTTAGCATTGAATAGTACTATTTCGGTGCATGGAAAAAGCCAAAAATCATGTGACGTAGTTTCTCGGTGCAAGTCCGACATCCCCACCTTTCGTGACGACGTAGGTGATTGTCGATGGGTCTTTCTTTCTCAACTTACTCAATTCTCACCTCTCAACAACTACTTGCACTCAATTAACTCCTCATTCCTCAATCTACACCTCCCCCAATTGCTCTATCCCTCCACTACTCTCAAGACACAACACCACACCATACTCGGAAAACCAAAATGAGTCCCCCCGCCATAATAGCCCCCTCCATCCTGAGCGCAGACTTCGCGACCCTCGGCTCCGAATGCGCAACGACCATGGACCAAGGCGCAGACTGGCTGCACGTCGACATAATGGATGGCCATTTCGTACCGAATATGACCTTTGGAGCGCCGGTGGTTACAAAGATTCGGTCGCATGTTGCGAAACCGGCAACTCCGGGGGGCAGGGGGACGTTTGATTGTCATATGATGATTGCTGAGGTTTGTCATTTTTCTTTATACAAGATGGTTTCTATATGGTGGAGGGGGTTGGCATAGGTGGTTGAGGTATATACACTCAATTGACCACCTGCCGATGAGTCGCTATGATATCATTCCAAACGCTACCTACCCCTCCAACCACTCACCCACCCCCAACCCCCGATCTGTGATCAGTATACTGACAGAGATGGAAAAAAGCCCCAAAGATGGGTCTCAGAATTCAAATCCGCCGGCTGCGACCTGTACTGCTTCCACTACGAAGCCGCCATCTCATCGACCGCCGCCAAGGATCCCGCCGACTACACCACAACCGCAAAGACATCACCCAGAGAGTTAATCCGATATATTCATGAGTCCGGGATGAAGGCCGGGATAGCGATCAAGCCAGATACCAAGGTGGATGTGTTGTGGGAGATTTTGGAGAGTGAGGTGGAGGTTGAAAGGCCTGATGTAATTCTCCCCTTCAACACCACCCTCCCTACTTTCCGTCGAGAAAATTATGATACTGACATTTTGGGGGTATGTAGATGGTGCTGGTGATGACAGTCCACCCGGGCTTTGGTGGGCAGAAATTCATGGCTTCTGAACTCCCCAAAGTTGCGGCTCTGCGAAAGCGGTATCCGGAATTGAACATTGAGGTTGATGGTGGACTAGGACTGGGCACGATCGATCAGGCCGCCGATGCAGGTGCGAATGTGATTGTGGCGGGATCCGCGGTGTTTGGGGCAAAGGACCCTGCGGAGGTTATTGCAAAATTAAGAGAGGCTGTTGAGAAGAGGAGATCTTGACTAGTCGGTAGGAGCAGTAGTATATAATAGATTTAGAAATGGATTGAATACTATTCTATGCTATGCAAATAACAACAGAATCTCCCATAAATAACGATTGGACGCATCTCGAAAGAATTGGTATCACAAATCCGGACTAATCAAACAAAACGCGATTCAAGTAGAAAGCAACTAGTCAGCAACACTGACGCCGGCTTTACTCTCGTCCATGGGATCTTGTTTCTGCGTCTCTTCTATTACCTCCTCGTCCTTCTTAGCTGCCTCGGTAACAGGCTTTGTCTCTTCTTCCTCACGCTGATCAGACTCTGCGTCGTCCTCAAAAATAGTATCTTCTTTCTTCTCCTCCGCCGTCTTCCTCAACGCATCAATATCGCCATCTGCGGGCGCCTCCGAAATCGACGCTCGGATATCCTTGCGCACTTGCTCCTGCTCATCCACGGTCGTCGCAGAAATGATTGAGCCGCGATGATGGCCTACCAATCCCAAGAGCTCGGCATTATCGGCGTGGAAATTTGCGCTTGAGACGGCGGCCACTTCGTCTGCGAGCGATGGTCTTTTCAAAGATGCGGGGAGTTCGGGGACGACGGAGCGCCGGCGACTGGCGGGAATTTCGGTTGTTGTGGACGGTTCTTTCGTTTCGGTGTCGCTGTCTGTAGTAGTGGCCTTCTTTTCGTCGTCTTTCTTTTCATCTGGCTTTTGGGCTGAATCGAACGCTTCAGTCCCCTTGGCCTTGGGGTCGGGGGTAGGCGTCGCCTTGCCATCTCCTTCAGTCGTAACCGGATTCGTGCCTAGTTTCGATCGAGCGGTTTCCTTAGCTCGGGCTGCTGCTTCTTCGCCTGCGAGTCGTAGGGCTAGTGTTCTCTGATCTTCCTTGTTCTCGGTGACGGGCGGGTTTTGGATTTGAATGTGTGGTGTCGATGTTCCACTCGTTTTATTGGAAATTGTCGTCGTCACAGGAGCAGGCTTGGGTACCTCGACTGTTTCCTTTTTCGGCTCAGATGAAAAATCATTCGGGTCTGCGACAGCGCCAATCTCGGCTTTGAGTTCGCCGTATTCGTTCCATTCTTCTATTTGCTCGAGGTCCTACCACACCAGTCATTAGCACAAACCCTCATGAGTCGGAGAGAGTAAAGGACAGGAGGGCATACCCCGACGATGGTCTTGAACTTGACTAAACCAGGCAACTTGCGGCCCTTGGAGTACCTCCCCCACAGCCTCCGGGCGACATCATCGGTGGCAATGTCGATGGCCTGAAAGGGGATCTTATTGGCTTTGAGGATTGTCTCGAGGCGCGAGGTGGCGGTGATGATGTGCGAGGAGCCCGCGGTGAGGGAGGTATAGAGGTAAAGGGTGGAATCGGCCATGTATTTTTATTCTACCGCGTTGTTGGTTTGTTGTAATTGTATGTCGTGAGCGATATTGGTTCTATTGCTAGATCTGCGTCGTCTGTAGTATTTCTAATGCCTGTAACGTGTAAAGTGTCGAAGTAAAGTCAGGAGTTGTAAAGTCAAAGTGATGCAATGCGGTGGGCGATCACGTGTATTTCCCCGCTCTCCTATCCCAGTGTTTCGAGATAGAACTAGTTCAGAGTAAAAAATAGTTAAAAGAACAAAGCAATTAATTAATGCTTTGCCTCTGCGGAAGGGAAACCCAAATAAATAGCTGTACCTCGACTCGTCGTCCTTGTTCAGGCTGAGGCGTTTGCCAGTCTTGCCAGTCGTAGTGCCAGACAAAAGGGAGAGTGGATGCTGACGTCAGAAGATGAAGCTGCGATAGGTGCGTGTGGGCGAGGGACATCATATTAACGCAATTCTCCAATTTTCTGCCTTTCATGGATGCTGATTGTTGCCTCTACTCGACTGTGTACATAGTAGTCTACCGACTCCAGTTATACGAGTCATTAAGTTTCCTCGATCTGTGAAATGTGGCCACGGACGGTGGAATATATATCCATTCAATTGACTCATTCGTCTATTTACACCTCTCCCTTTTCCTCTCAATCCACGAGAGAAAGGAGCTAGAAATAAGCATACCGATAATCAGGCTTCCCCTTACTTTCCCTCCTCATCTTCGACCTCGGCCTCGAATTCGCCAGTCTCTTTGCGGCACTGCCACTACTCCTACTTCTCGACCTTGAGGCTGACGGTTTCCGGCGCGGTTGACCGTTGGATTCGTGCGCAATGCGTGCTCGGCCGCGCTCGTCGCGGTTGTAGGTATGAGGGTCTTCGCGCGATTTGGAGGTTGGTGACTGACGCGAGACGTTGCGGAAGACAGGCTCAGAGGGTTGGGCGAAGTCGCCAGGGTGTGGGCTTTTCATTTTGAATGGCTAGCTCGCTTGATGTTGCACTTGATGTTGGAAGGTTGCTAAGTTGGGTAGTTGGTAGCATCGAAATAATTGGAGTGAGTAGGTGAGTAGGTAGTCATTTATATATTTCGTACACGCACGTCAGAGGCAAGCTTGTCGGTACATATGGCAAAATGGGCGCCACGGCTACGCTGAAATAGAGGCAAGTATTGACCTCATGAACTAACTCCGGGCAGAATATACTTTGCCAACTCCAGTGTACCATTTTACCAAAACCTTGGTAATGATTGAGTTAGACGTACAATCTCTAAATTTGTAGATGAAAGAGAGGAAGAAAGAGAGAGACAAAAAGAAACTCGATCGAGGGAATAAAAGAATAAAAAGGTTAAAAAATAGTTTTTAGCTCCGGTACAGACCAATAGAACAAACACAACACGAAATGGAGAGAGAGAGAGAGAGAGAGAGAGAGAGGAAGGAAAGTTGATATATATTGATGACGGATTCGATAGACTCGACAGAATCGACGCTACTCATCCATGCATTATCCACATTTCAACCTGCTGCTGGCGAGTCGCTTAACATCCCTCGCAGCACTCAATGCAATCGAAACAGCACTCGCAACTCTCCTCGCACAGGAAACAGCAGCACATGGTCGCGAGGCAGGCGCCTAGGCAGCCGTGGTCGCGGCCGCCGCGCTGCTCCTGCGGTTGTTGGTATTGTTGAGGAGGGTAGGCTTGTGGCTAGAACAGAGATAAAGATTAGGGACTTTCACTTTTTTGCGCGTGGATGGTGGAGAGCGAGAGGGGAGCTACCTGAGGAGGACCGTAGCCAGGTTGTTGAGGAGGGCCGTAGCCGGGCTGTTGAGGAGGGTAGTAGCCGCCTTGGGGAGGGTGACTGTTTTTGGCTGTCAGCATCGCAATTCCATCTCCCGAATCTTCTGATCTCTTCTGAGTCTTTCGAGGTTTTTGAAGGGCACGCACGCTTGAGGAGGTTGGTTGGGATATCCACCACCGTAGTGAGGTTGTTGTTGACCGTAGTAATCCTGCGACGACATTTTGTCTGGCCGGGTCAGTACTTTTAGACGTAAAATCGTCGCGAAGACACAATTCGAACCTACCTAGCTGAATCGATTATTTTATATGTTTTGGTTTGAATAATCGCAATACGATAGAAATCGAGTTCGTTCGTACGAGTAGGGTGAGGTAAATACTTGAGAATACGAGGAGGAAGATCGGGGACGACTTGTACTACCAAGTCAGCACTCAGCCCTGACTGCAGTGACGGTGGAGCCGTTCTTCGTTGTGGAGGACAAATGACTGGCCGCCGTCAGCCACAGCCAAGCCTCTCAACATCATTCCCTCTGCCGGCCAACAGCGACAAACACCGCCAAAACGATCCACGTTTCGGCTCCTTAACGACTGCTGCATGCTCATCGACTATCGCAAAATGGTGCCTTGATTGGGTCTAAGTGTGGCTCAATTCCTCCAACCTAGACATACTACTTACCATGTTGGTACTGTGGAGAGACATAGCCGCCTACCATGGATCGACCAGCGCGTACGTAGTGCGGTACGTACTTATTATGATTTTATTATACATCCTTCGTGTGGTGTTCTTGTTCTTTCATTTGTGTATTCTATGAATAGACCCAGGCAAATACATTTCACTTGCGAGCATATTCCGAAACACGCAGCAAGAAACCGGAGCATTCGGCTTCCCTGCATAGTCACACCTAGGCACATGGAAAGTCGGTGACATCCCAACACTCGCCAAGTCACTCACTCATTTTCTAGTTACATCCCTAGGTACCAGTCTACTCCACTCACCGGCCAAATTTGAGTCATAGAAAATTCAAGATAAAAGTGCATATTATTCGGTATTACGGTGAATAATAATAATAATAATAAACCGGGAGAACAGCAGGAAATAAAAAGCAAAGAATCAAAGAAGATACCAGGAGGGAAACAATATCGTCACATCATATCATCAGTCAAAAAGTCAGAAAAACAAGCAAACCACCGCGCTGACAGATCCAGACAAAGATAAAGGCACGCAAATATTAAACAGTAGCCACTAGACATTAGATAGGAGGGCAAAAAAAAATCTATACAGCCGTCTGCACAAGATACGGATCTTCTCCGACAACCAATGGCTGAGTACTATTCATGTAATAATTCATATACTCGTTCGTCATGGGCACAGTCGGGTCCCATGGGAACATCGCCGTTTCAAATTCTGTCGCTGTAGTTGCAATTTCAGATCCCGGGTACTCCGTCTTCGCGAGCGGAGCGGCAGCCATGGTCGTAGCGGTCGGGACGTCATCTTCGATATAAGGAGCATTCTCAAGAACGACTTCCTCTCTCTGCTCCATCCAATGCTTCAATACATCCATCGGGGGAAGATTACCGCCACCCTTACCGCCGCGCTTCTCGCTGTCCTTGCCGCGACCGCCACGACCACGTTGACAAGGGTTGAAGTGTGTTCGACGCAGATGCGCAGCCGCGTTGTAGTTTGCGCCGTATCGTTTGCCATTCCGGCAAGCCTTGCAGTTGGCGAGAAAGGTCTTGTCGGGAGAGATGTCGACACAAACCCAGACTTTGCGGACGACTGAATGAACACGCTCGATGTGTCGGCGCAGTTCGTGTTCGCCGTGAAACCCCTCTGGCTGATCACTACACAAATGACAATACGTCTTGGGCCGAGGGGGCCGCTGGAAGGACGCCTTTGGAATGGCGGCAACTTCTTTGGAAGTGCCATCTTCTGATGATATGCGAATCATCCTGTGATTGTCTTTCTTGACAACACTATTTTTAGAAGATGGCACTTTGGGTGCAATGAGACGGGTACTCTGAATAGCTTGTTCAGTGTTCAAGAAACGTCGTGCAGTCTTAGACTGCGGTGTCATAGACACTCCCGAGGCATTGCTCTCGGTGGAAAAAGAAGCCTTCATCTCCAGAGATGCAGATGAAGGAGGCAAAGAATAAGAAACAGGTGCAGAAGAAGAAAAAAGAGAATCAGAAGATACAATTGGAACATGAGACATGTTACAATTGGTAGAAGGAAAAACCACGTCTGTAGACGAGTAGTCTGCAGACGGAAGAATGAAATCAAGCCCGAGGTCTGGAACATGTTCCATCGCTCCTGCAGAGGACTCGAATCGGAACATGTCCAGACCTCCGGAAATAGAATCTGTCGTGGTACTACGGCTCATCTCAGTGGCTTGCATCTGAGTCAATCCTATGTATGGTTGTTGAGGGTGTTGAAATAGTTGTTGTTGCTGCTGCATATCAGAAATGGGCAGAAATGGAGTACCTTGATTGACATCTTCCAAACACTGCGTGTATTCGGATGGCGAGTATTCGAATACGTTGACGTTGCTGTGTCGGTACAAGGTGGACTCGGTCGATTGTCTGCGTGTTTCGACCGGTCGGGGGGGTGTCGGGATTTGTTGGCTTTGTGAGCGGATCATCTGTGGGACGGTCGCGACTGTCTTGACGGCTCGCTTGGGGCTGGTCGATTCTGCACTCTGCCAGATGTCAACCAAAAAGGCCGAAAACATGGGGACGATCCATAACATACGGTTGCACGTCGCTTCGATGATGCCTCAACGGTCCGCGGTCCTGGCCGAGTGCGTTTTCCAAGAGTATCCGGAGGCGGTCCGGGTGAGGTTTTTGAAGTGCTGTCTGTCATGAACTGGCTGAGTCGTTGGCTCCATGCGAGGTTTCTTTCGGCTTCAGAGAGATGTTGGTGGCGGTCCCAAAAGGCGTCCCGGTAGCCAGAGACGGCTCTGGTAAAGAGGTCGTCGTCAGCGATAGAGACGGCCATGATGGTCGATGGAAGGTCTCTGATGCTGTTAGTGAGAGCTCTGTGGAGTTAGTTGATACTCACAATAAACAGTAACGTGCTGGTTGCCTTGATGTTGAGGTATGGTGTATGCCTTAGAATGATGGAATAGAGAAAGAGGGAGGAAGGAGACAGGAGACGATGAGACGACAGACAGACATCGGACGGGTCAAGGCGATCAGACTGTTTAGCCGCAACAGTCCACGGGTAAACGTTTGGGGTGCACTCCGTAGCAATTTCAGGCCTGCGTAGCCCGATCGGGTCAAGCGTGGGTTATCAAATGTTCTAGACACTGCCCGTATCGACAGGACACCGACCGGTTGGGCTCTCCAACGAACAGCCAAACTGTCCGTGGGCTATAGCCTAGACAATAGCGGTTAGTGGCGAACGTACTAGCGAACGCTGAAGGCTGCTGCTGAAAAATGATCCAATACTGAGAAATCAGACTGGAATGGAGGTCAAGAGGAAGTGGGAGAAAGTGAGGCAGCCATACGGAAGGCGCTGACAGACAGCCGGACCAGCCAGAACACGTCAACCATACACTAGCTGATTTAGTCGTATTTATCGTACGGCCGGTCTACAACAATAGTGTGCGGGAAATGTTCATGCCCGTATCGGACGTATCATGTATTTTTGTATTTTGTCTAATTATGGACCTTGTAGGCGCTCTATCCGTAGGGGCGCCCGGGTTCATTCAAGCGATGCTTATAGTACGTAGCACACCCCCGGAACGACCCTGGAAATCGCTGATAAGCCGCTAACTGTGCGACGACCGGTTTCAACTTCAAGACTTGCGAGTCAGCACGGCGTACTCCGTCTCATCTTCGTATTCAGTCAGCATGTCCGTCGTCGCGTCTGAAAGAGCTCTCAGACTCTGTAGAGGACGATGATGAATCCCGCCTCGTACGTCATGTCGAATCAATCCTACCTTGATTATTGATAATTTAAAAGAGATGTTCACGGTTCGCTGAAAATGAACCCATCCGACACTCAACTGCGGTAGTCACAGGGAAACACCATCATGAATCCCACCCAAGACATGGCAGCATGCATGCTCGACCCCGAAGGAGGGTGACCAAAATCGAATGAGAGGCTGAATTCACAGCCCAACACGACCAAAACAACATCGATTGGTCGGACGTAGGTATGGACCAGTTCTAGATTTCCGGATCACCATGGTCATATGCATTTCTCCGGCCGGGTTTGAGATGATAGTTTCTTCAACATCGGAATATCGATCGTGCGATCGAATGAGCAGATAGGACAGGAGTGACTTAACCAGAATATTCTCAGAATGACATATTGATTCAACAACCCCAGCACAAAGGACTCGCTGTAGTATTGACGAGCTCATACATATTACATAGGCATCATACTTTAGAGTGGACCAGGACCGGCCCGTTGCGGACCCCGCTGAGAGCCAATCACCACACTCTACCTGCGTCATTCTACTGTGCTACGTACATAGTAGTACATAAGTAGTACGTATTCTTAGGTTCTGATCCATCCATTTCTCAGATCCGTCTATTCCTAGACTAGCACATAGTAGCGAGTAGATTACAAGTTGCTACCCAAAGACAGAGTCTGAGCAGAAGCACTTCTAGATACAGACGGGAGCCAATCAGTTACGAGCGTTGGGCGTCTCAAATGTGTCCTTAGTAAGCCAGTAACTCGTTTTGTTCTGCAGTGTTAGATGATTCGATACTATTTGACAAGAATGCAAATGGATACAACTCAAAAGACGAGAAAAAATCTGAATAAGCAAGAACATTGATACAGACCGTAAAGCCCAACTCTATCGACTCGCCAGTCAGATATCCTGCTCAAGCCGCGAATAATCCCGATGTGCCTGTGAGTAGATATAATTGGGTAGCGGGCGAGCTACGGCATGGTACTCAGCGCTAAGCGAGACAATGCATGCGTCGAGGACTCAAAGTTGATGCAGAGTAGAGGCTGCGTGGGGTGCCCACAATATAAGGCCGATGTTCAGGCGACAAGGCAATAAGGCAGGAGTCTTGACTCTTCAATGCTCCGAGTACTTTCCATCCACGAACGACTCAGACAGGACTCCGGGAAATTTACTCAAGTAGTTAATGAGAGCTTGGAAAACTTGCGATATGGCCATGGGACTCTGAGGTCATCACAGAATGGATCCCTTAGATCGTACGGTGCGGTCTTCAAGCCTATTCGAGCTTGGCTCACGATCGAGTCGCAATTCAGGTGCCTGGCGTCGTAGTCATTCGACACGAGTGCAATACCGGAATTCGGCGCCGTCAACCTGTCAATATCACGTCCATACCAGCCCTAAGCCCTGATTACCTGATCCGGAAATGTAGTACAGGCGGAGCGGATTGGCGACGGGGCCGCGGAGTGGGGACCGCGCCCTTATGTAGATCAACCACTCACCCCATGGTCGCGATGATATCAATACGATTACGATTGGTAATCTGGCTATCTTAGAAGTATTATCTGTCATGTGTCTATAATCAACCAAGTAAATGAGCATCGTGGTGGGTGAACGAGAGCAGCGTCAAACCATACTGCTACCAGAGTACTTACTATCTACCACAAAGCTGGAGGGAGATAAACGGGACAAAGACGAACAAAGAACAAAGAGCACATAAAGTCGCCTGGCTGCATGATCTGATTTCCAAAATTTCACGAGCTACACAATTCGACATGGAGGGCAACAACGACCCCTTCATCTTCGGGCCTGATGCCTCAACAGACATAGAAACTCTACATGCTATCCACTACGGCAACAACGACCACGGAGTCTTCAATCCAAGTAACCCTCGCGAATCATGCTTCCTCGACGTGCCCACCACATCGTCCGACGACGCGGTGACAGACTGGTCAAATCTGCAATTGTCTTTGAACGGCATTTCGTCGCCAACGACCACGAGTAGTCAGAGCAGCGCCGTGCATGATGGTACCATATTCCAGGAAGCGTTTTTGGTACATCATCCACACGTTAGCAATTTGACGCTAGCTATGGAAGGGATGAACAACAACAATAATAGTGCAGCGGGGCTGTTCGATGCTATCCCCGCTTCAGCTTCCGGGTCAGATGTGTTGAACCTCAATCCGACATACATCGATGACAAGCCAGCGCGAATGACAAAACAGAGTCTCCGCGCCCTCAAGGACTGGAAAGCGCAACATGGGGATGCCGCGAGACCTACAAAGCAGCAGATTCATCGTCTACAACGACGCACGAATCTGTCTTCTGAGCAGATATTGAATTGGTTCAGTCATACGAAGCGGCGAGCGGAGACGTTTGGGCATTCCCATTCGCAGCAATTGGGGACTCTGGCGCAGGATTCTTCGGCGTCAAATGCGAATGTGAATGGCAATGCCGTGGAGCGGCCGTCTACGCCCGCAGTGCGAGATATCATCTATGCACCTGGCACGCCTTTAGGCGACATGGATCCGATGGAACGCTGGGAGAATTCACCACCGGAACACGAAGCAGCGCTGTTCAGCGACATCGCAAAAGCACTCTCCAATTCTCCTCTCGCAACTGCTACCGTTCCAAACAAATCGCAAACAAGCACCCGCTCTGCCTCCCACGCAGACGATTCCGCATCGACACGCTCATCAATAAACGGCTATAACCGGGACCCGTCAACCTCCTCCTTGGAATCAATCGTCTGGTCCGATCACTCCGGCACATCCGCACGATCAGGCCGCTCAGACACCAAGCCCGAATACCGACGTCGAGCACGCAAAAGACGCACAAACCCGCTATCTCGAGGGTTGAATCTCAACAGTCTGCGCAGCAACAACGTGCCCAAAACGTTTCAGTGCACGTTTTGCACGGATAGTTTCAAGACGAAGTACGACTGGTCGCGGCATGAGAAATCGCTTCATCTAGCGCTTGAGTCGTGGACGTGTTCGCCTTTTGGGGCTGTGAGCCACGACGAGAATGCCGACGAAGAGCCGAAATGCGCCTATTGCAACTCTCCCTCGCCTACAGAGGACCACTTGCATACCCACCGCTACCTCGCCTGCGACGGCCGCCCGGAATCCGAACGCACATACTACCGCAAAGACCATCTCCGGCAGCACTTGAGGCTGGTGCATGGCTGCCGCTTCATCCCCTCAATGGAAAAATGGAAACACACCCCCGAATTCGTGCGCTCTCGCTGCGGATTCTGCGACAGAGTGCTGTCCACCTGGCAGGCGCGCGTCGATCATTTGGCCGCGCATTTCAGGTCTGGCGCATCGATGGCCGAGTGGGTTGGAGGGTGGGGGTTTGAGCCACAGATTTCACGATTGATAGAAAATGGGATACCGCCGTTTCTGATTCATCAGGAGCGGAATACGGTTGCACCGTTTACGGGGAGCATTGCACTGCAACAACAATGCAAGAAGCAGCCTGCTAGAGTTGGGAATACTGATGAGGGCGATAAGGCGGAAGAAGAGGAGAATTCGAAACCGTATATTAATCAATACTCGTATCCCGCTACGGGTGAAGGATCGTGGTATGATTGCTTCGAGACGCAGTTGGCGACGTATATCAATGCCGTGATTGCGACTGAGGGCCGCATCCCGTCTGATAAGGAAATTCAAGATCAAGGACGCAGGTTCGTTTTTGATGATGATGATCCGTGGCATCAGACCATCGCGGAGAATGTGATGTGGTTGGAGTATTTCAAGGAAAGGCATGGCTTTGCCAGCCTGATTCTCTAGTCTTCTTTTTCGTCCATCCAGTTTAATCGCTACTCTTGTATATATATATATCACAAACTCTATAAATTATAAATGCATGCGTTCGTTATATTTGGTATCTAATCATGAATACTTCTCACCAACGTACTTCTCTCTCGCCCCTCTCCTTCCGGTCGTAAGCTTCATGTAGTTATAGGCCACAACACTGGCCATGATAGCGACCACCCCGCACACGTTGACGCTCGTGAGCTGGTCGCCAAACACCACGCCCGCCACACTAATTATTACCACTTCCTTCAAAATTCCGCACACGCTCAATGTGACCACCGACGACCGCTGCAGGAGCGCGAACTGCGATAATACCATACAAAATGCGAGACACCCAGGTAACAGCAACAACGAAATAGCGGTCGTTGTGCTGCCGCACGTTTCGCTGAGAGCGTAGAGTGCGTCGATGATTTCGTTCGGATCTTCAATTGAGATCGATATACCGATTAACGTGATAAACACCACGGGACTGAGATGGAACAGCATCGATACGGGGTTCGAGGTCGCGGGATGTTTCAGAATCAGCAGCTGCGACAGAGCCCATCGGAACCCAGAGAAGAATGCGGACCCGGTCACGAGCGCGAAGCCGGGGAGACTGAATGTGACTTCTCCCAGGACCATCATGACTTCGCCCGCGGTCATGACGGCGATTATGATTGCGAGACGCAGGGATGGCCTTTCGAGACCGAAGAGGAATGCAAACAGCAAGATGAAGACGAGGGTGGACGATTTGCAGGCTGTCATGAATGTGAGTGATGAGAAGCGTAGGGACATGTTGCCGAGGCCCATGTCGAGAGCGGTCGCCACGCCGCCGGGGATTAGGTGGATGAGGTATAGTCGTTTCAAGGACATGCCGCGTTGAGGGTCAGCGCCTGGGAGGACGGCAGACGGTGGGAGGCTCATTCGTTGCGGTCGGAGGGAGGGGACGAGATAGAGGAACAGAGCGGAGAGAGCGAATTGGACTACTTGGTGCAGGCTGGTCATGAAGAGAGGAAATGGGAAGGAGATGATGTCGCCGGAGAACATCCATTTATTGTACTATCCCAGGAGTTTTAGCATATTTCTTTAAACGAAAAAAGGACTGACGGGGGCGTACGATAGAGATAGCCAGTGAAAATGTATGCCACAGCACCGCCAACAAGGCGATGCTGAGCGCATGATGTATAAAATCCAGATCTGACAGCGTCTCGCGGACCGTTTGTTTCGTGTACAGCACAAAATGGTCTATGGAGGATGTGCGGCGATGCGGTTTTTCTTTCTGCTGCTGTTGCGAGGATAGGAGTCCGACTTCTTCGGCGGCGGCTAGACTGATGTCGTCGTCGGACGAATCGAAGATGCTGACTTCGTATATATCGGTCATGGCGGTCATTTTTTTTTATCTGTTCGTTGTAAGGAGTGTGTTGAGACGAGATTAGGACGAAAAGACGGTGTGCGATCGTGCAGCCATGAATCCCTCTTGATTTCAGGTTCGATTGTGCGCCCTCGTAGGTGTCGTGTGTCGGGAGAAGGGAAAATGGCGGAATTCAAATGGTTCCTTGCAAAGTCGTTTCAAAGGAGTCAGTCACCCTTTAAACTTTTGCACAGAGAGATAGCCCTTGTATGTAATACTCCGGATGTGCAGTTTCCATACGCCGAGAATTACGGAGCAGGAAACTAAGAACAAAATACCTTCCGCCGCGCTCCGAACGTACAGGCAGCCAGGTTTGGTCGCTACTTGTTCGAGTTGGTGCTACCGACTACGGGTATTAGTTCGCAGTCCAGTGGATCTGCCCCAGATGCTCACAGTGACAACACATGTTTTTTCTCTTACTGTACGAGCGAGTACGCATACATACGGACTGGACCACAGGCCAATGAGTCGGCCCAGCGAACTGGACGACACAGAAGAATTCGGATACGAGCAGCCTAGCACACCGGCGGATCCTGCAGGCCAATCACACGCCAGATCTAGGCGCAATCCCTGTATCAGAAGAGTAGGGTCTAGGCTGGACGGGGTTAAGCTTTTTTCAGGAGTGGAAATTGGAGCTAGGAAGGGAAAGACGTGGAGACTTGCAAAGGGATGCGACTAATACTGAGCCTGAAACGGAATGGGCTGTGCATTCAGCCGTACGGATACTCTATACATTAGCGAACAAAAAGGAGTTCACGGTAGAGCACTGTCTGTACAGAGTAATTGCAGTGAGTAATACAGCAGCATACTCCTGTGGCGGTGTCATTAAGATGCCTGATCGACAGACTGTACTATGTGGTACTACGAGTACCTCGGCCAATATCCAGTACTGGCACAGTATGTGGATCGATCCATTCGTTCGCATCTCGACTATGATGACCCGAATACATCATGATTCCTGCGAAGTTGCTATGGATCGGTCCAGTCGGTAATCGCTGCAAATTGCAAATAGTCTGAATATTACTTATAAAATTACTTGGAAGTTGGTATGTGTCATGACCATGTCATTCCCCTTGCTTGCTCCAACCAGCTATTGTCGACTAGTTACGTAGGAGAATAGCTAGCAAGACGATCGCCAACTCATTTACTCATTTTGCGGGGTCTAGCTCTCATCCTCCTCTTGTCGCGCGACTCGATCAGATGATCCGATCGTCTCTGCTTTTGCATATTGCATATTATTGAATCTTAAATCTCGAAGTGTCCGATCGTAAATTTGAGAAGAGTCACCTGAAGAGAGTCGACTCTTTGACCGCCAAAAGTCAGCCGTGGTAAAGCCAGTGAGTGCATTCCCCGCAGCTTTCCAAGGTTGGCTTTTCGGCCGGACACATGACCTGCGTGCCCTACTTTCGCAGTATGACTATGCAATATGTGCAACATGTGCAATATTATGCGATCCTAGTAACTGTATCATGACTCGAGACGGTATTTCGGGTTTGAGATAAAGCTCACCATGTGGCTTGTATCTTTACCGTAGCGGGAATTTCCTCAGATTAGCATGTCTACGGTCGGAAGTAGCCATTGATCGCTCACTTAGTTAACAGTTGTTCAAATCTGGTGACTGTTATTGATTTCCAATCATTCAGCGTCTCCATACCGTGCAGAACCTGGAATAATTTGCCCTACTGTGGTGGAGGGTCATCCTGTGTATATGTGGTGTATACCCGTGGACATCCGAAGTGTTCGGCACACGACATCCTTGGATCATTGCACGTGTCGATTCGGTGGAATTTTGCACACAGTATCGCCAGAGTCACCACCAATTTATACGCCTAGATGAGAAATATTTACCGAGACAAGAACCAACATTGGTACTGTTTTGGGTTGTAAATTCTATCGAATCCATTTCTGAGCGATGAGCGAAATCTCCAGTGGAAACATGCCGATTTTATCAAGTTAGAATTTTATAGGATTTTATCCATTCAAAGAATTGCCTTCCTTATGTACTGTATTCTCTTCAACGTCTTTCATTATGTAGCCCTGCAGGATCGGCGCTGACACGAAAATTCTTTACACAATCATAGAACCACATTACACTATCGTAACACTTCTAAGTGAAGATAAGAGACATTATAGGGTTAGAGCGCATGTTGCCGCGTATACGAGAACGTGAAGGGGAGCTGACAAGATCAAGGACGTTGACGTACCTACTGGGTGTACGTGTTTGCACTATTTGATTGTTTTGCATTTGCTGTTTGTCTCGGTTGTATTGTGTACATTTTCTGTGGCACACTCTGTGGCGCATCCCGTAGCTGCGCCACTTTCTATTTGATGCCTGCCGGCTCGGGCACACTTGAAATAGCGGCTTCTAGAACTTAGCTGCTCTTTACCCAGTATCAATGCTGCTGCTACTACAACTACTACTATCTTTAACTAGTCTTCAGCATTTTTAAGATTCAAGACTTCAAAGCTGCCAGATTTTACTCCAAGTTCTGTATCCCCGCCGCTTTAAGTTTGCCACGTTGACATTAGGAATGTCCAGTAAGGATTCTTCTCTACCCGATGAAGACAGTGGGAATCAATGGAGAAGGAGGTCCGAAGACTCATCTTTTTGGTGGCGGCTGGGGTGGTGGCTGGGATCGCTGCTCAGCAGAGTAAATCGTACTTCGTATTTGTACAAACAACTTAAGTTTTGTCTTACCTCTAATCGTGTTTTCTTTCTAGAATATGAGCAACATCGCTGAGCTTCTTAGTATACCTCTATCTCCCTTCTTCGCCCTGCAGGGATTCATTACTGGGAAGTCATGGGAAGACCTTAATGCCAACGAGCCGGACGTTTCCAGTGAATTGACATATCAAAACGTACTCGACAATACCAGTGCAGAGAGGTTGGAATTTTCTACAGCTGATGTATTTCTTGTTACTTCACCTCTCGCTTCAACAAAACCTCTCAGCTGGTTCGAAAAACTCGCTTCCGGCCCTTTCATTTTTAGCGTCCTAGCGGGTGTCAATACCAGTCACTGGGGGCTTTATATTCGATCTACATACTTCGATTTGAAGCGCGATGGAGGCACATCGGATTTCAAGGCCGCGCCTGAAGGTCTTCGTGCCGAAAGAGAGATAATATCAACCATTATGCTTGGCCAAACTCATTTCACGGAAGATGAACTAGATAAAATAGGTAATGAAAGACACCAATTGCTCTAGTCCTTTCTAACTTGTTGCTAGGAACTCATATGATTACCCATCATAAAAAATACGGGCTCTTCTCCGAGAACTGTCAAGCTTTTGCAGTGCGAAATATGGCTGCCAGTGCCTTATGTCCGTTGTGCGATCAGTCGTGCTCAAGGAGAGATTCACCAGAGCAAAAGTCACGCGGACCAGCAAACGCCTTTTACTCGATGTACACAATCCTATGCCTTCGTGCGGAGTTCTCCGCTGTTCCGCTTCTCGTTTCCTTCTTCTCAGTCGAACGGAAAATCTTCAATCTCCCATTCACTTTTGCGGTATCATCGGTATTCAATTTGGTTGCACTGCTCATAGCGCTCACAGTTATGATTACACTCATTCCTGGAACCGATGCCGTAACACCGACTATTCAGGAAATCAACGCTACTACATTCTTCGACTGGGAATTGGAACACATTCCATACTTCAATTGGGATTGTGACTTACAATTTATTGGTTCCATATCGTTTGGAAATAGACGTTTCAACTGCCATGATTGTGCGCAAATAGCTGCCAAGCGCATTCTACTCACCAAGGCGTGTTTCGCACGTCATCATCACGAGCCGCCGAAGACTTCATCAGTTTCCTGGCTCATACCGAAAGTTATCCTGACCTTTCCAGTCTGGGCAGGCACACTGCTTATCTCTTTTGCTTCAAACACGATCTTCAGTCTGCCATGGCCATATGTGGTATGTATCATGACAGTATACCAACTAGTAATCGCAGGCATTTCTCTGACACTCAATGGGGATATCTGCAAAGTTGGGCTGAGGATGAAGCTGTTATACACAAAAACTCATTTCATCACCACGTGGGTCGGCCTGTTCACCATGGTGCTTATGTACGGTGAAATTGCGTCTTCTGGGGACTGGCCGAACCTAAATCGATTAGGTGTCTTGCAATATCCTTTGTATCTTGTCTTGATCGAACCTATAATTAAATATTGGCTGGCCGTGCAGTTCAACCCACAGAACCTACCCTACTGGATCAATTTTTTCTTTGGCGAACGGATTTCTGGAGTGATCGAGCCTTTTCTCGGACCTTACGAGCATGTCTGGAATTTTTGCAAAAAATGGTATTTCAGATACTGGGGTTGGGGAAGCGTGGCTACACTTGCTGGTCTCCTCGTATGCACAACTTACTACACTATAGCCTTTAGACAAGTATCGTTCTTGCCTTAAATGCTATATGTTACTCCTGTTCCACCGGGCATGAAAAATACGTAATCTACCTAACATTTTAATGGAGAGAGAAGGACAAGCGTCTCCCAACCTTCGCGATATCAATTGGTTCTTATAGTATCCTTTTATCACAAGCTCTCATGGAATGGGAGACAAAGAGCTGTGGCGTAGAAGTCCATACCTAGGTCACTCCAAATCGGAGCTTCTCTTCAAATAAAGATCACTACACGCTGGTCTAGGGTGACGACAAAGCCAATGGCTTTACCTGCGAACTCATCACTCTGGTGTGCAGGAGATTTTGAAATAGCAACCAACAATGCCGTTTGTGTCTCTAATTTTAGGAGATGAATGCTTGTCACACATGCCCATCTTACCTATATCTGACGCAAATATGGAGCATACATGGACGACCTCTGCTTGCAGGAAGTCATACACATATGTGAACTGTTTTTCACACCCAACGGATATCTGCCGTATATATAATCTCTGATTTTAATATTTTCACTTGGAGAATCATACGTGGTCTATTTTCAGAAGAATCTATTCTTTGTGCTTCTTTGCTGAAATTATTGCTTTCGGCGGCTTGAAGTCTAGCAGAGGCAAATCAATGAATGGTATGAAAAGAATAGAAAGACCGAGGAAGTGAAGTTGTAGAGTATCCAAAGCAAATTCAAAGGACCTAAAATGAAACGATGACTAAGTAGTGAATATATGCGGTGCATTAACACTCAGCGGAATGGACATCCTTGTATGAAGCCCTAAGCCTGTACTTGTGAGGCTTGCCCTCTTTTTAATCCCTTGTTATATTCAGCGTTAACAACTAGAATTCGACGATAAATCCCAGCAGTAGAAACGGTGTAATTGAAAATTGCATAGCTGAGAGCAATCAAAAAGAAGGTGAGAACCTATAATCTTATCAGTATTACGCAGCAAGAGATAGTGTTGATGCTTTGTTTAACCTTTGTGTCGCCTTCTGTCCACTTCAGATCCCCTAAGCGGCCGATATCCCAGAGCAGCACAGTGAAGCCTGCGAGAAAAAAGTATACGCTCCCATTAAGTGCTGAGATCGGAATCTGCCAGATGTAAAGCTGCCACAGACGAGGTTCAAGTTGTAAGCCTCCTGAGCTAGCTTTCTCCTCTTTACTCAAAATCATCCGAAGAATTACAGGTCCTTCCGGATATAATGCTATTCGGGATAAAAAAACGCTCTGCTGAGTCGCAGTCCCAATGGCAGCGAGAGCAAGCACTAGACCAATATACCATAAGGTTTTGGCAGTCCAACTAGCTGCTGCCATACTGGACCATGTGAATGCAGAAGCAATCACGCTGGCGATTAAAGCGCTCTAACCCTTCGTCAGATGTGACCGCCCCACCTTTTTAGTCTGGTATTAGAGATTTTTTTACAGTTACCATCACATATTGAAGTTGATCCTTCATTGTTTTCCGCCATAACTCTGTTTGTTGATCTTTCATGCTCTCATTTTCCAAGTTCAGTAATCGTCGAATCGGCTCCGCGGAAGTTTCCCATGCCGCCGCATGAAAAGGAAATACGAGAAGGAACAATCTTGTGGAAAGCGTTTTGACAAACTTCACTATATTGTACAACGAGGAAAGTAAGCTAATTGCCATATTGACTCACACAAAAATATTCAGAGAGCATCGGATACCAATTTGAAGTTGCCATGTCACAGGTATCGACCCCGCTCCTTATAATACTAACTCATTCAAGAAATTCCTACAGAAAGCTGACTGAAAGGCTGAAGAACATCAGGTGATAACGTGCATTGGCGGCTTCGCAGGGCTGTGTACTCGGGACAATTCCAGGAGCGCCACAGAGTAAGCACAATAGGATACATCCAAGCCGCGAGTTGGTAGAACATGACTCGGGCAGCACTGGCATATCCGGAGCCTGGGCAGCGTAACCGGAGCTTAAAGCGGCATCAGGTCTGGGGACGAGCAGTCGACTCTGGGTTCTCAGGTATTTTTACGTAGGTATGGCACTTATCACGCTATCGACTTTTCAAGATAAATGGGTTCTGCTGTATTGCTTGCCTTTCTGGCAAGTTTCTCCTCTTTCACCAAGAATGAAACTGAAGCGATCTTTAACTGAGACGGCACTAGAACAGGATTGAGATACTCTCACAGCCTGGTGCCTGATAAAGCGGGACAAGGCTGCCCTCCGTGATCTGTCCTTCCTGACCGCGTGGTTCATTGGGTCTTGAGACTTGAAGCTGCCTTTAGGATAGCCATAAGTCTTGTTACAAGTTGGAATTTTGTTGGTGTTTGTCTATAGATAGAATCAATATTTCCAGCTTACTTAGATACTATATTCTCATAAACGTCTTTCATTGTATAGCTATATCTAGAACAAAATCTACATTTTGTTATTATTATTTCCTAAAGCTAGTTAGGATTAGGTTAGTGAAAATATATATTATAACTTATTATAAGCGCTGATCATAATCATAGTATTGGCCTATTCAATCTTGTTTCGACTTTTATCCGAATGTGGTGGAAGAGCAGTTGTCATCAGCTTCACGTTGACTGACCCTTCCTTAGCCAATCAGGGTCTCGCGATATGCACAACAACTCCCTCATCATCTGTACCTAAACAGATAAAAGCGAATTGGTTTTACAGTAAATATATAAATACTTACAATTGCTGAGAATTATTGAGGGATCTGTTTACCCTTTACTTACGGTACTTAGGGTGGACAGTTACGGATGTCGTTACGTCCCGTTGTTTATATTATCTGATTATAGATATATCGATTATAGAATAGGAAAGGTGGTTGGCTCACTCTTATCCTATCGATTTTAGCTCATTTTGTCTCATTGCCTCGATCATTTGGGCAATGGTCTCAGAGTAAAGCACACGTTGTATCCAGTGATCCGGAATGGCAAATCATATGGAAAAATCACGACATAAGTGTTATATCCCTTTCCGGCGCCATACAGACTTAAGATCCGCCGTAAATGCATCTGCAACTACGAAACCCCTCATCGAAATCTCTCCAAGCATCGCACAAATTGATTTCGTCTCTCGAGCGGTTGTTACTCTTGCACCTGCTACTCTCAAGGGAAAAAAAAACAACACAGCCGCCAAATTTGCGGTCTTCAAAGAGATCTCAGTCATTCGTAGAATCTCATCAACGTGATTCTGAACAACATCCTGTGAGATTGTGGGCGTGGGCATTTTGTTGAACTGAGGGCGGTAGTCGAAGATACCGGATAGGTAGATGGAGATGCCGTGAAAATAGACTGTTGCGAGAACGGAATTGGGATTATATTCAAGCGTACCAGTATCGGCCGACCATTTTTGGAAGTTCGCATACCAATCAGCAAGAGCTGACCGGACAACGAAACCTTCAACGGCAAGCTCAAGGAGGGCCTTGTGAAGGGATATATTTGGACAGTTGGAGCCCTGGTTGAGGAGATGCCATACCCTGCGCTCGGTCAATCATACAATAAAAGGATATAGAGGGCCGGCTAGTGCATTTACCGGTTACTTATCGAAGAACATGTGATCATTAAATCGAATAATAGTTCCTTTGGATGCCAGTGGTTGTTATCATCCTCGTTCCAGATTTTTGTTGTGAGTGATATCCATTCCGGCTGGCAGAGAAAAGTAGGTTCCGAGTATATAAGTGCGCGGCAAATCTCAAAGACCCGTACTGTGAGGAAAAATGACCGCCCCGGGCCAGCTATATGAGCTTCTGG
Organism: Talaromyces sp. PYS2902; assembly: GCA_023626235.1. Classification (NCBI taxonomy): domain Eukaryota; kingdom Fungi; phylum Ascomycota; class Eurotiomycetes; order Eurotiales; family Trichocomaceae; genus Talaromyces; species Talaromyces sp. PYS2902. The sequence goes on from JAMAGP010000009.1 coordinate 279,393, forward strand.
ACCGCGAAGCTGAAGCATTTTGGACGTGCCGTACAGAAAATGCTTGATCCAGCCTTCTCCAGTCGCATCATACATGAGCTAATTGAAAGATTAACATCCAGCTTCTGATATATTTTCCTTTCAAGATACCAGTTACATACTTCGAACAGCCCCAAGAAGAACGTGGTCCATAGATTGACATCTTGAGGAGTGTTGTTACTTTCAATCTCGGTTTTCAATTTGGCGATCGAGGTGTGGTAGGCCGTGAATGCTCCCACAGCTGCATCTTTCCTTTCCGGAGGTAAGGTCGGCACCGATCTCCTGCTCAGATCAAGTGCACCCAGGGCAATGGATGCATGATACATGCTGGGAGATCTCTGGAATTCTGATATGATGGTGCCGAGATCCAGGAGGCCTCCAAAGTCATTTCTGGCCAGAAAGCCGGAGAAGAAATGTTTTGCAAAGAGAGCTGAGCTTCCCTCTGAAACCTTCGGGCAGAGCCTAGGCATAGGAAGCTGAGAGACGAGTGGGAGACAGTCAGAGCCTTTGGACGGTGCCGAGGCATTGACAAAGACTATACTAGCCCGTGGCTGAATTGCGTGAGGGACGCATTGCTGTTTTCTTTTTATGCAATACTGACAGGGAGTACCACCTTCGCACTACTGGGGTTAAATAGGACAACGTTCACTGGGATGGAAATGCTGACCTTGATTCTGCGTCGTGCACAGGCCGTGCATCTGGTGCGAGCAGTACGCCGATCGAATGGTCCCAGGACAGCCATTTCGCGAAATTAAATGTGGGAAATTTCGCGAGCATTCAGTGCAGGCCCTTCGACTTGCCGATTGTTTTGTGTACGGTAACAGTTGCCTAATCGTGCTTTCAGGAACTAGGACAATTAGTGTCCAGTATACCAATCAATTTGGTATCGAGTTCAAGAGGATCATTGTATCAGTACAGAAAGTCCTCCGATTGGTCTCCTAGGTGCTAGATAATACCATTTCCACGATTAATTCTGTCTGCCTTACACATCTAGTCAAGAGGAAATGGGTTCCATGCCAAGACATACCCGCTGAGTCACTCGGCTTTTCCTGAAGAGGCAACATTTGAACGCATTTCTTGGCATAGGTTTCTCAGCCTCCACAGTCATCAGTCCCAGTTATATAAGCGTAAGACGAGCATATTATCACACTTCCGTGGAAAAAATTCATAAACGCGCTGAACCATTACCTTATTAGGTAGTATGGAGGTCAAGATGTCTCGGCTAACATCCAACCAAACAGACGCCAAAGAGTCCGTAGAAAGAATTCATGAACGCGCTGAATCATTGCCTTATTAGGTAGTATAGAGGGCAAGATGTCCTGGCTAACATCAGACCAAACGGACGCCAAAGAGTTCGTGGGATTGACTCTAGAAGTTATATAAGACGGAGAAGTTCCTCCCAATTTTCTTTTCTAAAACACAATTGTTCCTGCCTTTACGCTTCATTATTTTGCCATGATGTTCAAGCCCTCTGCCAAACGCCTGCTGCTTGCCGGTCTCTTTACCCAGCTTCTCCCAAGCATCGGCGCGGTGTCTTTCCCTGCTGCGGCAGGCTCGTTCAACACCAGCATTGCAACAACCCAGCTTATTGACCATCATCGTTTGGATCCATACGCTCCAACGCCACAGCCACGTGCTTTGATGATCTCTCTATTTCATCCCGTCTCTCCAGCAGCATGTTGCCCCTCCCTGACGTCCTACATGGACCCTATTAGCGCAACCTTTGAGGATGCAGAGTATGCACCGGTTGGTGTCCCAGCCGGCGCCTTCGACTCACTTACCCTTCAAACCTGCAAGCCCTGTCCGGCTTCAACTTCCAGTCGCCGCGTCAAAGAGCCTCATTATCCGCTGGTTCTCTTCTCACCTGGCCTGGGGAATTCTCGATTCTTGTACAGCGCTATAGCACAGCAGTACGTATTCCCTATCTTCGGTTTCTCGTTCATCTAGGTCTTCGATTAAGAGGTCTCGCTAACTTTCACTTCCCTTCAGGCTGTCCAGCACTGGCTACATCGTCGTAACCATCGATCATACCTACGACGCAGACATTGTGACATTCCCAGGCAATGTCACAATCCTTGCTGCAAATATTACAACCGATGCCCAAGTCGAAGATGACCTGAAAGTCCGCGTGGAAGACGTATCCTTCGTCCTCGACCAACTCCAGCGTCCATCCATCATCTCAAGGCTCATCCCAGGCCGAACTTGCGGGCTGGATACCTCTAAAGTGGGAATCTACGGTCACTCCTTAGGCGGCGCCACCGCAGCCGAGGCGATGCTTTCTGATTCCCGCCTCATTGGGGGTATCAATCTGGACGGTACATTTTTCGGCTCTGTTATCGACCGGGGGTTGGATAAGCCCTTCATGATCATGGCGCACGAAGGGAAGAATTTGACAACTGATGCGTCTTGGGCTGCACTGTGGCCGAAGTTGAAGGGTTTTCGGAGAGGATTTATGCTTAGTGAGAGTACGCATGGTACGTACACGGATTTGGCGGAATGCGCTGATTTGATGGGTCTGAGAGAGCGCTTTCCGACAGAGGTGGCCGCATTACTGGGGAGTATTGATGGGGAGAGAGCCCTTCAAGTTATTGGTGCTTATACTAGCAGGTTTTTTGACTTTGTTTTGAAGGGGAAGAAGAATGATTTATTAGATCAGCTTAGCATGAAGTTTCCTGAGGTGACTGTTGGAGAAAATTAACCCATGTCAACGAAAGCGGAGAGTTAACTATGGCCCTCTCATCGGTTGCTTACCCAACCCTCGTTTCCTTTGGGCCTGGGATGCAACTACGACCAGTTAGTTGAACACTTCGCCACAACCCCGCCCTTTTCGTCCGATTATTGGGAGAGATAGATGTATACTTAGCATGTGCACTGTTTACCACGTTATTTAGACCTTTCTTGAATCAATTCACCGTTTACCAATGCAATTGGTTCCCGTTGGTAATAATAGAACCCATACACGCATCGTAAAGTACTGATCTATTAGTCTAAACCTAACATAAATTAGGCTATAGGAGTGGCGCCGAGAAAGAATCAAAGAGTTGCAAAACATGTAAAGCCGCTGACGCAAGGCGCTGTATGACCTAATTAAACGAACTGAAATAGAAGTCAAGGAACAACCGCCCTAGAAATGCCTGAAAAAATACATATTACTAAACATACTTTTTATGACACAGTCTTTCCCTCGGAAAGACTCGCAACTGCATCCTTGACCCGAGGGAATTTCTCCTCAAGAACATCGACGACTTCATTCCACATTGCCTTCTGCAAGATCTTGCCTTCATCACTCGTAATATACTTGCCAGCTCTATTGTATTTGTCAGTACAGCCCCGTTTGCTCTTCTGGAAGGTTGACTCACTGCCCGTAGTTTCCATCCGAAGACAACCACCGTCCATGTGAATCTTCCCCTAGAGTGGACGCGCCAACAACCACGCGGGCACCATTTTCTGCAGGTCTCAAAAGCAAATAAGAGCCGACGCCCTTGACAATGACGAAAAGAGTGCTGTTGAACTCTCTCGCGACGTCACTCCGGCAGGCACCGGGACATACATCATTAATAATCACTGTTGGTTTGCCTTTGCCATTGAGACAGCGATGTGCTAGCTCTCTTGTAATCCACATCATGAATAGCTTGGAGGCTACATGCTGCTGATACGGTCCCACCCCAAGGTCGCTGTTATATTTGTGGAGAAGCTGATCTTCGTCCTGGGATTTCAACTGCACATCGATATGCCCTGTTGTTGTAACTACAACCAGATGTGCCGGTGAATCTGGAGTATGGGACGCTTGCAGCTTTGGAGCGAGGAGAATCGCTAAGAGCGCAGTTCCAAGAGTATTGACTTGGAGATTGTTCTCCCATCCCTTCTCAGACAACTTGAACGTGCGAGTCATGATACCCGCGTTAAGAACAGCGACATCGACCCTTTTCAAGCTCTCAACTCGCTTGGCGAACGCGTCGATGCTTTCGAAGCTAGCCATGTCCAATGACCATACTTGGACAATGCCTGTCCGTCCTGTGGCTTTTTCAATTTGCGATTTTGCCAGTTCGCCCTTCTGCAGGCTCCTGACACCCAGAATGATCGTTGATGCGGCGAGTTGGGCATATTTGAGGGCGGTTGCATAACCCACGCCGGAGTTTGACCCTGTCACGATCACGGTCTTGCCTTCGAAAGTCGTCGTGATTTGCTTGGGTGGGAAGAGTTTGCCTTTGAGAAGAAATAATGGACCGGGCATTTTGGAGGAGATAGGATATAATTCTTTTGGTAATGGGTCTAATCAAGGAAAGTGTATAATATAATGAATGTGATGGAAGCTTCTGTTCAAGGTTAGTGCTTTGGGATTTGGCTGCTCCATGGTAGCGATCGAAGTCCTTATATATATAATCATAGGGGGATTAGTCGGCAGCGGAGACTCCTGCTTCTGCTTAAAAGAGAAAGCCTCCCCTATAAAGTGCTGACGAACCTTTGATGGAAAGAGAATGTCGGGAGCTAACGGAAACCCCGATGATACCCCATGCGTTAACCCTATGTCCCAAATAGGTTAGGCCAGTAAATTCCGAGCTTATCATTTCGGGTCGGAATCGCCGTCACCGTCTCGTATTTTCCGACCGCCGACCTCCCCTTACACGCCAGCTCGCTCATCTCTGCAAAATTGTAGATAATACGGAGATTCCGAATCATTATTATGATTAACCCACGGATAAGGAGGCGAGCCTGTCTCAGTTGCACCAACGCCAAGGTCAAGTGCACTTCTTCGTCGTTAGACGCAGAATCATGCGGAAGATGTGAAAGATTGGGCAAAGTGTGCAACTATGCAGAGCCTTCTTCTGAGGCAAGACGAAATGGCAAAGGGATCTCGTGAGTGCCACATATCCATCTGATGTCTGCATGGTCTTGTACGATTCGAGAGAGCTTTGAACGGTGTGCCATTTGAGTGCTTGATAACGTGCCTCCACTCAATCGCTCAACTCGACCTATGACTGAAGTGGACTCAGTGATTGAGAACACCCTTCCATATTTATCGGGTCCTGTAGTACAAGCTAATAAGGCTTCAGATCTTTCAAGAGACTTGAGGAGAAGCTGGAGCTGTTATCCGCGCAAGTAGCTACATTGACGCAACATGTCCACTCAACCTCATTTCAAGGACCCCGAAGCAATCACTCTACCCTTGAGAATCTTCCTTCCGGCCCTTTGCCCTCACGTGAACGAATAAGTGAAAGTCAATTTACGTCTTCCGGGTCCCTGCCTAGGTCCAGAGATGTTCAAAATGATAGCTTGACCAATGTTGTCATACGCGATCTGGGAGGTCTAGCATCTGCAGATCGTCAACTTAATATTTTCCGACGAGCTTTCGTCAACTATTTCCCATTTGTGGTAGTGCCTCCGAACGTCAGCGTGGGGGCTCTTCGAAACGATAATCCATTCCTTTTCTTGTGTATTATGGCTGTCACTTCTTTTGAGGATCCCATACTACAACGCAGACTAGGAAAGGAGATCAAGCAGCAGATCTGCGATCGCTTAGTGATGGGCTGTGAAGCTAGTATGGATCTTTTACAAGGTCTTTTGGTCTTTGTAACTTGGTACCATTACTTCTGTGTGCCTGGGAAGCATCAATACTTCCTCGTGGTACAGCTCTGTGTGAACATGTGCCATGAGTTGAGATTGGACTTGAATGAGAAAGGGAAGAGAGGTCTAGAGACGGCCCAAACTCAGGGGGGAGCACGAACTCCGGCAGAGAAGAGAGCTCTTCTTGGTACATTTTGTTTAACATCCACGTATGCTCTACTTACACCTTTACATTTTTTCTGAACATCGAGCTGACTAATGACTCTAACCAGGTTATCGATGGTGCTGAGAAAGCGAACGTTTATGCACTACAAATCGTATATGGACGATTGCTGTACTTCTCTCACACAAGGGAACGATGTTCCTAGCGATCAGTTGATCGTGCCATTTGTGGAAATTCAAGTTCTTCAAAGAAAGATAGGTGACGCTTTCTGCTACCATGATACATCTACCTGCGACATAAGAGGGGAGCGCGCAATTCAGATCACCGTTGATTCTTTCTCTCATGAGTTGGACAGACTAAAGAAGAGCATTGGCTCAACAAATAGAAATGCTATTCTGGTGCAACAGCTTCACTTCCTGGAAGTCTGGCTTTATGAATTTGCCCTCTACAATGAGCTTTGGCAGAATAATTTCGTGTCAGCCCGACTTAATCGACCAGAGACTAAGCGCTCAATTCAGTCCTCAATGCACCGGACTAATATGCTGCGGCAGCTCGTCGCAACAACTGTCTCATTCCAAGATTGGTGTCTGTCAGTTAACAATGCGGAACTACTTCATTTTCCATTCTCTTGGTGGGTTGAGCTTTCTTACGTCTTGATTGTTCAAGTCAAGACTGTCTTCCTCGACTTTGAGACTGGTATCACAGGACAAGAACAGATGAATTTGCGACAATATGATCAAGCAGAATCGCTAGAAGCTGACTTCAGACGAGATGCTGAAAAGGAAGTCATGATACCTCATGTGCTAGATATGTATATGGGGAGGCTGGCTATGTTGACTACCCAGGCTGTTGATGATGACGGCTATAGGGACATGGTATATAATTTCGGAGCTGTGCTCAAAAGCATAAAATCTGGGTATGAAAGCCGAATTGGTCGTGAGAATAGACCTGCTCTAGGGCAATTCGCAATACAGCAAGATCAGTTATCCCTTTCACAGCTATCATATCCGAATGTCACGAGAACGGACATGCAAGGATTGACGCCGCCAGGAGTTACCACAAATCATGTCGAGCTAGAGTTAGGTGACCCGGACAATTCTTCTACAAGCCACCTGAACTTGCAATTTGATTTACCCCAACCTGGTATGGACGACTTCTTATGGGACACGATGATGAATGATTTCTCATTCCTCATGCCCCAAAATGGTGCATCTGTTTGATGTCACCGAGGTTGGCTCACACAAGCTTGGCATTGCAATAGTGTAATCGATACACTGCTTTGAAACTACTCGAGGGTTTAATATTTACAAACACTATTACACATGCAGCACTCCACAGTCATATGAGGTTATAGGATGCAAAGGAGCCATCAGCGGTGAAGTAGCGATTTGCTAAGTATGGTTTGGCAAAAAGGGTATTTGAAATGATTGTATTGCAGGACTTATGAGCGAAGGAAATTCTTTGCTTACATTAGACTGATAGCTGTATAATATATGTAGACTCAACTTTACTAAAGTTTGTTTTGATATCATTATTCTCTAATATATGATATATCATATCAATATGAAGTATGCATCCAAGAAACAAAATAGGAATGCGAAAGGCCTTTGTTGGACAAGCAACTATAGATTAAGTGTCAGGACATAATTTAAGTAGTGATTGCACAGCCACTTCCTGACCAACAGGAAATGGATTGTTTCCTTATGATTACAACTCCGCAAGACCATACATAAGAGACTGATCAAGACCTAGACCGGCCAAAATTTCTCGATCCCTTTTCCAATCTTCATCTTTGTATACGTGCATTAATCTCGGACTATTGTCTTTTGCATCTCCAAAAGCCATAAACCAAATCTTCATCTCCTTATACGATATCATCACACCTCGAACATCATACAACGGCATACCGCCATCCGAACTCACTTCAATACACACTTTCTCCTCCCAGTGTATTGAAATTGGTATGTCGACCTCGGCTCTTAAAGTTCGCCAACTCGTATCTGGCGTCGGATCAAATTCCATCAATGATTCAAACAAGGGTATCGTGTCACCGTCTCGTTTGATGATGATTTCAAATCGGTGGCTACACCTCCATTGTAGAAACTGGCGACCGGATAGGACTAGTCGTTCGTCCCAAAGATAGAGGTTTATGGATACTGTGCGGAGTATAGGTCTGAGAAGGTGGGCGTCACCTTCTATGTAGGTTTCGTTCGTAGGGATGAATATGATTTCGCCTCGAAGTTTGATTGTGTCGGTTTTCGTGGAAGGCGGCTTCCTATTTATCATGTCAAACGTTGGTATGATGATATACGATGATGGCTATAGTCCACTAACCTGTCACCGGACAGTTCTGCGATTCTGCCTAAAGATAGTCGGAACATTTATTAGTGTATCTCGCACAATAACCAAATATACATATATATATAAAAGAGCAAACAATACGAGAGTGCCTTGGTATCAAGGAATATACCAAATTCATCCTCCTAGTCAGGAGATCTCACATGTACCTACCACCACGTCCTCGTTGTCATATAAATAGCATCTCTCAGAATGATTAATGACCCAATAATTTTCCATGAGACTGTTTCACAGACCACATTATATTAATCCAAAGTTCCGAGACAAGCTACGAATTGAGTATGGTCAAGTAGTACAATTTGCGGAACGATAATTCCCTGATGTTTGATATGTTTGATTGTAACCCAATCCTATGGGTTACTACTCAAATCTAGAATACAGCATACTATTGAGCATGAAGTGTGTGAATAAAAAGTTCAACAGAAAGTATGTTAGGTGTCAGTTGATTTCAGAGTATCTATAAGACAACGACCTCTCGAACGGAAAATAACACCTATTACCCGATTCGGAAACAATAGGGCTAACGGCCTTAGTTTCATTTTTTCTGCCGCGAGAGTTGGAGTATTGTGAGACCAATTTAGGCCGAGGCTTTGGAGTATACTAATTACATGCAGAGGTGAGTCTTCCAGGCTTTGACCGACCTTGTGCTGGAAGCGAGCAATGTACTATCCAAGCTTACCCGAATCGTAACTCCGGGAATTCGTATGCCGCACGACCAGACAGACTCCCGCATTTCTTTCCTCTTTACTCTAAGTATCCATCTCGAGCGAGCTGAAATTAACTTTATTAATTTAGCGTTGTTAACTCTGAACTATAATCACCCCGGTCTTCTATCCAATTGACCCAAATTTGTCACACCAAGACTAACCAGATTATTTAGTGGCTAGTGCACCCACCAAGTTTAGACTATTGTGTATGATAGTTTCTCCCCGGAGAATTCGTTATACACATGCATATGAGCTAGAACATTGTCATGTCGATTCGATGTCCATCCTTGAACGTTGTAAATCGTCAGGTCTTTTCATAGTAGATCCTCTCACTCTCGGCTATAAATCACCAGCTTAGACGGCTTCAGATCACACACTTCGGACGAAAAACCTTTGAAGTAGGGATTTAGTCAGCTTCCAACTCTCATTGGAGCGTGGGGCTGCAATAAATCTCCGGAATTTGCCCAACTTCATGATTCGTGTTATCCCCGCAAAGTTTTCGGCATATAGCGCAAATCGGAACTACCGATTACCCCATGGGGAGACCAAAGAAGAACGACTTACAAATACTCGCGATGACCCCGGATTTCATCACTTGTCTTTGAGATTGCATTTTTCACAAATGTATGGGCACTCAAACGGACACATCTAGTGATAAAGGATACGCATAATGACCCAAGGTTCCAAAACATCCCAACCCAATCAGGGTACTAACGAGGAGGTGGAACAGATAGAAACACTGTCTCCACAGATCAACGATAACATCAATGAAAAAGCCGAGTTCAAAGAAGAGACTACTGCAGCACCTGAATACGTAAACGAATTCAACGAAAAAGTCAGCCTGAGTTGGCGATCATGGATCGTCGTACTGGTCTCTTGTTTCGCTATTGTTGCGCAGGTCTTTGTCGTCACGGCTGCTGGTTCAGTCATTGCATTTATAATTCGCGATCTGGGCAAGGATAGTCCCGATGCAGGTGCGCTTGCTGGATGGATCATTCGTATGTCTTTTACCTTGCCCAGTGCCTTCTGTGGATACTAATGATACGAATATAGAGGGTCCCCTCCTGATGCAATCTGTATTGTCACCTATCGTCGGGCGACTCAGCGATGTCCTTGATAGAAAATACATTGCTTCTGTACCTCCTTTGATCGCTTTCGTCGGTGCCGTTATCTCTGCCAAAGCAACTTCTATCAGTATGCTGATTGGCGGCGGTATACTCATTGGCGCAACGCTGGCAACGATTGCCATCGTGCAAGCTATTCCGAGTGAGATCTTGCCGTTGAAGCATCGGGCTTTGGCAAATGGATTCGCTTATATGGGTGGTGCTATTGGCGGAATGTTAGATCTTCTCCCTTGATAGCGGAAAGTAAAGTATCTGACTTTCAAATAGATCGGGAGGTCTGATAGCCGGCGCAGTTACAGAAGCAAATCCCAGCGGATGGAGAGACATCTTCTGGATCCAGGCTGGCTTGCACATTGCCACAAGTGCTGGACTTTTGCTCTTCTACCATCCAACCCGCCGAACTGATTACCCCAGAATGTCACTCACGGAACACTTCTGGGCCTGTGACCCTGTTGGCTCTCTGATGTTTATTGCCAGTGTGACATGTCTGTTGTTGTCTTTGAACTGGGCCGCTGGATTGTATGCATGGTCTAATGTACATGTTGCTGCGCCCCTTGGTGTCGGTCTGTTTCTATTTGTTCTTTTCTGTTTATACGGTAAGTTTGATCAGTGTCCCATTAGTAAAGAATATTCCCTAACCCAAGTGTAGAATGGAAAGGCAGAAACGACGGCCTCGTGGCCCACGTCTTCTTTCAAGGCTCCCCGAACTTTGCTTTATCAGTCTTTGCCTTTGCTGTCGAAGGATGGATCTTTTACAGTGCCGTCACCAGTGTCATCCCACAGGTTACTCTTTACCTTGGCTTTGAGACAAGTGCTTTGATCATTTCTGTGAGAGGTTTGGCTTATAATGCTTCGGCAGCTCTTTGCTCTATGGCCATCACGCAAGTTTCTCCCATACTTTTCATACTTTCCTGGATGATTAAAACTAATATCGTCTACATAGATGGTACTCGACAAGGACAAAAGATCTGAAGTGGCCTTTGGTTGTGACCTTTGGTTTCTTCTTGATTGCGTAAGTCTCCCTTCCTTCTCAATAACCTCACCACTAATAACCAACTAGAACAATCACCTACACTGTGATCACCCCCTCCATGAATAAAGCTCAAATCGGGTTCAATGTCTTGATCGGCATCGGTCTCTCTGGTCCCTTGACTTTACTTGTTGCTCTCGTCCAATTCACAGCCCCCCATCGCCATCTCTCAACAGCCACCGGCCTCGCATTTTCCGCTCGCGCAATTGGCGGCGCATTCGGCTCCGCAGTTCTCGATGCCATCATCAATGGCGTATTGGGAAACACATATGCATCCAGAGTCAGCACTGCCGCTATTGCCGCTGGGCTGCCGCAATCAGATATCTCTACACTTTTGGCTGCCATGTCCGCGGGCACGGCATTGACATCTGTTCCTGGTGTTAATGCGACGATTGCCGCGGCTGCAGAGATTGCGAGTGAAAATGCGTATGCTCATGCATATCATTTGGCGTGGGCTAGCATTATCCCGTTTGTGGTGTTGGGTATTGCCTCGGTGTTGGGGTTGAAGGGTGTTAAGCATCTGATGACTGAGGAGATTGAGGCGACTGTTGAGCATGTGCGGGTCAATGATGTTGAAAAGCCGTTGTAATGTCTTTCGTGTAGTTGGCACGGAGGAACCTATAAAGGCTATTCGAATGGTGCCTATATAAACATAGGTACTCTGGTAAATGCGCACGGGAGATCAGCGTCGTACCCCTTGCATCCAATTACTTTAAAGTTCTCGTGCTACTTGTTTCGTAGATCCCAATTGAGGCAGTTCTCACTAGATTGGAGCAACCCTCATGCAGTACATCACCGAAATTTCTCGATGGTACGTAGAATGATGAATTTAATGAAGAAACCCTAAAAGATTCCAGTAACCCTAAGCGTACGATACGATCGTATTGTATGGTAATTTGCGATTGCCGCCGGCCACTTCCCGCCAATCATATGGAGGCTCTGTTTGATCTCTTCAAGCCATGAGCCTCTAAGCCACGAGCCTCATAGGATGAGGCTTAGCGTGAATCGATTCGAGACAGATGCGCACTTTTCTCGCAGCTAACTAGTTGTACGTGTCAGTTCGTAGCAATTAAGGAGTATCAGGAATGATCAGGGGCCTCGATCCAAAAAGGAGTCTTGATAAGTCGCCGTATTTCCGTTCTAGGTGACGCTAGCACGAATACGGTTTATCAGGCTCTGCGTACTGTAAGGCGATTGGCTCGCGGCGATAGCTTGGCAGTTGGGCGATCCGCCGAGGCTGAGCTTGTAAGGTGTTACAGATTCCTCGGTGGCTTGAGCAATTTGCATCCCCGTTCTGACTTCGCCCTGGCTTTGTTCCTCTGAAACATGCATGTCTCGGTTTCGCTCGGAGTGACTGCAGACAGTCCAACGCGAACATCTCCCGGAGGAATTGATATTCCAGCCGCTGGGAGAACAAAGAGCCAGATTGTGGCCGGATTGGGCTAGACCCGCAGCAACATGGAGGCATGCGGCTGTTTGAGGCGCTAAGGCAGAAACAGCCTAACAAGGTCATCAAACCGCCGATGATTGGTTGATGACTTATCTCTAGGTCGTAATCGGTTAGTGTGCTCCCCCAGCTAGATTCTTGTCGATGATTCCATGCTGAACTCATCCCAATTATCCTCCTGCAAAGTCATCACTCTAGTCTATCCTTATTCCAGCACGCCTCGTCCCTTACGACAGGCTTGGATAGTGTTGTGCGACTTTTTTGGAATACTACTGTTCGATTTTAGCAGGCGGATATACTATCGTTATTGAATATGGAATAGATGCGCAGATTTACGCACACTACGGTATTGCATCCCCGCTCAACGTCGCGATGGACATGTCCGATTTCAAACCGCTGAGGCGCTGGAGCGACCTCCCTCGGAAATTATCGCATCTTTCCCGCATGGCATATATGGTATTTTTGGCGGTTACTGGATTATTTTTGGTTACTTTGTCATGGATCATGTTACAACCGCCAACGGTCGCTTCGACATCTTCCTCATCCTCTTCCATCGACTATGCGAACGGAAAGGCACCTGCAGCTGCGCCTACGGTGATTCACACGCCCGTTCCAACGCCTGAGCTCTCGTCCGTGACGATCCATCATTCCGACGAGGGCACGAGCCATGTCGATCACTCCGCGACGCCGCTGATAAAGCCCGATGGAATCCGCATCGTTGGAGTTATATTTTATGGACGCCGCGATCGCGCATCATTGCTCGAATGCTATCTGCGAAAGAACTTGGTATCTTATGGCGGGTGGCTAGATGAGGTGATTTGGGCTGCCAATACTGATGACGCCGACGATTTGGCATATGGAGAACACATCTCTGCGACACAAAATGAGTATACGTATCTACCAATCTCGAGTACAGATAACCAGGGCGAAGGATATATGAACATTTATAGAAATGCGTTCAAAGAACCCGATACGATATACGTGAAGATGGATGACGATGTGGTCTTTATTGATCAAAGCGCAATTCCACGGGTAGTCATGACACTATTAAACAATCCCCGAGCTCTGCTGGTATCAGCCAATGTCGTCAACAATCCGGCTCTTGGCTGGGTGCATTATCACATGGGCGCAGTTCATCCATACGTACCCGAAGTAAGACCGGATGGCGACAATCTCGCCTCAAAAGAAAACGGCGCATGGCGTTCTTCAGAGCTACCTACATGGTCCGGGGCTGAATGGGAGATGCCCGAACTAGACCATTTCTACTCCCTTTTCGGTGTCAATGACAAGACCAATGTGCCCTTACATCGATGGATACCGACACGAAACCTGAGTTTGTTACATAAGACACCCGTCGCCAAATCGGAGTATAATGCATTTGGAAACAATCTACATTTCTGGCCTCTCGCTGCGCAGGCACATTACTCTTTGTTGCAGAATATCGAGGAGAAGAGACTGGGACGGTATTTCATGGTTCACGGAAGTGACGAAGAAGCAGTCAGCACATGGGACATGAATGGCAGTCGCATCAGTATCAATTTCATGGTTATCAAAGGAAAAGATATCATTGAAAACATATCAAACCTGCAGCCAGATGACGAAAACAAACTTACCGTGGAATTACCCACACTTTTGAATCGAGGTAGGCCAATATCTTTTTCTTCTAGCCAAGACCATGCACTAATGATAGACAGCTGTTTTGGTCGAAACCACCTCGGTTGTATCGCATTTCTCTTTTGGTCCACAGAAGAATCTCGCCAAGACCGATATTCTTGCTCGGTATCACAACTATGCAAACCAGAATATCTGTCCCAATGCCATCCTAGAACCAGAGGTGTTGCTTACTACAGACAAGATGCCCGGCACTGTCGCTTAGTTCACCAGCAATATTTGACATTAGAACAAGAATGCAAACGTAGGCTTGCTTGTTGCAGAACATCCTTCATGTTCTCAAGACTTTTCACGACTGCGTCTTTGTATGTACATAACAAACTTGGGCAAAACAACAGCCCCCTTTTCGGTGACGGTCCAGGTTCAACCATTTTGGGCACATTTATGCCTGTATATACCCTTTACTCTTCATATCACCATTCAATCCCGGCAAAGCGATCTATTATAAATTCTTTGACCTTCATGTGACATATTTTGATGAACATTGGATTCAAACATTTTGGCTTTACTATAAAGCATGTTATTATCTTTCTATATATAAACGTTGTACTTTGCCTAAGAAATTTGTCAAGCGAATACCTTAGACAGATTTCTTCAAGGATGGGTCTCCCCATCATGCAAGCCACTCAATTGGTACGACATTTAAAGTCATTATTATTCATTGGATCACGCATCGCCTAGATTTGGACAGACTTTGATCATCTCTCTTCCCAATCTCCTTCGCCCCCTTCTCGCAAAGCGGCTCTAACACCCGCACAATATCCTCATATCCATGCCTCTTCGCCCAATATAGCGGACTTTCCGGGTCCTCCTTAGCTTGCGGCCAAGCGCCATGATCCAATAACATCTTGACCACCTCCAAATGTCCCTCTGCAGCTGCAAAAACCAAGGGTCTACGCTTGTTACTATCTAATAAATTCGGATTCGCTTTGTGAGTCAACAACAATTCGACAATGTCCGCATACCCAGCTTCGGAGGCTTGGTGTAATGGCGTTCGCTCACCCAGATTGCATTTGATGTCTGGCTCGGCACCATATTCAAGAAGAAGTTGGACCATGGGCGTTTGGTGCTGCGTTACGGCGATGAGGAGGGGTGTCCAGCCGCTGGAGTCGAAGGTTTCGATGTCTGTGCCTTTTTGGAGGAGGGTGGTTGCCGTGGCCACATCGCCTTTGCCGGCTGCTTGGAGTAGGAGTTGTTCTTCGGTGATGGGTTTGTTGCCGTGTTCTGTGAGGTGTTTGAGTTTGGAGTTCAAGATTGCTGGATCTGGATGGTTTGCGGCTTCTTCTGGAGATGTCTCAAAGTCGACGGTAGATTCTTTACTCATGTTGTTTGACATTAAGTCTGTAATTTGTCAGAGGATGTACATAATGTGGTTACAGCGATTCCACACTCACAATGTTCCAAAGGTTTCGTATTAATGACTTGCAAAGCTCGGATTTACATGCGCAAGAGAATATCCCAAACCGCGTTTCTGTGGGTAAGTTGGTCTTTTCAATTGTTATTCAAGGTTGATATCTAGACTAAGCCATTAACTCAGAATATCATCTATTATCAACCAAGATGCATGCCAACGGGAGGGTGGTGTCTATCGCCTATTATTTCTAGTTCGGCACACAACAGAGTGTACACTGACCGCGAGAGAAACGCCACACACTAACCCGTCTCTTGCATCGGTCATGCGTATCACACAGGTAGTAGGCTTACTTATCCATCTTAAACCCTTTAAAAGGCTTTTTGTGTCAGAGGCTTCTTGCTTGGAGTAGCAGGTATAAACAACGCTGTAAGAGGCTTAGAAAGGTAAATATCCGTAATGCGACAACTTGTAGCGATCTTTGGAATGGGGAGAGTGTGAAACTTAGAATCACAGGATCTGGGCGGAGTATGGCCTCCGCTTGGTCGATATATGCACTTTCCTAGAAACAGATATACTAGGTTTAAAATAAGGAAAGAATAATTTAAATTTTATGGTCACTGATAACAATAGCATCTTAAAACCCTAGGCCATCCACGATTCTGGCACGAAATCCATAAGTAGTAGTTTTACTATCTGTGATATGGTGCAATCCCATCGAAAAGGAAAAAAAGTCTCTGCTCTGAAGCATTCCAGTATTTCTCACTCAGTTCTTCCGGACAGATTGACTTGTAAACAAAGTTTCGCGAAAGAAGCATTCTGGTGAGAGGACCAAATCATGACTTTCAAGGCTTTATTTCAAAAATAGCTCGCGACAGACATTTCGGGAGTCTTTCAATATTCAACATAATGTTGCTTCGAAGTTTGCAGGATCTCTTATGGGGACAGAATAAAATCCCATTTTGGGGCCGGCAAGCTGGAGCATGATTTTAAACACATCCCATGCGTCAAGTGGTCTTTTCTGGATTCCGGTATCAATAACTTCTCTTTCGCCGAAAAGCTGGCTTATAATACCAGATAATCGCAGCACAGCCGTTGCTTCAATGTGTAATAGCTCAGCGTAAATCAATAGCAGACATCTTAGTCTGGCTGGTGCGAGGTGGAATGTGAGCCCAGACTCTTGAGCGACTTTGCCATACAATGTCAATAGTTCAGTGAGATGGCTGAAATCAAGATTCTGACTGCAGCGTTGAGAATAAGTTTGGAAAAAGATATCCAGCATTGTCACGCGGGATGAGCCAGGGGTTTTGGTTATTTCTGTGGAGACAGCCTTCCGCTTTGCCACATTATGAAGCATTTCTATCACATAGCAGAATAAGCGTGAATTTTTTGTCCTGAATTTTTTGTTTTACATCGCCTTCCAACGAATCACGTTCATGCGCTGTGCATGCACCATGAGTTCAAGTCTATCTCCATTGCTTTTTATTCGTGGTTTAAACATGGCCTGAAAGAGTCAATGGCGAAATGGCGCGGAGATCCGTACACATTTTCAAAGTTATGTCTCTGATTCGCTTATTCATTAGATACCCTCCAGAATCGCGCAAGACTCTAGAATGAGTCGATGGTTGTATATACGAAATTGCTCTAGAAATAACCAGAAGAATAATCTGAGCTGGTCAGATCCGAGAGACATGGCGAAAAGCTACTCGTACCAAACAGAAAATGATCAGGAGGAACCAGGTAGTGTAGACTCTTTCTCTGAGCCACTTATCCATCTGCGAGCCGCTACTCCCTCCTCTAGCACTTGTCTCATCTCCTCGCTTCCCAAAGACTGCGCATAGGTCACTGCCGTACCCCAGGCTCCTTTCAACTCAGGGTTTGCGCCATGCTCTAATAGCCATCTTACCCTCTCAACCGCACCAGCCATGACCGCATGCACAATCGCATATCGGGGCACCATATGCCGTGTTTCCTCTGCCTGATTTACATCTGCCCCATGCTCCACTAATAATTCCATAACTGGAATTTTGCTTGTATCAAATTCCTTACTTGGTGTTACCCGTTCAGAATGGGGATTTTCACCGTTGGGGCACGCGCCTGCAGCATAATGTAGGGGTGCACCGTTCTCAATCTTTGCACCGGCATCTAAAAGCATGCGTAAAGCCTCAGTGTTTGCCTCCGCTGCGGCTGCCGTAAGGGCTGCGCATGAATCGGTCTCTGGCCCACCATAGCGATCCTGATAATAACGCTGGCGCCCAAGGTTAGGGTTGGCACCGTGGTCAAGGAACCAACGGAGAAGTGGGATATTAGTGACTACACGCGGAAGCAAGATTTCACCATAGTAGCCGGGGGTGTTGGGGGTCCAGCCTTTCTTCGTAAGAAGTTCAAAGAGAGCAATTTGTCGATCAGCAGGTGCCAATAGAATATTCTCAGGGGTGTTACGGACAACAGCCGCACCAACTGTAAGAAGGTAGTCTGCGATTTCGACATTTCCCGCCCTCAGTGCAAGCACGAGGCCACTATGTAGGAAGGCTGGAGTACGGGTTTGCGAAGAGACAATGGCGTGAACTATGGGGAAAGATCCATTCTTGCAAGCGGATTCAAAATCAACAACGTGGTCTGGTTTCGGCCCGATGTAGCCGAAGTCGTCTGGCTCTTTTATGGGAAGTTCATCATACAGTCCGTCCGTTGTGGTTGTTCGAGGCTGTGGTAGGGGTCCCTGAGGGCGCATGCCGTTCTGAGGCGACATATAGTACCCCAGAGGCCCTATTCCAGACCTTATTGTCTGTAATCGCTGCTGACGGATCTTCTCTAATATTTGCTCTGGAAATGGCTGTGGCTGCTGCCTGTCAGCCATGGTGGTTCTGTGCGACTTGAATTGACCGAAGCCAGCGTTTTATGTGTCTGTCCGCTAGAAATGGGCTACTTTTTGAAGGAGAAAGCCTGACAGTTCCGGTATTATGTTTTTCTAACAGATCGGGGAAGTTAAGAAACTGTTATTAGGTGGACCTTGTTGAGCTAAAAAAAAGATCCGCGTGATGAACACACCATGTTCACCGATTTTTACACTAGAGCGCATGCCATCAGACCGTTTGGCTACGATACATAGAACTAGTAAGCAGGAGAACAGTATATTTTCTCTAAAGCCACTTGGCTCTCATCTAGGTCATGATACACTCCTTCTACAAATTAGGGATTGTTACAGGTCGGTGGGGGAACGAGATTTCATTTAAAATAGTCGAGGTTGTTGTTTCACTAGATCCTACTACTAGCACTTAACGTTAGACTAATAATACTAACGCAGGCTAACCCCTCACCCCACCATAATGAAAATCTAGAAGTGTACCTTTCTCTCTTAGTGAATTTGCAATATACATCAATAAGCGATTGGGATAAATAATATAACACACTTGGACGGTCATAGATCATTCAGAGCGTTCCTTTGTTCCTGCTATGCCAATTACCACATTTGGTTTGTTTCCTAAATTGCCAACCGAGTTGCGACTCCAGGTATGGCGTCTATGCCTACCTCATAGGGTTCATGAGAAAGACCTTCCTTTTCATGAAATTGTTTTCCGTATTTTGGACAACGGCCCCTCACCCTGCTTTCTCCATCAGACGACGGAGGCGAACTGTCGGCCGCCTGTCATTACTCGCGTCTGTCATGAGTCGCGCGCAGTAGCGCAAGAAAATGGGGGATACTATGAGTCCCTGCCTCTCTGTGAAGTATGGTTTAGTCAAAACACTATTGAAAAGTCATGGTTAGATCGAATCCCGGATTCTATACATCTTAATTGGACACCAGCGTACGGTGCAGACTTCGCAAGTGAAGGTTGTCCGCTCCAAAGCCTTGCGCAATGTGCCTCTAGAGCAAGTAGGGGCGGTTCTTTGTCATTTAGCTACTTTAGAAGCATCCGCGTATCCGCCGATGAGTTGCTGGATTCGCTTATACGATTGCCTAGCTGGATGGTTGTCATGCGTGTCGTTGTCATACATGCCGACTCTGCTACTGGTATGAGGTCGGGTCTGTTTGGACTTCTAGGTGACGCACCTGTACAGCTTGTCGACGTATTCGACGAAGAAAATGTTAGAAATTACTTTGATATGGCTGAAAAATGCGAACCAAGGGGTTTAGTTACCATCCGCCAGGATCTTCACGGGACCCCTGGGGAAGTGTATCATCAAACATTAAGAGCTGCCATTATCAATAAATTCCGCTCGGATGTCCTACTTAGCAGGTTGCACCCAGTCATCATGTTTCGACTGTGTACCGACATGTGTAACCATATTGGATCAGGGGGGGAATTGAAAGGAAAATAGACCGTATACAATACGGTCCTGAGGTACTAAATCTCGCTTTTGTGCTTCCGAGAATTTTCATAGGTAGCCTTTCGAATGTACTCTTTGATCTGCCTTTAGTTTTTAAAATTATTAAAGAAATCTTCAATTCAGTACGGATATCAATGTTTTAAAAACCCCAGCTTGTTTCTGACAACAAGACCTAGAGTGTAATTATTCTTCCTAAAAGCACATCAACGAGATCAGAGACAATGAACTAATCCTGGGTGTGCTATGATAGGACCATCCATGTATGGCATTAATAAATAAATGTGGATAAGTGTATTTCAAGCGAATTACGAATTTTGTCTTTAAGGTCGCTATAGGCACCGGTACTAACTAGTTATAATCTAAAAATAGCTGTGGTAGGATCGGTGTGGTTTCTTCTTCTTCCCTTCAACGTTGCATATAGAATAGAATAATCCTCAAGGTCGTGGAAGCTGTCGTATTAAAACCAACAGACTTTCGCTAATTATGGCTTCCACCCTGTTTTTTCTGCTGCTAGCCAATACTGGTCTGAAACGATATTATGATGCGGAGATGTTTTTAAGTAATTACTGACCATTCAAGCTCAGATTGTAGCATTTTTGCTTCATTTCCCATATTAATGAACTAAGTGTGGACAAGAGACACTAATATTACACTGAGCCGCAACTCATCCTAGTAAAAGGAGCAAATCTCAACCGGTCAATCGATATGAGGATAATGCTGAAACATATTGAAGTATGAAATGTGGAATGGTTTGACATAAATTTCGTACATTCTACTGCATAAAAGGTCTATCTATATTACGACTAAACGATCCTCTGTAGACGTCTCAACAAGCCATCAGGCTCAGCAACACCCTGCATAGCAATGTCATCGGCACGCTCCTGCTCATTGGCAATAGCGTATATACGTAGCTCATCGGCATTACCGGATGGCCGGAAATGAGCAACATCACCGTTACCAAAATACATGCGCACGCCATCGGTATAGTTGATTCGTACGATGGAACCAAATCCGCGATCAAACGAAAAAATCGTTTCCAGCTTGCTGCGGATCTCTTTAAGCGTATCGACTTGAGCTTCGGTGGCATGAAGCTGAGTGTCGTTTGAGTCCCGAAGTATTATATCTCCAGATGCATCAAACGATACATCCCTTGTGACCGCATCTTGAGGAGAAAACCGCTTGATAATTCTGTGACTTGTCGACCGAGGAAAGTTTCTTAGAAGTGCAGCACGACTATACCGTTTGGGTAGGGTAGCAAAAAGGTCTGGAAGCGCCATTTGCTGGTCCTTCGCCGCAAACAAAGCGCAAAGCAAAGGTAGCATGGCATCACGTGTAGGTAGTGCCGATAGTACCTTTCCATTGCGGTTGATGTCGGACCCAGTGAGAAAGCCGCCATTAGCCTCCCAGCCGCAGACATGGCTACGGCCTTTGTCGAGTGCTAGCTGCATGCCTGCAATGACGTAGGGACTACCGATTTTGGTCTTGGGTTCTGTGATTTTGGCTAGAGATCCGTAGTCAATAGCATCATTCGCGCTAATTGGGACAACTGCAGCATCAGCACGGAGAAATTGTGCGACTATCATGCCCAAGAGGTCGCCACCGAAGAAGCACAGCTTGTCGTCTCGGGGTGCAAGGATAAGCGGACGGTCACTGTCGCCGTCGGTAGAGACGACAGCGTCGATTGATGACTCGCCAGCTTGGTCATATAACTTTTGAACGACATCCAGCTGAGCTTGATCGATAGCTTCGGTATCAATGGGTACAAATGTTTCACTTCTTCCAGAGGGAATCACTTTGGCTCCAAACTTCTCGAAAATTTCCACCAAGAGATCACGACCGACGGCTGAGTGCTGATATGCAACAACTGTCATTCCCTGTAGAGTCTCTCCTTCAAAGAAATTCAAGAACCGTTCGATATAAGCACTTCTAGCTTCATGTAGGACAGGCTCCAAATCCAAAGGCTTGCTGCGTAGCATGCCCTGCTCATCAAAAAGAGACTCAGAAAACGGCTGTGCCATCAGCTTTTCCCGCGTCACAGCCACCATCTCATTGATGGGCTGTTCATCCTTTTTCATAAGCTCTCCTTTGCTGGTATTCAGCTTATAGCCATTACGATCAAAGGGTATATGACTCCCTGTTACCATAACGCTACCCTTTCGCTTTTGAAGAGCAAAATTTGTGAGGGCTGGCGTGGGGATAGCGCCTAGATTCAATGGACGCATATCGCTATCCTTTAGTGCTTGCTCCACGGCTTGACAGAGACCGCCTCTGTTTTCTACATACTTTGTAGAGCTAGGTCGTAGGTCGTACGCATAGTAGAAGTCATCTCCTGATTCAATACCGCCTTCAGTAAGTGGCAAAGACTGGAGATAGCGGACCTCGGCGAGTACATTGGTATATACTTCCAACTGAGTCAGGTCAATGACTAGTCCACGGCGACCACTGGTGCCGAATTTGAGGGGCTGTGGTTTGTAAGCCAAGTGATCGCGTAGTGTTTCGGGCATTTTTTTGTTCAATGTGCGAGAAAATATCGTCGTTGAGATTGTATGCGTGGATCCTAGCGGTGGTAAGGTTATCAAATCCGACTCCGGTTGATAGGTAGTATCCGATCAGTAGAATTGGCGTACGTATCGTTTACATTCCGATTATCTGAAACAGATTACTACCGAACGTTTGTTTTGAGTTTAGAAAGGATTTTGTAAAGTGGCCAAATATGCAATATCCACTGGCCAATTACATTACCTACCGGTACTTGGCGCAGTTATAAGGGGCCTTATAGGGAGCTAGGCGTGCAATGATCTCGAGCCACAGTCTATCTTTATCAAATTTACAGGTTTAAATGGATTTAAGTCCGTAGTATTAAGAATTATCGCGGACACACCAAATGACAGAAGAGATCACAAATCATTAAAGTTCTCTCGGGGTTATACAGTGGGATGACATATGTGTTGGCACCCCCCTTATCCGAAATTTCCACACCGCTAACCATTCTGCTGAGGGAAACAAAGTACTATTAGGTGCTATTAGGTGCTGACTTAGCGGCACGGTACCCCCTGAACCCCCCAAAAGCCCTTACGGCACGGGTGGTTTATTACTACGTTAATAAGCTTCGGGTAGCGGGTCGGATATGGGGGGTGCCAACACATATGTCGTGGCACTGTAGTTCTACGAAATTTTGTTGTATGGAAATTCGTCAATGCTTCGACAATAAGAAGACGAGGTGCTTAGCTTGACTCATTGAACAGAATTTAAAACTTTGTAATTACAAGATGATATATCTCTGCATTTGATGTTAGCTAATTGATTTCAGTACACGTTGCCTCAACTTCGTACAGTGATACAAGATATGCCATCCGGGGATTGGTCGCGCCGAGCCAGAATTTGGCTCCCAAGAGATATATACGTGCCGTGTAGTTCGCAAGGACCACCCAGCTCCAATAGTTTTCATTCACACTTACCAGTCTCTTCAATATAGTACCCGTCACTTACATGTGCACAGTGCCTCTATCATACCAGTGGACTCATTTATTATGTCTCATAATTCAACTTTAGAGTAATACAGTGGTCTGCTATTTTAAATACGTCTTCAACTAAATAGTCTATTAAGTGCTACAGTAAGTACTAGTCCTCAAGCTAATCATGGACTAATTCACTTCCAGGATGCCAGCTGTTATGCGAAAGAAGCACATTTTACGCGTATAAAATTACACTGTTTTTGAAAAGACTTACAGAGTCACATTAGCAATGAATGTAAGCTCCGTCTCTGTTACTACCGTGAGATTCAAACCAGATGATCCTCTAGAGCGCGTCTGAGATGCTGAATGCAGTGGTCATCATTGACCGAGTGTTTTCGATCTACGATGACACAAAACAATCCATAAAGAGCAAAAGAGACCGGCTCCGCCTGCGTCGGGCTTGATCAGAGAGCATTTAGATTTGAACATTTCGCTTCAACTTAGTGCAATATCATATTGTCCCTGTTCTGTTTCTGCTGAGTTTCAAGATTTAAATACAATCTATACCATACCTCTAAAACTTATCGCTCATGTAGAAAGATGACAAGAGATCGAATGGAGTTGCTGAATAGGAAAAGTGTCTCAAATAAAGTTGTCATTATATAGCGCTAACCCGAAAGCAGCGGAGACTAGCCCTAAACCAGGTGCCGGACTAACCCTAAGGAATGGCCTCTCCGTTTTTATGAGGTCAGAAAGTCCCCGCTCACGGGTCTACGTAATTAGTAATCGAGTGATGATGGAAATGTTTGATAATTCTTTTCGATTCGCTAATAGTGATGAATTTGTCACCCCGGGGTTTGCTGGATGTAATCATAAATAGTAGCCTGTCCCCCAGTCCCAGCTGTTTGCTTTTGTACAACATACGTCGAATATCAAGCAAAGAAATTTTCAAAATGAAGGCCATCGTCGCTCAAAACAAGACCCCCACTTTGGTCACTGACAGGCCAATCCCTAAGCTACGCGACGACTATATCCTCGTCAAGACTGTAGCTGTTGCCCTCAACCCAACCGACTGGAAGCACGCGACTTATAATCTTGCTGCTGAAGGCGGCTTGCTCGGTTGTGATTTTGCTGGCATTGTCGAAGAAGTAGGCTCCAAAGTCACTAAGAAATGGCAAAAGGGTGAGCGAATTGCCGGTGTTGCACATGGTGGAAATCTGGTCCAACCCGAAGACGGTGCATTTGCCGAACACATTCTTGCGAAGGGCGATATTCAAGTAAAGATTCCTGATTCGTTGTCCTTTGAGGACGCGTCTACTCTCACTTTGGGGGCAACAACAGTTATGCAAGGGCTGTATCAAAAGGCGTTGAAATTGAACTTACCGGACGACCCAGTTAAGAGTAAAGTTCCACTTTTGATATATGGAGGGTCCACTGCGACTGGTTCCCTTGGTATCCAATATGCCAAACTGTAAGTTCTCCTCATCATTCTGAGAAAAATTGAATCGCTAAATCGTGAAAGGTCTGGCTACACCGTGATAACGACATGCTCCCCGCGAAACTTCGACTATGTCAAAAGCCTCGGTGCTGACAAGTGGTTTGACTACAACGAGCCCAACGTCGGCGCCCAGATCCGCGAGCATACCCAAAACAAACTCAAATATGCCTGGGATACCGTGAGCGAAGAAGGCTCTGCTAAGATTTGCGCAGAGGCACTTACCTCCGAGGCTGGAGCAAAATATGGCAGCATCTTGCCCGTGAAGATTCCACGAGAGGATGTTGAATCGACCAGTACGCTCATGTATACCGTCTTCGGCGAGGAATTTAAGTTTGGAAAGGACTCCAACTTTCCTGCTAGCCCGGAGGATTTCGAGTATACCAAGAAATTCATTGCGTTAACCGAGAAATTGTTAGCTGAGGGCAAATTGAAGGCGCATCGTGTCAAGGTTGGTGCCGATGGCCTGAAGGGTGTTGTGAAAGGATTGGAGGATATGAAGGCCGGAAAGGTCAGCGGGCAGAAATTGGTATACCGCGTTGATGAAACCCCATAAATTATGTGACGCTCAAGGGGAATTGTTATTAGGCTTTTGCCTATATGCTGCTCCATCATTCTAATCAAAACCATGTTGCAATCGCTTATTCAAAATCCAGAAAGACTCAAAAGCATTCAAATCACTCGATTATTCATCAAGATTCCCATTGTCTGCGCGGTGTCTAGAGCTTCGGTTTTATTTTCGGTATATTATTTCGTATAACTAGGTTCAAGGTGTGTGATAATGTGATATCACCCGATAATTTCCATACATGCGGGTACCAATTGCATGTTGGAATATTACGTCAATGATGTGGAAGGGACGTGAGACATTTATCAACCAACGTTTCGAGGAAGATCAGACCTCGGCAGACATGAATTCCGCCTACTCTGCCCCTACGCACCATATCCAGCGTCTGAGACTTTCACTGGAGATGTTGTGCGACCCTACTCCACACGTCTAGCCCTTCTAGCTTCTCCCGCAAATTGAGCTTGTGTCAATAATCTTATCTTGTAACCAACAGTGCAAGCCACTCGCTCGCCTGGTGCCAAACCGTGATAAGATACGACCCTACTCCACACTTCTAGCCTTCTAGCTTCTTCTTCTAGTTGGGACCATATCGATCATCCAATTCGCGACCAAAGAGTTCAGGTCGTTTGCCAGTTTGGTGTTTTTAGATCCCGAACCCCAACTCTTAAATTTTGAATTGATTGGATCCGGGTCATGCCCACTAAACACGCGTTCATTCTATCTATCAATCTACCATACTTGATCATCGAATACATATCAGAGAATACCCCGATGCGACTTTGATTTTGCTCAACTGATTCATACCAGCGCTGATCTGCCTTCATAGATCGGACTCGTTCCGCAGCTTCGTCTTCCTCGTTTGGGGGCGGCGTAACAACATCAGTACCGTGTCCAATGAAATCCGATTTTGTTCCGTATCATATGTCTGTCAAGCGACTCAGTACTTATGGATATAACAGGTATACATAGTTACAATTCAACTTCAACCCTACACAGTTAAAGCACTCGGTTCAATGGTTGTCAAGGGCTAGAACAATGGGTCTTAACATCAAGTTTGAACGTACCTTTACCGTATGAGTGGCGAGCGCATTTTGGCGTGCATATTAGAGGGTATATTTGTGTATGATACTTATTGATTAGATTGCCCCCTTATTGTATTGGTGTCCGTGATTTTCTGTGGTACTTGGCTTGTCGTGCCATGGGCGGGCCTTCGAGGCCTTGCGATCTGCCTCCTATCACGTAGTAGAGAGTACTGATCTAGCTTAGTGTCAACTCACTACTGCACCCACAATGGAACAATAAGGCTCGCCCCCAACGCTAAGCCTCTGCGACTCGGACGCTAAAAGGTCTTGATTGTGATCAACAATTGGCAGCGAATAAGCTAGTAAACACCAGTTGATATTAATTCTCTGAAATGGCTTATTAACCATCTGACTGGTCATAATTGTTTTGCTTAACTCATCCACCCCCTCTCTAGATTGAAGCTAAGGACTAGAAACTCCATCCTATAGAATGCGCCTATTGAAAACTTGAGTTTTCTTTTGATTCGGCGATTTCGGCGCGTAACAAAACGTAGGGAGGGAGATTTACACCATTCTTAGAAACATTCATCAGATTTCAGAGTAGATGCATGGTCAATTTGAGATCCATGAACTTGCAAGTACGTACTACATACCTAGGTATTACTAGCTCCGAGTCAGTTAAATCCAGTATTCTTCTCGGTTTGACTTACTAGGACCAGTCTCTCATTCCAGAAGCCCTGTCTTAGGTTATACGTAAATGGGTCGAGACTATTCATTCGTATTCTACTCACGTCAACTCAGCTAGGACTAATAAAATCCGTGGTTTCCTAAGTAGCGACTGCCTCTGCAAAGCCGCCTACGTAGTGAATTAACACTATACTAGTACCTATACGAACTTACGGTCCACAATCTGTGTTTATATACTCAATTAATATAAGAATAGAGAACCCAGTCAGACTTTAAGCCGTAGCGTATATTTCAGCCAATCCTTGGAAATAGCAAGTGTGATGTCACATTCTGGCCAGGTCCGAATAGATTACTTATCTAGGTATGCAGTCGGTATACACTTGGTTTGAGCATGCATGTAGCTGGTCAAGTTTGCGGAAGTACGCCCTGACAGAATTTGCCTGAATGGGTATCGTCCCATTTGTTTTAGTGAGAAAAATTGTGCATCCAATGGGCTCAAGCGCGTTGAATAAACTCTGCCCTACGCACATCTTTTGCAAAGCTACCAGCGATACGGTCTGTGGTCGGTAGTCCTATACAGTTCTTCAGCGGAGGCATCTGCGACATAGCAAAAAATTGATATAACCTAGGGCACATCGAGCTAAGAATGCTGGATAATTATATTGTCACCATCTGGAATCCTAGATATCCTATGGTTGTATATTAAATTCCTTTTGGGTTATTAGATTAGTAATCGGTCATGCCACAATACGACTCGACATTGTCAGGTTTCAGTTGTCTGCACTCCTGAGCCAGTGGTAGATCTGTTTCTCCACTTTCATGCATTTAAAATACATAGTTTACAAGGATACATTATTCATCGCGGAGATTGTAGTAATGCCCGCATCTGATGGCGGATTGAGGGCTGATTTGTACTCCTAGAAGTCCAATCAACAAGTAGGAGCAACGTAAGTGGATTCGTAGCCAAATTTACCTAAATAGTTTGAAGTATTGTTACCTTTTGTGGAATGTAATTATTGATATGACAGCTGAATTACTGGGGTTAAATAGCAGTCACCGTGATTCGCTAAGGAGTTATGTTTCTAACTGCGTACGTATGTAGTAGTCTTGCTGACATTGACAGGAGTTACTATCCTAGCCTATAGCTTTATAGCAGCTTGACCTGCTTGTTTGATGGCGAGTTCAAAGTCATAAAACCCGGGCTAAATCTCATCGCTAACAGTGTTGGAACAGTTGCACAATGAAGTCTTGTCTACATCATCATCATCATCCTCACTGAATTAGGCTCTAACAAATAACCAAGGATGTTCTAATGCCTCTCAGGCAAGCTTTAGATTGCATGCATGATACAAAACCCTAGCGCGTACAACATGGTAATCAGATGTCAGGCTAAGTCCTCATAATCAACAGATCATTTTCTAGTCCTCAGCTCGACCCCAAGTCCCTAAAATCAACATTTTCTCTCTAGCCATAAGCAACTGTCACCTATACGTATTTACGCGCAAATGGTTTTCCAACATTCAACTCAGGCCATAGTTAGATGTTGCTCGGAACTTCCGAACGAAACCAAAGGCTAGGCTTTTCTGAAACTTCAAGTCTGCTATAGCCTGATCTTCACTGCGAGAGCCTATAAAGCAGTACGTACATAAGCACTAAATTTTTGAAGAAAGATAGAAGCTGCACAGATGTTCAGTAAACGAACCAACCAACCAACCAACCACCAACCACTAACACACCGACCAACTGGCTTTCCGAACATATACATACGTAGTCCGTTTGCGTGAATTGTATAACTACCTAGTTGAGACCACTTCTGAATAAGCCTACAGGATTTGTGAAGAAGCTATTTCTCCACCTTCCTACTCTTGCGAAGCGGGGGATACCTTTATCTACGTCGTTGCATGATTGAAGCTGCACCTATCTATAGTCATTTACACGACTAATAGTAAACTTTTCTGTCCTTGAACTGCGAGTATTGCAACTCAAATCGTGTCAGACAGAACCGAGAAAAGGAAACTGAAAACTTTATCCATGAAGGCTCTTTCAACATGGCTTTCCAATCTACGAGCAATGGAGTAACAAATGACTCCAATACCAGGACGCTACTACTCGACTGTAGTGGCACTCCCTCATCGTATCCATCTTCGGGACTTTTTTCCTCTTCCTCTTCTCCTCCCTCTCAGCGCACAATAATTCCCATTCAGTTACCCGTGTCAGGTTATGATCCAAATGTATCATACGCCATCATACTTCCGCGATCAACGGCAACTGATGGGAATTCTTTATACCCGTCAACATCTGTATTAAGCTCAAATATACCAGGTGCACTAGTACCAATACCCGTCGCGCAAGGACAATCGGATTCGCAATTTGATGCCCTTATGTCACAATTCGATGATCCGGCGGACAACCTTAATCAGACAACAAACATCGAAATGCCTACGAATCCTGCAAGTGTTACCTTCTCAAGACATTTGATGTCCGACCCAACTTCAACCGCAAACGCAGATTCTACCTTCGCGACCGATTACGAACAGAAGCATTTCCCCATCGTAACCAGCGATGTTTTTGATGTAAGAACGGAGACAATAAGTTATACGCCGATCACAACAACATCGACAACAATTAGTTATGATGATGGGAATGGGGATGGTATAGACATTGAAAGTCCCACGACAACTTTCGGAAATACATCTCCTTACCATACGGCCGACACGGGCTCCGGGACCGGTGCTAACAGCTACACCGCAGTTGAGAGTGATGGGAAATCCCAAAATCGGACATCTCGGGAGAGGCGAGGAAATTCCGGGGCCTCTGCACGTTTTCGAGAGCGACGCCGCGAAAGAGAAAAGGACACTGCGGCTGCGTTGGAAAAGGCTCGTAGTGAGTTACAAGAATTGGGGATTCGGATACAGGAGCTAAAGGCAGAGAATAAACTCTTGCGTGAAATCCTTTCAATGAATGAAAGGCAAAAAAGTAAAACTTGATTCTTTTTTCTCATATTTATACGGAATGCAATTTTGTACTTTGATTTTTGGCCCGTTCTCATTGATTGGTAATAACTTTTAAAGTGCTTGTTGAAGCACTATAATGCTCGTGATGAATGACAATCCATCCCACCAACTAGTTATACACTCGGCAGTCAACCTCACAACTCTTAGCTTTCTGAAGATCACCAGCCGCCCGAATTTCCTGAATCCAGAATTTACCATACATGTATGCAAATGAAAATTTCTTTTCAAGATCTCTAATTGTGCTCGGTGCAAACTGCTCATACTCGTCGTCATCACCGATTTCGTCCACTTTAAGTGCAGCAGACCTGATTGTCATACAGAATTTTGTAGCACTTTCGCCACAAATAATTGAACCTACTAAAATTCAGCTGTGAAATAAGACCGTACGTAATTACAGTACTGTATATGAGGGTTCGAATGCAGGCCCTGAAAATTCGTGTAAACACACCCATGGATATCTACACGACCGGTTAGAACACATCATTGACATTTGAAGTGTGCAGCCTAGACTAAACGGTTGAGGCGTCCTCTAAGCGGCCTATGACCCTGGGGTCCTGGCGCCACTGTCAACGACCGCACCGCGAATTGCTCCACGAGTCGCTCCACGGCCACTTCACTCGGGGATAAGCATCGCGGCCAGGAGGGTCACATCAGACTAACGCAGCCGCACCGCAGCCGCACCGCAGCGTACAAACAAGCCTATAGGATGTCTACGGAACTCCTGGGACGTGTTCCCCGGCTAGTCCCGCAAGGCTCATTGCGATTGAGCGGAAACGACCGCGATGTTTAGCCAAAGCCAAACGTTGTGCTCCCACATACAAACCACATAGAAGCAAAGAAGTGAAATACCAAGATGTTGGATTGGAGCTTCCTGATTCGTGACAAAAGACGTTTGAAATTTAGCTGTTACTGATCTCATCTATCAATGTCAATTTGACCTCGAGCTCATAACACGCGTACGATTTTAGGGTTATCTAGTAATTGATGAGTGACGAGAAACACGGATGTGATCTGAAAAGGTTGCGGGATAATTTCATGCTAGTGACTCATCAGACTTCTATTCACAGTAAAGACCCCGAGGTAGCTAATGACTAGGAGGCTCCGCAGTAAGGTCCATTAGTCGAGCACGAGCTTCTGTATAGAGTAGAAAAGTGGAACTCTCAAAGAATAAGTTGGACTTGAGAGGGCCTGATTTACCATGATACTTTACGTGATTTTTGAATGTTTATCTTTGGGGCCTCAACACTGAATATTCCCCCTTCTCGGTTTCGAAGTAAGGTCCCTTGAGGCCGGCTGCCCGTTTCCCGTCTCGGTACTCTCTGAGTCGACATTACTTGTGCATACTAAATAGCCAACAAGACAAGAAGAACGTAGAATAAGGCCAGATTAAAATTCTCATGATCCAGCTCTTTCCAGCTGTTCTTTGAATCCCTTTACCACCAGGTGATACGAAGTAAGGCATAGATTGATTCTACAAGGGTGTTCTCAAATTATTACCAAATCACACGACGTGCAATGATTTCCGGAGCTAACCCGTAACTCAGAGCTTGTTTCCATTCTCTGAGTGATGATCATTTTTCTGATATTACCCCAGATTGCAGTGGACGATGGCAATCACTCCACGCCAGCGCACGCCCTTCTTGGCGAAAGCCCTAATACAACGGGAGCCCCACCAATGTTCGATGATTGCGACTGTTGGCGCAATGCTTATGCTACCAAGACCAGTAGTTGCGCAATGAAACCGCAATTTCCAATATATTTCTCTATAAATGATCTGGAAACGAACGCGTCAACGGAAATTTAAAAAACGTCCGGATAAGGATCGACGCCTCTGCTAGCTGTTGACTGTTACCTCACTCAAAGATCTACATACCTATAACTTCATTTTGACCAGAACACCCCTGTGCTCTCTGACTCAGCCTAACATCAACGTTTACAACATGTGCCCTTCGGTTGTGTGGCAAATCCGAGCCGAGTTGCCTGACGCTTTGGGAGAAAACAATGTCATCTCTTCCTTTCTACAGAAGTAAAGCTATTCAAGCCACCCTATAAGCTAATCAGCCGCTTCGAAAGGGTCAGGACAATTATTGGACCTGGCTCAGAAACCATGAAGGACCAATTTGGGCCAAGTGAGGTGTTTTTCTATCCATTATACTGGCTTTTGATGTAGGAAGACCTGATCTTTCCTATCCTTCACACTAGAGGGTACATGTCTAATGAAATAAGTTTATACTAGCTCGCCCATGTCCTTCTTTCGATGTTTGATCTTGGGCGATGTTCAATAAGGGAGAAATTTCTAAGTGGTGCAACTTTATTAGAGATCCTAAAGATCTGAATTTGCTGTTATTAATTGTCCAAGCAACTAGAATTCTAAAAAGAGAATTGGGAGTCCAGAACCAAACAACATCGAACTTTTGAAGCATTGTATAATCATCGTTCACGCCCTCTTATCAGTTGTCTTTTCTTAGAGATAATAGATCCCTTAATACCTTATTCTCATGTGATAAAATACGAGCCTCCGATTGAAGCTTGTTGACTTTCTCCTCGGCTTCCTTGACTTCCATCATCATTTTCACTTGCTTCTCTTTGCGCCGCTGACGGAAACGTGCAGACACCTCTGAACTCTGCGTTCTTTTTGTGGGTTTTCCGCTATCATTGCCGCGTGTACCATTGGAATTGGAAGCAGGAGTTGCCCTCGAGTCTAGAGGCAACATTTTTGTGGTCATAGTTTGTGTTTTTCTTGTCTTTGGCAAATGTGCTTGTTCTTGCTCATCGTATGGTGTGTTGATATCCACTTCTGGGGTCGTTTGGAAATCGTTCTTTGTGTAAAGCGAATCATGACTGGTCCACTGGTTCCAGTCATGTCCAATATCTGTCAAATACAGTCAGCTCAACTGAAATTAGCAGAACAAAATCATTGAATGTTCTTGATAGAGAAGGTAAATATACCGTCAAAAATTTCCTCAGATTCATTTCGCAAAATATCCCACAGTTCAGACATAGCAATGTACTTTCTGTTGTTCCCTGCTTATTATCTTTGCGGCAGTATCTTCTAAACCTGCGTCTTTGTTTCAAGCTTGTGGTCTGTGACGTACTATAAATACTTTTTCAAGTAGGCTCCTTAATCGCGTCGATGTTCCAGATCGAGTATATGCTGGTTTCACTTCAATAACAAAACGGCCCCCACTAACGTGGATTGGTACAGTATATGTGCAATGACCACTTTCTGAGTACAGCAATTAGTGGAACATCTCTGCAGCCAGTTTCTCATTGAGCAGCAGTCCCCGATGGTCGGAAATTGACGGGCGGCAACAACTTTCGCTTCTTTCTCTTCATCCAGGCGTGCAATGAACGCAAAGTCGGTATAAGGTCATATCCATTTTCTCGACACCACCTTGCTTTTCTTCCAGTATAATAAACAATCGGATCTTTGGCTATATGTATAAGCAACATGGAAAGGAAATAATATTCGGTGAACGATGATTCATCCTGGTGGATGCCCTCCAATATCGTTTGAACCCTTACGTTTTGCGTACGATGTTGCAATAGAAAGTTGATGTCTCGGAAGAGCATTCAGAGAGCAAAAACAATTGAAGCACTTGTACAGCATATTTTTCCTTCCACTTCAGAGTGAATCTGGATGGCTCTTGAATTTCACGCAGTCGTAATACTGCTAACGGTCCCTGTGCTCGTTTGGTAACCTTGGCCTCGATCGAAGTCAAATGATATATACCTAGGTAGGTATACTCAGCCGATTATCTGAACCACGATGGTTTTTGAACCGCGTGATCAACAGGCACAGTCTGTGATGGTCAATGACTGCAGTCTTAGGGACTTGAGAGGCAAGGTAAAAGTCGCAAAATCCGGCAGAATTTTTCTTCGGGAATTATAGAGAATATATAAAGGGAACGAAAAAGGGGGTATTCTAATTACAAGGAAGAAAGTGTTAGCCTCGGGGACACTGCTGTAACATACACCCCTCGGTCATGAAAGTGGTGACCACATGCTAGCATAGTTGGCAATTATGGCGTCATGCACCGACAATTATGGTATACACCAGGACCTGTCGTATGCAGCTAATTAGTTGGCTGTATGGAGCATATGAAGCAGCTTTGACCAGGGACTCTATGTATGCGGCCCGGGTGCACATGCAATAAGCCCTCCTATACCAATCAAGGTGGGTGACGAGCAAGTCTGGCTGAATAGGGATCAGACTTTTTGCATACGTGCATGGGGCCGGACGGAGTGATAAGATATATGGAGAACCTCCTGGGTAAGATGTCCAGGAACTCCATTGCATATAGTCATATTTCATTGATTATATGGAATGCCGCCGCGTGATGGGAAAAATGTATTCTCACTACAAGTAGCCATTTCATCCAAGGGCCCCTGGGACTCAAGAAATGGCTAATTAGATGGTACAGTTTCTCTTGGCCGCAATGTCACCTTGCTGTCAGGTTGCATCACCTAAGTGCCTAGGTATGAATCATACAGTAGATAAGAAGCGGAGGGAATCCTGTGAATATCAGCCAAACAGTTTCTCCTCGGAGAAATGTTGAGCATGAAGTAAACAAAGTTAGTCATCTAATGTGCTGGGCTATCCAAGTTCATGCTAATGATATTTGTCCTGTTTTATCCTCACCTTGTCTCGTAAATGCCTGTTCAAGTTGCCACGTCAATTCCACTTGTGTAATATTTTCGAGGAATTAAACTTTATTTCATCATAAGTAGAATTGTATTAGTTTTACCTAAGTTCTTATCCATGCTCCAGAGTGCTTTTAAGGTACTACAAGAACACAATTAACACCGGTAACATCAAAAACTCGAGGATAAGGATAAAACGACTCCCCGACTTGATATTTGCACGGCCGGAATAATACTTTACCAGAACATGTAGCAGGAATCATGACTCGATTAATTATTTCAAGTTATTTTTGAAGTTTTCCTGAAACCAGGCCCAGGGAAATACCTCAAATGCTGATCCAATTTTCCACATTCGGAGTATCCAGCTTCAACCATACCTACGAGACAACTCATTATGTACCGTATAACACTTGAATCCACTTCAAATATCCCGAATTTTACAACGTGATGAAATTTACGTACAGAAAATTCAGACATATCGAACAGCTTCATTCATTGCTACCCTCAATTGTGAATCCTAGATGTACCTCGTAACCTATGCATCTTCTACAATATTCTATCCGCCGCTGACCATGAGTCATCACATGTGGAACATTTTTAGAGATTGCAGGGATCTATGAAAAAATATTTTAACAGGGGGTGGTATAAATCTTTTCGCAAATCAGCTTTACTACTTGCTGCGCTTATCAGTGTCTTGGACTACACTATCTTACTCTTCTACGCTCCTATCGTAAACGACTACATGACTCTATTTCGAAGAATTAACTTCTCTGGGCACCTAGAATTCGGCATCAGATGGGCTCAACGTTCAAGCTTTTTCAACCTTATACTCGATGAAAACCACCACATTAAGAAATCCCGATGGATATAAGTGTCATTATCAAAAGAGTATTCTATGCAAATGCGTACAACTGTCTTTGAGTCCTACAATTTACATTCATATCATTGTCTAAATATATGGATTAGGCAATTTTGATGCTAGATACATCTCTCGTCAAAGATTTCAATGTTGTGGGGTTTGTTCGATACATAAACCCTGTGGGCCGTTTTCTGCTCCCGTTAATCTAAATTGATCGAACCCGACAACCTCAGAAGACGGCGTTCCATCCCCTTTGGTGATGCAATTCTATTGTAAAGTTGTGTAATTAGAACACCCTACTTTTGTCTAATGATATCCATTTGTGGTTCCGTTTGTGGTTCCGTTCGTAGTCGTGAATTCCTTGGCCACCAACTCAATAAGCGGACCATATACAGCCCCGTTTTGAATAGATTCGTGAATCACCGAAATCCAACCACCAACGGTCTTCTTCTCGCGGCCGTCTAATTGCCCAGACTTGTTTGTCGGGTGTTCCACGAAACCGCGGTGAAAGGGCACACCCAATGTCTCACGGACGAATTGATATAGAACAGCCGAGCCTTTGCCCAACGTGGCCCTCGTATGTTGCTTGGTACAGAATTCATGAAAGATCTGCCCCCAGCTCTTGAAGATAATTTCAGTAGTGTTCGTCTGCCACTGAACTAACTTGCTAGAAGGCATATCAGGGAAAGAACTGAGCACGATTGGAAAGGCAGAATTGACAAGGTGCTTGCAACGGTCATGAATATCCAGTTTGCCTGTCGAATCCCAAACATCAATGTGAGCTTGGAAGTTGTTGCGAATATTGGCCTGGATCTCTTCGCTTTGAACTCCTTGGGCTAGTGAAGCTATCGTTGTGCCCGTGATGAGATCAACTGCCTTCTTCTTGAAGCTCATATGTAGAGCACGAAGGTCGAGAGCCTGACAACCAGCATATAAACTACATGCACACATAAGCGATAGAATGTCAATAGCCTGCATAGTCATTCTTGCTGAAGCAAAGGCCATCGAGTTGACTGATTGATTATGCATTTCGGCAGCCTGCACATGAGAACTCATAGGATTGGCAAAATAGGATAGTTCTGCCATATAAGCCGCCATGCTGATCTCCACGCCTTTCATCGTGAAAGACAAACTTGGGTCATCTGCAGCTAAGTTCGTAGGTAGACCACCGCTAAGATGGGGATCTACAAGTTCGGTTAATTGTGAGAAGAGTAATCGGCCAAACATCTGTAAACACAGTCGAGTCTTCTCCATAGCTGAGCACACACTAGATGCTTGGAAGTTGCATCCGTAGAGAATATCACCAGATCTAACGTCAATCAAAGGGTTGTCGCTCGATGAGTTCAGCTCTGTAGTTATCTGTTGGTGTGCAAGGAGTAAGTCCTCAAGTTGGGGTCCAATCCACTGTGGCGCGCTGCGCAGAGCGTAGCGATCCTGCACCATATCTTCACGATTGCGATCTTTGGGTTCGTGGATATCCCGTGCGAGATATGAGTTCTGCAGGAAGAATGCGATGGTCTGAGCGCTTTCGATTTGGCCGGGATGGGGTCTGACGGCAGCGATGAACGGATAGAAACTTTCGGAACTTCCACGAAGGCCCTAAATATCAACTTCAATTAAACTTCTTGCTTCAATTCGACTCGCAAACACTGAAAAGTTGAAACATACCTCTACGGCAACAGCAGTAAGGGCTTGAGTCAGTAAAGCTAAGTTGTGGGCATGACCCATAGCCAGTGCGCCAAGAGCAGCGGACGACGCGGTTCCATTGACAAGTCCCAGGCCCTCTTTCGGTCCAAGCCTTACAGCTGGGATTCCTGCACGCTCGAGAGCCTGGGGAGCCGGTAATACTTCCCCGTTGTTACTTTGAACCAGGATGTCTGGGTTCCCTTCGATGGCCCCAGCAATATACGACAAGGGCATCAGATCTCCTGAAGCTGAAACGGAGCCACGAAGAGGTATAACTGGTACTAATCCGTGTTGGAGTAATCGCACGAGGGCTTCTAATATTGGAAGGGATACGGCTGAATGGCCACGGAGAGTAGCATTGCATCGGACAACGATGGTGGCTCGAACCCATGAGGCGGGCATTGCTTCTTTGGGGAGTGATCCATCTGCATTTTTCGTGAGTATACCGGCCTGTGTGAGCTGCATCAAAGCTGCCTGAAGCTCTATGAGCCCAGCTGTGCGGGACTCAGCGCTGCCTCCAAATCCCGTGTTGACGCCTAGTGATGGTAACATCAAGAATTAGCCTTTGGCTTCTCTTCGAGATCAAGTTCGAGGAATCATGTATTGCTTATACCATAAACATAATATCCCTTGGCCAAGTGGTCCATTAACACACTGACACTATCTTGCAGCCCTTGAATGACATCTTTGCGGTTGGTAAGTTCGACTACTTTATCGTTACTATCTCGGGGGTCAGCGTACAATGTTCTTATACCTTTAATCCAGAGATTTTTGAACATGACTATGGAGAGTGTAGCATGTGATGTGTCTCGACGGGGGTCATACTATGCAGCAGATGCGACGTCCGCAATGTGCAGGGATTCGCCATCCAGCTCGAAGCTTTTAGAAGCCTTGCGTCGCTGGAGACGCAGCCATGTCTCGTAAACTCGTAAAAGATGGGGGGAGTTAGAATCCATTGTTCAACAGGGTATACGGGTCAGATGGTAAAGCCGGAATAAAACTATGTATGCTAGTCTATAACTTGATCGCTAGCAGCAGAAAGATCACACGGCTTCAGTGTCTTATATAAAACTATATCGATATGTGAAACAATAAGCATTTTATCAATCATGCAGATGCTAGGAACTATTGTTCAGTTACCGCTAACCATGTATCACAATAAACAGTGAATAGCTGGTGGAACCAGATGAGCTTAGGCGCGGGCTTAGGGCAGAAGGATTTGCACGGATGGCGCCAACGGTCGCAATTACGGCCCCTCCTGTGCCCTAATGAAGCTTGAAATCTGAAATATTGGCTACTCACAGAAAATATCGAATTTGCTTCCTTCTCGTAGGTGCGAGGAAGAATTGGAAAGAGGAGATCAATAAACGGGAAAAAATTCCGAATCGCCATATATGATTTTACTCACAACGCTCAAAAGAAACGTGGTATTAGAAAGAGTCAGGAGTTGAGATTAAACATCTATCACAATTGAAAGAGAGGGAAATGGCTTCCCTAACAGAGACCGCGCCAGGAATTCATCATAGTGCTCACAGTAAGCGACAAAGACTGCTAGCAGCAGGGTATGCAGCTCTAGAGCAGCCCGAATTTCCCCATATAAACATCAACCGTCTATGGAACGACATTCATAATACAGCTCAATGGGGAGAAATACCCAATTCGACCGGACTGAGTCGGCTCAGTCTCTCAAGGGATGATCGCAAAGTGCGCGAGTGGTTCATCGGCGAGGCAGTGAAATTGGGATGCGAGATCAAGGTGGACGAAATGGGAAATATCTTTGCGATTCTTCCGGGAACTGTTGAGGGCCTGGCTCCAATTGGAATGGGAAGTCATCTTGATAGTCAACCCTTGGGTAAGTCCATCTATTGCTATTACCTTCTATTGTTCTTTTTTTTGATTTATGTTAAACCCAAAACGTATACTCATAGGAGGAAGATACGACGGTATTCTTGGAGTGATTGGTGCACTCGAGGTACTGCGCACAATAAAAGAAAATGGTATCAAAACTCGTTCGCCTCTCGCGGCAATCAACTGGACAAATGAGTAAGTCATGGGACCTGGCATCAATGTACGAAAGACCTAGTAGGGGAGAATAGTAACATTGTCGTTCAGAGAAGGTGCACGATTCTTTCCAGGATGCTCCGGCTCTGCTGTTTGGTCATCCTGGGTATCAATAAAACAGGCACACAAGCTTGAAGGACGAGGAAACCAAGATTCATCATCAACATCCTCATCAGTCACACTGGGCGAGGCCCTTGAAGCTATAGACCAAAAAGGATCTACACCTTGCAATTACATGGAGAACCCACTTCAGGCGCACTTTGAATTGCACATTGAGCAAGGTCCAATTCTTGAAAGGGAGCAGAAATTGGTGGGAGTGGTGCAGAATATCCATGAGATTCTTCGATACAAAGTTGTCGTCAAAGGCGAAAGAGGTCATGCCGGAACGGTACCGATGGCCAAACGAGCCGATGCATTGATGACCGCTTGCCGCATGGTCATTTGTCTCGAGGAGATGGCTATTGAAGCTGATGCCTTTGCCACCGTGGGCACATGGACTGTGAAAGACCCAAGTCCGAATGTCATACCGGATCATGTTCAATTTACTATCGACCTTCGACATCGGTCCGCAAGTCGTGTTGGCGCAATTGAATCGAGCTTGCGAGAAAAAGTAAAAGCTATGAAAAGCCAGTACCCGGGCTTGAGAATAGACATATCCTGTGTTTGGAGAAGTCCAGCAGCTACATTTGATGAGCGTGCCGTTGTGTGTGTCGAGTCTGCGGCTATAAATACTGTTGGAGCTGGAAGCGTCATGGATATGACATCGTTGGCAGGGCATGATAGCGCCCTTGTTGCTATGCGAGTACCATCGGCTATGATCTTTGTCCCAAGCATTGGTGGTATCAGCCATGCACCTGAAGAGATGACGCACAAGTCTGATTGGCAAGTCTGATCTTTGCATAATACAAGCATAATACTAATACTTGATTTCACAGTGGACTTGGGACACAGACTTTGCTAAGAGCAGTTCTAGAGTACGACTCACGTTATAACCCTCTTCCCAAATCCTGAGGCTTTTTAGGTAACACACAACTTTTTCGAATCAGACAATAGCTGTTTGTATGTATACCGGGGATTAATATTTACACGAACAACGATATCCTTGCTCAATAAAACACTATTATCTAGTTAAAACTTTTACTTCTTCTTTCGACTTATCACAGAGTACGTCATAAAGCCGTCGATCCATTTTTGAGTGATGCATAACCAAATGAATGCCAAGTCTATAATTCTAATTCCAAAACAGAGCCTTGTGTGCCTTCAAATTACTTCTGGAGAGGAATACTAGTACATAATGCTATGACTGTTTAGTTATGTATGAACCAGTAAAGACCCCGTGCTCAAACCCTGTAATCTTAGATCTACTCGCGTGATATTGGATGCTATCCACCAAAGAATCGAAAGGAAGATATATCAGCTCATCACAATCCAGTGTCTGTTTGATCTCGGCCTCGGAACGGGAATTGGCGATCAACTTTTCAGAATCGGCTAAGTCAATTCCATATATGTGGTTATATCTAGCACACTCATTTGATCAGGAACCGCGGATTAAATATGGTAGTAGAGACACATGGAAGCCATGATTAAGAGGAAAATATATACCGTATGGGTGGTGAAGCTGAAGCAAAAAAGATTTTTCTCGCACCGACCGCTTGCATTTGTCGAACTATCTCTCTTGAAGTAGTTCCCCTCACAATGCTGTCATCAATCAGAAGCACATTACGTCCAGCAACTGCTGATCGAAGTGGGGTGAATTTACGCCTGACACCTTCACTACGTTGAGATTGAGTTGGCATAATGAAGGTCCGACTGATGTACTTGTTCTTGTTCAGTCCAAGGCACAGTGGCTTTCGTAACCATTCAGCTGCTGTGATTGCGCAGGTAATACTCGTTTCAGGTACGGGTATCACACAATCAATTTCGTTTAGACTTCGGTTAGACCATTCGAAAACCTTTTGAATGGCTATGGCAAGATTGAAGCCCATTCTCTCTCGTGAGTCGTGTACGCTTATACCGTCGATGACACTCTCCGGGCGTGCAAAGTAGACAAACTCAAAAATGTCCGGTGTGTATGATAAAATTGGGACTACTTGTTGAATAATGGGCGTGGACTGTCCCTGGACTGGCGCAGAGAAGAATATGGCCTGTCCTATAAGATGAAAAAGTGGTGCAATTGTGTAAGTATCGCAACTTTAACGCCCATCCCAAACGGTCATTGGGTGATGCAAGGCTTACCAGGAAGAACGTCCGTGATGTCTTGGTATCCAAGTCTTTCCAAGGCAACACTTTCACTCGCACACATATAATCAAACGTGTCGTTTCTATCTGCCTTTCGCCTTCCCCAAACAAGTGGCTTGATTCCATTCGCGTCGCGGAAGGCGAAGATACCTTCGCGATGAAGCATGGCGACACAGGCAAAAGACCCAATGCAGTGTTGATAGACCGAGTGAAGTGCTGAAAAAAGTGCCTCTGGCACAGTCATTCTAATTTCGTTGCCCCTGAGTTTACGTGCCAGATTGGATGCAAGGATCCTCAGCAGAGTCTCCGAATCTGAGTTGGTGGTGTTATCCGAGTAAAGATCATCTTCGAGTTGCTCAGATAACTGATCGCTGTTTGATATATGTCCATTCTAAACCTCATAGAATTAGTGAAGAGCAACTGGCAGAGAATAGCGGTCATGACTTGCATGTACAAGAGTAAGATCTTTCATTGCAGCAGCGATAAACGGCTGAGCTTCATCAGATTTATGAGTTCTTGTTGTCGAGTAACGAACTATGAAGGCAGGCGTATGTCTTAGCCTTCTATTTATGTAGTAATTTGGCATGGTTGTCTTACCATGACATATTCCCATTGGGCCAGAGGTATCATCCAAGGTATTTTCATGCCTGCTAAAAACATCTAGGACGAGCCCTAATCCTTTCTTGATGATGGTCGGTCCAGCTACTTGGGCGCAGGCAATACCGGCGGCTTCCTGACCACGATGTTGGAGCGCCAGAGCCGTCTCAAGAAGCTCTGGTACTGCATTTTCGTTCTGGAAAGCCAGGACAATACCGGCCACCCCACACATATTCTCGAGTTCGTCAAGTGCAATTTCCAGATTAAGCCGCGTAAAAATGATGAATTCTGCTCACTCGGGTCTTGACATATATTATATGATGGGCTCGTCGTATCGGTTCTAGTCACAGCTTATTATACAACTATTTTGCTTTTATTTCGCCTGTGGCGACTTTCCTTTTGATTTAATGTCTTATAGCACGGCCCCTATGCCACGTGTGCCAAAGATGGCGGCACATAAGTACACACTCGAAGAACGAGACGTGCTACTGGAACAAAATCCCAAGAGGGCTCAAATACATAGAATAAAATTTTTAGTGTTTCTACTCTTGCTTACTGTTTCATTTTTGTCCTACGTGGTTCCAAGCATGCAATGCCCTATTGATGGTGTTCCTGAATGCCGCAAACATAGCGCCATCGTTGCGCACTAGGAGCAGCATCTTTCGTTCTGGCCGACTTATTCTTTCCCATGTCCAGATCTTAATTATTTTTTTCTATTTCTCGCGAATTAGGCAAGGGCTTACTTTTATTGAAAGGAAAAAAAAGATATCGCGAAAAGTATTTGGGTTTCAAATAGCTGAAACCCTCTCAGTTCAGCCAAACACCCAAACCGAAACGCCAATCATGGAAAAGACAGAGCTCGATGAACATAGACCAGAGCTTCGTGAGAGCACCGAGAATGAAGATGCAGACCAACATAAATTTCTCACAGGCATCAAACTCTTCCTGGTCATGGCTGCTATATCATTGAACACATTCATGGTATCTATGGTAAGCCTGCGTTCCAAGCAAGTCTTGCAGGAATTTTCAAGTCTAATAGTTGCCCACGACCTTTGTCTTGCGGTAATGATCAGGATCAAACCGTAATTGCAACAGCTATACCCAGTATTACAGATCAATTCGGATCTGTTGACGATATAGGATGGTACGCGAGTGCCTATCTCCTCACATCCTGTCTGTTTCAATTGCTTTGGGGTCGCATATACACACATTTTCCGTTACAAC
Organism: Talaromyces sp. PYS2902; assembly: GCA_023626235.1. Classification (NCBI taxonomy): domain Eukaryota; kingdom Fungi; phylum Ascomycota; class Eurotiomycetes; order Eurotiales; family Trichocomaceae; genus Talaromyces; species Talaromyces sp. PYS2902. Next base: position 322,706 of record JAMAGP010000009.1, read on the forward strand.
ACTGCCTTTTGGTGGCAATGGTCATATTTCTGGCTGGGTCTGCTCTTTGTGGAGCGGCACCTAATCCTTCTAGTCTGGTGGCTGGAAGAGCAGTGGCAGGAATAGGAGCTGCTGGATTGCTGGGTGGATCGGGTTTGTACGTATTTCATTCAGTTGCCTCTGCAGGGTTCCATCCCCGAGCATTAAACCCTCGAACCATGCTAATTAATGATTCCCCAACAATTCACCAGAGTTGTAACGCGTTCGGTTCCGATGAGATACCGTGGATTACTTGACAGTGTCATTGGCGCAATCTATGGAATTTCAGGCGTCGTTGCGCCTCTCATAGGCGGCGCGCTCACGACCAAAACAACGTGGCGGTATGTCAAGCAAGTTGCGACTCTTTTGCCTGTCGTAATACGCTGATAAGGTCTTGTTATTTGATTAGGTGGTGTTTTTATATTAATCTCCCTGTCGGTGGCCTTGCCTTAGTCACCACGAAATTGTTCGTTCATTTTCCACCATACCACAAACTCGATTCGATGAAATTCAAAGACAAGTTGAAATACTTTGACCTGATTGGAGTCTTCACTGTCACAGTATCTGTTGTATGCCTGGTTTTGGGTCTCCAATACGGTGGCAACACATACCTTTGGTCTAACGGCAGGGTCATTGCCCTCTTCGTTTTGTCCGGCGTTTTTATGATCGTCTGGGTCGCTTCGCAAATCTGGAAGAAGGAATACGCCCTTTTGCCGATGAAGATTCTCGGTCAACGTAGCATGCTGTCGTCCTTCGTATTCATATTATTTCTCAGTTCATCTCTGGTGATTGACGAATACTACGTAAGTTGTGTTTATTACCATCTCCTTTTCTTCTATATCGAGACCTATGTTGACTTTAAATACACATGCATGTGTAGTTGCCTATATACTTCCAAACGAGCAAGTCAGCTTCAGCACTTTCATCCGGTCTTATGCTTATCCCTACAATAATCAGTTACGTATTGGCAGCCCTTGCTGCCGGCACCGCTGTCAGTGCGATCGGATACTACGCACCCTTCATGATTATCGCGTCAATTTTCTTCCCCATCGCCAATGGTCTACTCACCACTTTGACCTGGTCCACTCCGGAATCTAAATGGATCGGATACCAGATACTACTCGGTGCCGGAGCTGGACTTGGAGCCCAGGCTTCCATGCTTCCTGCACAAACGGTGCTGGACAGCGAGGACGTGGCTCTTGGGCTCTCGCTGCTCAATTTCGCCACCGTGTTTTCAGGCGCTATCTTTACTTCGGTAGCTAGTTCGATATACACGAACAGTCTATCTAGCGGGTTTACTCGTGCGCATGTCGATGTCGACATTGTAGGTAGTAATGGTGGACTTACGTCAGTGTCAGGAAATTTGACTGGTGCAACGTTTGATGAGAGCAGAAACATTTATGATACAAGTATCAGAAGGGTATTCTTTCTCTCTACCGCATTGTCGTGTGTATGCATTCTAGGGGCATTTGGTGTGGAATGGGTATCGGTAAAAGATGACAAGAAGAAGGAAGAACAAAATTCTGAGAATCTCAGCTCCAACAATATTTCGGCATGACGCTATTACCCAGACAAGACCACCAAGATTAGCAAAAAGATCGTATATGTCATGGAATGTTTCTATTGCAATACAGACGCGAACCATTCAGAAAGTACAAGGAAACAAGGCTGTGTTCTACCGGCCTACTACGTGCATGATTCCAATAAAAAAAGAAGGGAAAAGATATAAATTGTAAGAAAAATCTTGATGATAGGGGAATCTTATTGCAACCAACGCACATGATTTACAGGTTTACTATGCGTATAAACCAATCGTATTACCGAGTGAAAAGCGCACGCCCACTTACTTTCATTTCACAGTTGATAAAAATGCAGTACTGTTGTTGGTCTTTGAACAAGTTTTTGCAAAAGCAAACTTACCACAAGAAATCAGATTAGTCGAATTCATGAATTTTAAACTTTCAATATGAAATTCTCGAATTTGGAGTACAACACGTACTTCACCATCTGACAGAAGACATATATACAATCGTTAAGAAAGAAAAAACAACTTTGTTCATCTAAACCTACATAGGCAGCTACCTAACAATACCATTTGTCCTAGGTTTCCGAATTCAACAATTTGATCAACCCAGCAACACTCTGAGAAGGCTTCAGAACAAGTTCATGTAGAATAAGCTCCAAATTTCGAGCGAGTTTCTGAGCCCGTTCGGGCCTCACCTGGCACAGTCGGTAACAGAATAGAATACGCAAACCGTCATCTTGCTCCTCTATATCGAGAGCTAAGGCGTGCTAAATATATCAAATAGGTTAGTTTTCAGGATTCGAAATAGAGGACATTTATACAATTGCCAAAAGAAGGAAAAAATTGTGTATGGTGTACGTACCCCTAGCTGTCCACTTCCACCCAAGGATTCAATCTTGGTCCGTCCGGATTTCGTACTATCGTCATCTCTCTGCTCATCATTGACGAATTTGCGGAAATTGATGGCAGTATTGCATATCTCATCTAATGCACCGTATCCTCTCCTCTCCAATGCTGCAATTGCCAGACCATGGTGTGGTAACGTATCGAGGAAGTCTTGACCAGCGTCCTGAAGAACCTGCTCAAGAGACTGATTTTCCAGAATCCTCATTTTTGCGAGAAGATTGGTAAAAACTGGACCTATGACGGAAGCAATATTGGAAATGCGTGAATCACGAGCGGCAGATAGGTAATTGAAGCACACATTAGAGTTGTTTGTCATAGTAGACAGAAGGAGAGCCCAGGCAGCGTGGAGCAGGTTTCCTGAAGTCACGCCAGCCTCGACACAACGTTTCTTAACTTCGTCGTGCGATGGCATTGGGATAATGAACTCGCCATGTGCAAAGGTGGGTTGATCAGCGTCGAAAGTAGTCTGGACGAGGCAGGGAGCCATATCAAACACGTATTTCTCCCAAAAGTCCAACGAACTATCTTGAAGAGCTTCCATCTCCAAATATGAAGAAATATAAGATCGTGGCAAAGTGGAAGGAAGACATTCATCATAAGCATTTTCAAACTCAGCGAATAAGGCGGGACGAGAGGCTGCATCAGAAAGATTGTGACTGATATCAAGATAGCATTTGCAACGGCCACCCGGTTCCTCAACGTAGTAGAGCTTCTGGTGAACCTGATTATCCGGGTACGGAACAGGCGATGTATTTTTCAATCGCTCCAATGCATCCTGGGTGATTTTTTGAGTAGGTGCTTTGAAGTCCCGGAGGACCAGTTGCATTCTCTTCCCTTGTCGACTTAGAACGAAGATTGTTCGGAGGATTGGATTTCTATCCACGACCTTCTGCCAGGCTTGCAGTAATCTCCTGACATCAACACCATTGCCACTTCCCGGAATCAATTCAAAGATGAAGGATGTATTGACAAAGCCGGGGATACGATTCTCGACATTCAACATGTAATTCTGCATGGGCGAACATGCGACATAGTCCTCCACATTAGTAAAATCAGGCACCTGCAGTAGCGGCATTGTATGGGAGACTAAATAATCGAGATCGTCATAGTGAGAATCGGAGGACGAAAAGTCGCTGAGACTGAGTAGCGGTTGGTGATACGGCAACTTGGTGGTCAAGTTCTCAAGACCTTCCTTGCAGTAATCAAGCAAGATATTCATTTTGTTTGCTTGCTTGATTCCACGATGGTAGACCAGGGTAGAGTGCAATTCTCCATTTCTGACCGTCATTTCGAAATTGAATAAACTGAACCTTTTGAGATCCAGACTGGCTTCGTCCATGTCAACAACCCCGGTACCGGTAAACAAACTGTCCTCCTTCTCTAGCTGTTGATAAACACCAGAATAGTTGAAAATGACTTCAGGACAAAAGGATTCGCCAGATTCTCCATTAAGTTGCACAAGTTGAGAGAAATAATCCAAGCCTTTCGATCCGGTGAAAGCTGCTCTGGAGTCTTTGACACGGCGTAACAATTGTATAATGTCCATTGGAGTATCACTGGGAACTGCGATTGGAAACATACTTGTGAACCAACCGACTGTACGTGTAAGGTCAATAGATGAATTCCACGGCTCACGACCATGACCTTCATTATAGATTGTCGGCAAAGCTCGGTCGGGGAATGTCTGACTGAACGCGAATAGAACGGCAGTGAGCATGAGATCAACTGGTTCAGTACGCAGGGCACCATGACATTGATTTAGGAGGACGTCGGTCTGAGTGCGAGAAAGAGAGAATGTTTCCTCAGTTGCATCCCTGTAGAAATTGTCGCCGTCTGTCAAACCCCAATACGTGAAGTCAGAAGAGACATAATCAGAAGATGCCATTTTTGTGCTGGTAATCTTCGCCGAGGCGATATGCTGTCTGTGCAGAGATAACCATGTCTGCCATTCAGTTGACTGGTGACTGCTCATTTCGCCATGGTCCAAGAGCTCTTCAAGATCTTCCAAAATAATGCGCCAGCTAACAAGATCAACAACCAGATGATGAGCAGTGATAAAAAGATACTGGGTGCTGTTCTCTTGCAGATTATCCAGTAATGCTACTGCCAGCAGTGGCCCGTTAATTGGGTTAATTTGCCCTTGTAGATTAGACATAATACTCTCGCATACCTGCTGGTTCTTGAATTGTTTTTCAATTAGAATGCAGGTGTTCTTTCCATCAGCGAACGTAGACTGAGTCCAGACACCTTTGGATGTCTTCTTGAATCGCGTGCGCAGAGCGGCATGTTGCTTAACGACGCGGCGTAAGGCTCTGTCCAGCACATTATAGCTGACAGGACGACGAAGCTTGAGGTAGAAAGATTGGTTAAAGCGCTCAGTACCATCCACTGTTCGATTAAAATGCATCTTTTGAATTGGGCTCAATTCGAATGGAACATAGAGTTGAGCTTCCATGGCGACTATAGGCTTGGGGTTTGACTTGGCAAGAGATGCCAGCTCTGACAAGCTCTTACTGCGAAGAATATCTTGAATACTCAAGAAGATATCGAGCTGACGACACTTTGAAAGCACGGACATAGCAGTAATTGAGTCACCGCCAATCCTGAGGAAGGCACTGTTTTTCGATATATTCTCTCGCGGAATGTTTAGGATATCACCCCAAATTTGCTGAATTTTCTTCTCGGTCTCCGTCTCTGGCCGATCGGCGAATTCGGCTTGTAAGTATTGCGATACATTTTTGGCGATATCCTCGGATGCATTATTGATCCAACGTTTGATCAGTACACGATCGATTTTTCCGTTGATCGTCCGGGGGAGATCATCGACAAGAAGCCAGACAGTGGGCACCATATATACAGGAAGGCGGCGTGATAACTCATCCTGAATCTCGCGGACTACTCTCTTAATCGTTGGTGTGGGTTGAATTATGGAAAGAGTTCGAAGTTCTCGGGACTCTGATTCAACAGTATTCAATGTCAATACTGCCACCAGCTGCTTTGCGAATACGCCTGACGCCGCCAATGCCACTACATTGTGACCGACTTGACTCATTCTATACAAGTTGTGCTCAACATCCTGTAATTCCATTCGTTGACCCCGGACCTTTACTTGATTGTCTTTTCGTGCCACAAAACTAATCGAACCATCGTCATTATATCGGCCGAGATCACCTGTCTTATAGTAGCGAACAGATTTGGAACCTGTTGCGAGGGACCAGCCTTGAGGTCCGATAAAGGAATACTTTGTGGCCTCGGGATTTTTGTAGTACCCTCTAGCAACAATAGGACCTTCAGTGATGAGTTCACCCACTGCTCCTATTGGCATTAATCGATTGGTATCTGCCGGGTCGACAATCCAGTGTTTTGCACCAACCGCAAAGCCGAAGTTCTCAGCCGGCTCCTCAGGTCCTTTCACTTCACGAGTTGCAGAATAGATACCTAAAAATATCAGTATTCAGCGGAGAAAAAATTGCAGATAAAGGGGGGATTGTTACATGTTTCACAGGGACCCCAAATGATCATCATCTGCAACTTCTCACTCCATTTCTCAACATTGTCTTGTCCGATCGATTCACCTCCTAGAACAAGCGTTTTGAGGGTGGGGACTTGATCTGCCTCGATTAACCGAGCCATGGTTGGAGTAAGGAAAGCCCAATCAACCTGGCGTTCTGTAATAAATTGTTCAATACCAGAAATACGAGTTTCGTCTGAAGGAATCACAATACATTTGCCGAATATGAGCGTTGTGATGATTTCTGAGACGCTAATATCAAAGACATGAGCTGCGAATTGTAACATCCTCGACCTCTCGTTGTATTTAAGAGCTTCCCCGTGAGCTAAAGCGCTCGATGATAGAGTGGAATGGTTCCATACAACACCCTTGGGCACGCCTGTCGTGCCTGAGGTGAAAATGACATATACTGCATTGTATGGTGCAACATCCACGCCATCTAAAATATGCGTGTCATTGATACTTGGTATGAAGCCGTCACCCACCGCTAGTATTTCACTTGATAGTTTGCTGACGGTTTCTATGTGAGTCGGTGAAGTTAGAATAACAGGAGGTTGAAGTTGATTAATAATTGCCTCCAATCGTTGCCGGGGATAGGCTGGATCCAATGGCACGCAGGCACCGCCGGCTCGCATAATACTGAGAATAGCAACAACAGACCAACGTGTCTTGCCCATGCAAAAGGGAACAAAGGTCTCTGCTCTAACTCCCAAGTTCACCAGCTTGCTTGCGTACTTGGCAGTTAGCGTATCAAGCTCTGCGTATGTAAAATCTCCGTCCCAAGCGCTGACGGCGACTGATGTGGGATGTGTTTTTATCTGTTCAGCAACAAGCTGGTGAACACAACTATTGACTGCCGTGGGCTCCTTTCCATTCCAGAACAAGATTTGACTTGAATCTTCTGAGCTTAAAGTCTGAATGCTGGAGATAGGTCGCTCACTAGGCCCGTGTACTATATCGTCTAGTACTTGACTTAGGGTGTGAGCTAACCTTTGAGCAAACTTCTCTGAGATCGTTGCGCGTTGGACAGTAAGTGCCACAAGATGGTTTGTAGGCGTGTCGACGACATTTACAGTGATGTCAAACTCAGTTGGATCTTCCATCTCCATTCCAGTCACTGTACATTTGCTCTGCTCGGACGTGATATTAGTAAGTCCCCGCTGCACGGAAAGGACGGTGTTGAAAAGCCGTCCATCATGAATTCCTAAGGCGTGACATATCTCGGATAGCGACGTAAATTGGTTCAATAAACTTTGTATCGTCTTTTCTTGAAGAGACTGAAGCGCGTCATGAATTGCTATCGAAGGTTTGAAGTTCTCGGCGCAAACAAGCATGTTGATGTAAGGTCCAATGGAGTCTTGTATATCAGGAATATCCATGTCACGTCCACTGGCAAGAAATCCAAAGCAGGTAGATTCCTTGCTTGTAAAAGTCCTGAGTACAATCGACCAAGCTAGCTGGTAAATCGTAGCTGTGGTAACATCATGTCGTGTACAGTATTCACGTAACGCCGCATGATCATTGAATGGAACTGCTATTTCAACTGCCACTTTCTCCGTTGAAAGGCCATCAGTCGTACCAGGGAAAATACATGGAGTTTGCCCGCTGAGAGAATCCTTCCAGTACTCCAGAGACTCATCCTTTGATTTTGCCTGAATTTCCACAATGTAGCTGGAAAATGCAGGATTTGAGACACCGGGAACCAGCAAACCAGAATATGCTTTTTCCAGATCTGAAATTAGTACACTATTCGAAGCCGCATCAATTAGGGCATGACTGATCTCGAATCTGCAAACCGCGGCGCCATCTTCTTCGACAGCACACATAGTTAGAGCATGGAGTGGCTGCTCCTGGACATCAACTAGAAGAGGAGCTAATTCGAGAGCCCTATATGCATCTGGTTGTGTGGCAGCCATGAGCCGAGCAGTTTTCACGGGCACTTGCGTAAGCACAATTTGAAGAAGAGATTGATGTTCCTCCATTGTGTCTAAAATTACCGTACGCAATATTTGATGTCGGGCAACAACCAGTTTCCACGCATCTTCCAGCATATGAATGCTAATTGGCTCGTCCTTGGAATTGGGAACGACTCGGAAATAGGCCACAATGTTGTATCTCGATGGGTCTCGCAATTGTGACAAGAAGATGCCTTGCTGCGTCGGCGAGCAACTGTACACATCTTCAACCGACCTAGCAGAAGGTATACCAGCCAGGGGTAAAGAAGTCCTAATCAACTTTTCAAAGTCTCCCCGAGAAATTTTGAGATGTGGGAAGTCACTCAGGGTTGGCTCTGGGGGATTTGCTTGGAGAGTTTCGCTGAGGGTTTCCATAACTTGTGCGAACAAAGAAAGCCACTCTTTGATACGATTTTGGTGGTTGATAGTCTTTGGATACTCGTATGTGAAGGATAGTTGTTCCCCTTGTACAGCAGCATCCATCTCGATCAGGGCGAAACGTGGCATAGAGGGGTCACGCGTCGAAGAGGCACCAAGATTCTCAAAAAGGGAATCGGACGCCTCAAATTGCTGGTACTTGCCAATATAGTTGAAAGACATCTCTGAAAGATCGTATCTGTGTTTAGAATTGCAATAGTAGCGTGCGGCAAAGAATCGTCGTCCATTTTCAGGGGCACTTCTTCTCAGCTGCCGCATAGCACGAATGCTTTCCACTAGATTACCCTGGATCTGCTCGTTGATAACTAGAGGAGATCTTGTCGCAAACCAACCTACTGTATCGGAAAGGTCAAGAGAAGGATCCCAGGGCTCTCGACCGTGGCCCTCAAAATCAATGGCGATTGTAGGCCGATCATGGAATACCATAGAGAAGGAATATGCCAGTGCCCCTAAGAGCAGGTCGACGGTATCGATCCGTGATTCCAATGATGCTTGGTTGAAAATGAATGTAGTCGCATCCTTACCTATGGTGAAGGATTCTTCGATAGCGTCTTGAGAGACGTTCTGCTCCGCTGTCAAACCCCAAAAGGTAGAAACTCCGGTCAATACCTTCGTCTCCTCGAAAATTTCGCTATGGGCAATACTGTGTAAACGTTGTTGCTCCAACCAAGTTTGGAAAGGAATGGAAGTAAGGGCAACTGGTTCTATGCCACGGATATGATCCTCGATATCACGAAGTATTACACGCCAGGAGACAAGATCAACAACTAGGTGGTGAGCAGTGAGGAAGAGGACCCTACTGCCTTGACCCAGATCCGCGTACGCAGAGACAAAGACCGGTCCATTCTTGAAGTCTAGTTTCTGGCGAGTAGAGCGAATTATGGTCGCCAAATCTGAGCCAGCGGGCAATTTATAAGATTCAAATTCATGGGCGGTGCTCGATTTATTCGTAATCATCTGACTCCATTGCCCTCCGTCTTTCATAAAGCGAGCGCGGAGCATAGGGTGTCTCTGAGCAACAAAAGCAATAGCATTTGCAATTTTCTCAACTGGTATTTCTTCACGAAGTTGCAGAGAGAATCCTTGATCGTACTCATTCGTGCCCTCTGGTAACAGATCGAAAAACATCGATTGAATGGGGCCCAGAGGAAAAGGGGTATCGTATTCCTCCTTATACTCGACAGCCATATCCTTATTGGAAGCCTGACGAGAATCACAGCAGGCAGCAAGACGATGAAGTGTCCTGTGTTGCATAATATCTTGCATAGTCATGGGAAGCTGCTCAGCACGGCACAGAGCAGCCACTTGCATAGAGGAGATACTGTCTCCGCCAATACGGAAGAATGAAGTTCCCGAGGATATTTGCTCGGATGGGTAATTGAGCACTCGACTCCAGATCATTTGCAGGCGTTTCTCAGTGTTCGATAACTGGACGAGCGGCTGTGAGGAGTCCAACGCTTCTTCACTGGACAAAGAACGAATGAATTGTTCATCATCAGATCTCAAAGAGCCTAGCCATCTACCGATAGAAATCCGATTCATCTTCCCGGATGGGTTGATGGGAAGGCTAGTGACCGGAATCCAAATAGTGGGAACCATATATGCTGGTACTCTCTCTACGAGTATTTCCTGTAGTTCAGCCAACTTCTGCGACAGCCATGATCGAGATTTGTTAGTGTAGAGGGTTAACTCCGAGTTCTGGGTAAGAGTGTCTTGGAATGCAACAACAGCGACCAGACGGCCCTGATACGGCCCCTTGGTAGCTAGCACTGTGGCTGCAAGACCGACGCCTGGAGCAACGCAAAGATGATGTTCAATCTCACGTAACTCGCACCGTTGCCCATGGATTTTGACTTGGGAATCACTTCGTCCGACGAAACGAATGGTACCATCAGTGGCATACTTGACCAAATCTCCGGTACGGTAAACACGGCATTTTCGCTCCGGGAAAAGTCTTCGAAGCCATGATGGTTTTACGAAAGCACGATTTGTCTTTTCAGAGTCTCCCAGATAACATCGGGCTACCGTGGGGCCTTCAATGAGTAGTTCGCCGACACCACCAATCGGGGTAAGCTCTTCGTAATTTTGAGGATTGGCAATCCAGACACAACATCCAACTGCTGAACCACAATTGGTGAAATCAGTCTCTGGTGTGATGTCCTGACGGAAGACGGAGCGGATAGCACACTCTGCCACACCGTAGCTGTTGGATAGCTTCACTTTGCCTGCCCAAACAGCGACATTATCGCGAGTCAAGGCTTCCCCACCAAGTTTGAGCAAATGAAGATTCGGTACTTGCTCAGGGCTTATGAGACTGACGACGGTTGCTGCTGCAAGTTAGTATCATTAATTCAGATCACGGCCGAAGGACGAGTCTTACGAGTAAGAAAACAATGATTGATTTTCATTTCATTAATCACCTCCGCCAGACGTTCAAGGCGATCAGCTTCAGATGGAATACAAACAGTTCCACCACGTATTAGGGTGGTAAGTGTCTCCGAAGTCGACACATCAAAGGTATAGGACGCAAATTGCAGCACTCGACTATGAGGCTCGACGCACTCTACTGTTCCGTGTTCGATAGCTGACGTCGAGCCTGCGCGATGTTCGGTCAAAACAGCTTTGGGCTCGCCGGTAGTACTAGGTAAAACGTTAGCTTTACCTTGACCTAAAATTCTCTACCCAAAGAATGTTTGTACCCTGATGTGAATAAAACATAAGCCACATTTTCGGGAGTGACATTATTCTCGACTGGAGCGTAATTCTTGGGCAGTTTGTCCATCAACGTGGCAGATAGAGCTATCACGTTGTCGATGTAATATTTCAACTTTTTGCAATTAGTAGCAGAGCTCATCGCCAATCGTGCTCCGGTCGTCTGAAGCATGGACTGGATTCGTTTCGGAGGTTCCTGTAGCCCAATAAAAGCATAAGCAGCGCCAGACTTGAGAATTCCATACATTGCAACTGCTGTCCATTTTGACTTTTCAAAGTAAAGCGGAATGATTTCATCAGGTTGGACATTCCAATCCTCAACCAAGTACCGAGCAAGTCTAGTCGCCACGCTGTCGTATTCGGCATACGTAAAACTACCATCCCAAGCGTCTATTGCCAGTTTGTCAGGGGTAGCAGTGACTCTTTCCTCGATGAGCCTATGCATAAGAACTCTACGTTCTGGAGGCATATAGGAGTTCCACATTTGAATTTCGGAGAGGTCGCTGGAGCTCACAACAGAGATGTCACTTAAAGGTGTAGAGGGTGGAAGTGAGCCAAATTGATTAATGACATGCTCAAGTTGTCGTAGGATGCGCATCATCTGCTCCTTGTCGATAATTTGAGCGTCAAAATTGACATCGAAAATGACACTACTGTCTTCCAGGATACACTGCAAGTTAATCGCGTTCCGATGGACTTGTATCTTGTCCTCGAAGGCTTCTTCAAGGCCCAAATGCTGCCCGACTTTCACATCGCCTGTCTGTACAACGAGGACAGTCCGCATGTCACAACATGCAGCACAATCGTCTGAGATTTTACGAAGATTCTGCAGACCGAACTGTTCATAGGTTGTTGCATCCATTGCTTCTCCCTGAACGTCTTCCAAGTACGAACTCAGTGTCTGGGAAAGATCGAACTTTACTCGAGCAGGCACTGTATTGATACATGGCCCACTTACAGTTTCAATATCTCGTACTGGAGCTGCGCGACCAGTCATTGTGACTCCAAAAGCTACATCCTGGGTATCGGTGTGTTTTCCAAGGAGGAAGGCCCAAGCCGCACGTATCACAGATGCCATCGTGATACCTCGAGGTACAGATTTTCGCTCAATTGAATAGGATAGCCGATCAGTCGTGCAAGGCTGATATTCTGTATGGGGATATTCAGGGAAATCAGGAATACTGGCTCCATCTAGAGCACTCTTCCAATAATTTACGCTTTCTTCTTTATCCACTGATAGGACATAATCGACGAAGTTGCGGAATGGTGTGCTTGGTGATAAAGGCATGTCCTCATACGCCAATTCCACATTAGCAAACATTTGAGGAGCCATCCACCCATCATAAACAGAATGGTGAGCGACCATTGTCAAGTAATGAGAAGCACCGCTATCAACTATCTCGAAGCGAACTAACTGATTGCCGAGTCCCATCGGTATTTGACGGCTCTCCTGCAAGTAGGTCTCTAAGTCGAACGATTGCTGATTTGGGCGCACGATTTGAATTGCATCTGCGTGGGACAAAACACACTGCATCATGCCATCATCTGTGAGAAACAGACGTGTCCGCCAAATTTTGCTTTCTTCGATTGATGCGACCAGAGCTTTTTGAAGTTTTTCAAGCGTGATGTGAGGTGGTATTTTCCAGGCGAAGCTGACAATGTATGCACCGGATCCATCAACACTAGCGGCCATGAGACCTTCTTGCACAGGAGTAACGGGATAAATGTCCTCAATATCAGTAAATTCACATTGGCACTGCTGGGATGCTGTAACCATATAAAAAGCAAGCTTGCGTGCGAATTCAAGGTCATTTTGCTTTCTATTCTCGTTCCCATTGGTTGGTTCTTTTATCAATTTCGCCATCTTGGACATTTGCTGGAGTGTCGGGTAACGGAAAATCGTGTCAACAGCGAGATCGTATCCCTGTTTATGCATCTGGCCTACCAGTCGCATTGCCTTGACTGAGTCACCACCCATCCGGAAGAAGTGATCATCCAAAGATAGTGAGCTGACGTCACATCGTAGAAGGTCTGCCCATATACTGGCAAGTGCTTTGCTGGCGGCTGACTCCGGATGCCTAATCTTAGTGGCTCCTCGTTGGAATAGAACGATCTCTTCTTGTGAAATCGTTTGAGCGAGTTTTTTCAACTGCTGTCGATCCAATTTGCCGGAAAGAAGACGAGGGAGATGAAGGACCTGTTGATAACGTACATGTCAATACCACAAGATTAAAAAATTGGTTTGATAGCCCTATGAAGAGAATATGGTGAAAGGGTTTCACAAAAATACTAACCGGAATGAACACCGTCGGTATAGAATGATGGGGGAGTTTCTGCTGTAGTCGCTCCGCCATTTCGATTCCAGCTCGAGTCAATCTCGAGGACTCTACAGTATTGCTCACCACCTCGCATTGCAATGAATCTATCCTCTTGGGTGCTAGGAAAGCTGCCAAAACGTTATTGTCCTTGCTGAACGGGACAATTTCAATCGCAACACTAATATCGGCGGGTAACTCTCTTTTACAAGAGTCCTGGATATCAGCCACATCTACTCGCTGGCCATTCACTTTCACAACAGTGTCCTTGCGCCCAATATACTCCAAAGTGTTATCAGAAGTATAACGCACTAGATCTCCACTCTTATATACCCGCCGGCTTCGACCGGGGAACATTTTCTCTAGCCAAGAGGGGCACTTGATAAATGGAGAAGCTCCATCTTTAGGAGCATGCAAATAACCACGGGCGATGGAAGGAGATTCAATGATTAGCTCGCCGACAGCACCGATTGGGGCTAGTCGTTCGGTGTTGTCACTCTCCACAACCCAGAAAACACCCGAGTATGGTTTTCCCAGAGTATTATGAGGATCGGTGCGTCTGAGAGCGTTTGTCTGAGAACTACCCAGCGACGCCTCTGTGATGCCGTATACGCCATAGAGACACACATTCTCACACCAATTCTCGATGTCTCCTCGTGTAAGAGGTTCTCCGGTAACCATCAGTCTATCTAGGGTAGGTATTTCTTTGAGGTTCAGTGAGCGAACGACCGTGGGAGTGAGAATAGCCGTTGTTATGTTTAGCGCTTTGCATGCATCAGTCAGATTGTTCATGCGGTCTTTATCTGAAGGCATGCAAAGACATGCGCCGGTCAGGAAAGACGCCCATGCTTCGGCAACAAAAGCATCATATGCCAGGGAGGAGAATTGTAGGATACGACTCTGTGAGGTGACCCCCCATTCTTGTGTTTGACCGATCAGACTCGCTCCAAGTTGTCCGTGTTCGAGAACCACGCCCTTCGGGACACCACTAGATCCACTCTATTTGCACGTTAGTACAATGAATCATTGTTACACTGGGAGTATGGACGTACAGTAAAATAGATAAAGGCTTCATCGGTACTTGATACTCGAGGAAGATGCATTTCAGAATGACCTGACAGCGTTCGAGAATCATCACAGACAACAACTTTTGATACAAGCTTGGAGCACAGCTCGGTATATTTGCCCGTACATACCGCAGATTTTGCATCGGACTGCTCTACCAGGTTTCGTAACCGTGACTCGGGATGTTGAGGGTTTATTGCAACGACGGCTCCTCCGATGCGGAGAACTGCAAGCACAGCCAGAATAGCAAGACGGCTCTTGTCGTAGCATATCAACACCCGATTCTTGGGTCCCAAGCCCTGGTCCATAAGATGCTGTGCTAAGGCTCTGGAAGAACTTTCGAGATCAGAGTAAGTGAGATTTCCGTCAGTAGCTTCAACAGCTCGGTTGTAAGGGTATTTTGCCGCAGTTTGAAGAACGACATCGTGAAGCGTCCATGGGCACGGTGGAGTGAGGTCCTGATTCCATTTACTAAGGGTTTGGAGATCCTCGGGACTAATCATGGTCAAGTCCTTCAACCGTAGACTATCTGGAGCAGAGAGTAACTGTTGCGTTATATGATTGAACTGATTCAATATGGTACGCATTTGTTTCTCAGAAATTATGGAATGGTCGAAGTGCGCTGCTACCTCGACACCAGTAGCGCTAAGCGTACACTCGATGTTGGTGGCATATGTGAAGAATCCTGACATATCTGGAGTAATTGGTTGAAGCTGAAGTCGCTTGGTAGAATCTCTCCAAGGTGATTGCAATTGAACAACGAAAAGGTTTTGGATGGCAAGTGATGCTGAATTTTCTGGACACCACTCTCTAATATTCTGTAATCCGTCATGCTCGTATGGAGCCATTTCAGACGCTTGTTGTTGTACAGCTCGAAGATAATCAGCAACTTCATCGTTCGGATTATATTTTACACGAACTGGTACAGTTGCCACAGTTGGTCCATTAATCAAGTCAATTTCAGGGAGCGGGCATGTTCGACCGCTGACCGTGCTTGCAAATATAACGTCTGTGTTGTTGGAATAGCTACCGACGAGAAGCGCCCATGCGGCTCGCAACACAGTCGCTGTTGTAATATCGGCTCCTTGTCTCTTTCCGATGCTAAATATACGTTGGATTTCCTGCGAGGGGTTTGGTTCCTCTGGTCCGTTAGGAAGGAAGAAAGTCGAAGGCTGGCTTTCTTTCAGCTGAGATCTCCAAAAGGTCCTAGAAGCTTCTCGGTCTTGCTTCTGTAAATAATCTACAAATATGTTGAAAGGTACTGCACTCAAGGATACTCCGCCCTGATAAGTGGCTTCAGCACTTGCTAGAAGTCGCGGCATTGAAACACCATCGTATAATGCGTGATGGGTAGTCCAAACAAAATAGATCCGTGAACCAACATGTACAATTGCAAAGCGGATAAGTTGCGATCCTGGAGCTCCAGACTTCTTGCTGTCTTTCTTGATGTGAATTTCCACGCTGCGCTCCGTGTGTTCCGACCATCGTATGGGCTCGTCAAGAACGGCCTGCATAATTCCCCGTGATGTATTGACGAATCTCGATCGCAAAATCGGATTTTGTTCCGCCACCTTCTCCCACGCATTGCGAAAGCGAGTTAAATCAACCGCTTGTGGGATTTCGAAAACGAAATTTGCAACATACGAGCTGGAGTTCCTCATACTGAGAGCCATGAGGCCTTCCTGGAAAGGAGTACAAGGGTACAAATCCGTGACGACTGAAGATTCGAATCCATACTGTTCGCAAATTTCTTGGACAAGTTTTTTTGACGAACCCTGTGGCAATAGAGAGAAAGGGGAAACGAATCGCTTTTGGTTATTTGTGTCGTCCTTTTTGGATGCGACGGCTGCCAGTCTTTCCAGTTCAGGGTTCTGGAAGATGTCGCTAACAGAGATAATGACACCTTCACGACGAGCGAGAAGCACAAACTTCATAGACAGGACGCTATCTCCTCCACATCGAAACCAGTGGCTGTCGAGTCCAACGGAATTAGAGGATAGTTTCAGGATTGAGCACCATATAGCCTGCAAAGTGCGCTGGATCTCTGTCTTTGGTGCCCTAAAAACCGTCTCGGTGACAGAGAAGGCAGCAAAGTCGTCTGCAGACAAACCAGCTATCATCTCTCTGAGCTTTTTACGATCCGTCTTGCCGGTTGCCGAAAGTGGCATGCGATATAAAGGCACAAATGCAGTTGGAACCATGTGATGGGGAAGATTGGCCTCTAGGTCAGCACGAAGAGACGGAAGACTGCTCTTGAAAGATGCTTGCGCAGTCTTGCTTTCAACTATCATGTTTCCTTCGGCTTGTTGATGGAATCCTTTATCGATGCAAATAAAAGCTGCCAAAGCAGAAGTGGCTGTTCCCTGTGCTGCCTTTACCATTTCAACCGCAATATGAGTATCCTGGCGAAGTGAGCGTCGTATTTGGTATTCAATCTCACCCAACTCGACACGAAGACCACGAATCTTGATTTGGGTGTCCTTTCTACCCAGAAACTCAATTGATCCATCCTCTAGACTCACTTTTAGTATCACCATCTGATTATATACACCAAGATATCTTACCATTGTAGCGAACCAAGTCCCCTGTATTATAACAGCGGCGAGGATATTGATTCACTTGAGGAGCCCACGGAGGGTTTTCAAAAAATGCTGCAGCGGTTTTGGCTGCATCTTTGAAATAGCCTATTATATGTCAATATCAGCCAACTATCCCGTACAAGATTATCAAGCTTGGGAATTGAGAAGACTACAATCGCCTCGACTCTTTGAGTACGATATTGGACATAGACTCACCGGAAGCAACATTAGGCCCCTCGACGATCAACTCTCCGATCGTACCCACAGGCACCAGTTTCTCCCTACAGCCTGGCTCAGTCACCCACAAACCACATCTGAGGCCGTAGCCAATATTGGAACCGGGATGTGTGACTGGCACACCTGGGATAGCAGTAGCCCAGATACATGTCTCAGCTGGGCCATATGAGTTCACTAGACAAAGTCGACCTGCCCAATTTTGAATATTCTCTGGACTAGCAGTTTCGCTTCCATAAACAAGGGTTTGAAGATCACCAACTTCGTCCGGGTTCAGATGCGATGCCACAGTCGGCGTCTGGAAAGTCCAGGTCACCTTCATCTTCCGAATAGTGGCTGCGAGATCATTCATACGCTGGCTCTCTGATGGAACACACACAGTTGCTCCAGTCGTAAGTGAGGTCCACACTTCTCCCATGCTTACGTCGCAAGTGTATGCACAGAACTGCAGGACACGAGAGTCAGGCTTAATTCCTAGTACGGGACCGTGACCTTTCATGCTGCTGCAGAAATTGCAGTGAGTTATGACAATGCCTTTTGGTCGACCTAAATTTCGTATTAGCAGCTACCGTCGTATCTGTCACATATAAAGACACACCTGTACTACCACTGGTAAACAGCAAAAATGCTATATCATCAGGAGAAACGTTCGGCTTCGGTGACATGAAAGTAGGTTCAGTTCTATGATCATCAAACCAGCCATCGTTAACAGTTATTTGACGTTCAACTAGTCCATCCACGCGACCAATTTTTGATGCATCCCCCAACACCACTTTTGCTTCTGTCTGTTCAATGATGAACGATAATCGATCAATAGGATGACTAGGGTCCAGACTGACAAACCCAGCGCCAGCTTTCATAACCGCTAACATAGCGACAATCGCCCACATACTTTTTTCAAAACACAATGGCACCTGTTTAAATGATACGTCAGCATACTACAAACATAATCCATTCAGGAGCATGGTGGAGAAATGTACAAGCGACCCTTTCCCTATTCCCAGCTGGATAAGTACGTTCGCTAATTGTGCGGACTTTTCTTCTAGTTCCCAATACGTAAGCTGACCATCCCATGAGACGATTGCTTGCTTATTCGCGTTAACTCGTGCTTGTTCCGAAAAGCTTTCGTGGATACAGTCTTCCGTTGGTAACGCTATTTCTTCATTCCACTTATGAATTATTGCCAAGTCATAAGGAGATACCACGTCAATATCGGCTAGACGCGACTCAGGGTGAGCCTCCTGCAGCTGGGTCAACAAATGTTTGAGTTGTTGTAATAAACGATCAACAGCGGTAGATGTGAAAATAGTCTCATCAAAGGAAGCACGTAGCTCATAACTATCTGGTGAGAGATCCACCTCGAGGACGATAGGGTAGTCCATAGATACACGAGTTGACCCAGGAATATGCTTGAATAGTTCATTTTGAGGACTTGAAATCCCCGGTTCCGCTTGAACGACTAACAATGATCGAAAGGAACATGCATTGGCTGCATCCGGGGACACCTGCGAAATGTTTTGAACGCCAAATTGGGCGTGAGGAAGAGCATTGATAGTGTTGTTTTGAATTCTATAGAGAAAGTCGTTGACCTTTTCGTTTGATCCCTGCAATTGAATTCGTGAGGGGATTGTAGCCAGCGTTGGGCCGTTTATATCGGCGACCGACATGTCAGTTACGCGCCCATTAACGGTCAACCCAAAGGTGATATCATCCGAGTTGGAGTACTTTTGTAGAAGAATTGCCCAAGCAGCTTCCGCAAGTGTTGCCATTGTATATTCAGATCGCTTGAAAGGTGTTGTTGTCATTGGAATAGAACGAACTGCTGTTGTATGTGGACGGTAATGAAGGGGGGACCGATCCTCCGGATATGAGGGCACTGTCGCTCCTTCCAGTCTTGACTTCCAGAAATTCCTGCTCACTTCCTGATCACGCATTTCTAGCTGTCTGATGAATGATGAAAATGGTATATATATGGTGCCTGGCTGCTGCGTGTATTTGCTCCACAAAGTGCTCAGTACTTGCTTCATCATCCACGCATCGGAAATGACATGATGCGCAGTTATCCACATTTCAGCCACGCTTTGACTCTTGGCGATGATAGAAACCTCAAAGAGTTGATCACCAAGTTTCATTGGCGACCTTTTGCGCCCTATCTCGGAATGATATGTGGCTGGGTATTCGTAGACCTGACACGTTTTGTCTTGCCTCGCCATGACGACCTGAACAAAGCCGGAGTCTGTGCTGAATATTCGCGTGCGTAGAATGGGAAGTTCATCCACAACTCGATCCCACGCACGGTTCAAAGAAATTACATCAATCGACATACAAGGTTTGTATGACATCTGATTAACATACACGTTGTCGTGTTGCAAAGAAGCGGTCATGAGACCTGTTTGAACTGGTGAACAAGGCATTACATCTTCAATGATCTCTAGATCAGAAATTGCTTTCCTTATGTTGGATACGACAGCTCCATCACGGGAGAAGAAACTGAATGGCTCTGGAATGGCCACATCATCGTCCCGGTCGATGATTTTCAGTAGGCGAGCCATGGCGTAAATCGTTGGGTTCGAAAAGATTTCTATTGCAGTGAGCGACATTCCGTTCTCTCTAAGATCATGCAATAGTTGGATTGCTTTTAAAGAATCGGCACCAATGCTAAAAAGATTTTGATTTTTATCTTGTACTGGAATGCCCAGTTGAGTCCACAGCTCAAAGAGTAGTTTCTCTTGGGGTGTCCATGTTGCAGTGGAAGCTTTCACTTCTACTCCAGTCAACTCTAAGAGGCTTTTGACCTGACTCGTCAAATATTTAGTGTCCAGCTTATCAGAAACCGTCAAAGGCATACGGTCGACCTCTAGTACAAGCGAAGGAATCATGTAGCGAGGAATAGTCTGCTGTAACTGTCGCCGGATCTTCTCGGGAAGTGCCTTTAAACATCTAGAATTGCTATCATGCGTCTCCGAACACACAACAGCAACTAGATGCTGGGTATTTGTATTATCATCCTGTACCAACAAAGTAGCGCAATCGGCTGTCGTGGGAAAGGTCTGACGGAGTGCAACCGTAATGTCACCAAGATCAACCCGGTGTCCTCTGATCTTAATTTGATCATCTTTTCGCTGGATAAAATGTATTCTTCCATCTGGGGCAAGCCGTACGAGGTCGCCAGTCCGGTAGCATTGCGCTAGAGATGATGGTTTCTCCTTCAGAAAGTTTGGGGATGCAATAAAACTAGCCTGCGTTCGTTTCTCATTCTTCCAATAGCCCTTTCCGGAAATGTGACCTTCGATGAGTAGTTCTCCAACACCGCCGATAGGCATCAGTCTGTTGGTATCTTCAGGATCTACTACCCAGGATCGACATCCTACAGCATATCCAATGTCTCCAGATATAGCCGTAGATCTATCATTATGAACTGAAACGGAAGACATAATTGCTGCTTCAGTGGGTCCGTATCTAAAATCAACCATCAGAGAACTTCAACAAACATACAGGATTAAAGTGAACAGACGATGTAAGTAGCTTAGGGATCGACGCAAATCGCTCGGTAATATCTTCTCGTAAGACCACTTCACCACCGAGACTCAGACATTGGAACTGTGATAGATACTTTTGTGGAATCGTGCGTGCAAATGACGGTGTGATGATAGCGCTGTTGCACTTCAAATCGTATATGAATCTGCCAATATCGTTGAGCCGGTCATCCTCCATGGGGATGCACACCATTCCTCCTCGAATCATAGGGAAGAAAATCTCGGCGATGCTAGCGTCGAATGCGTACGACAGAAATTGAAGCATTCGGGTGGACGACGAGAGTTCTGCTCTTTTCGTCCATGCATGGGCGGCTGTTAAGACGGCGCTATGGTGTATCATAACTCCCTTTGGTCTGCCAGTGCTACCTGTAATCACAATGTGTCTTAACATCCGATCGATAACTTCCTCGCGGTTTCATCATTCTTTTGGCTGGGCACGTTGAAGGATTTCTTGAAACGTACCACTAGTGTATATGATATATGCTAGATCATCAGGGGACACAGTTGCCAGCTGGCAAGTGTTATCTACATCTGCGTTCCTTGTAAAAAATTCATCATCCACTACCTCCACATCGATACCAAATGTGGTAAACCGCTCTGCCTGCGTCGTGGACGTGATTACAATCTTTGCTTCACTCTCGACCAAAATTGTGCGAAGACGTGTATCTGGGTTGTTTGAATCAAGAGGTATGAATGCGGCACCGGCACGCATAATCGCCATCATGATTATCGGTACCAAGGCGGATTTCTCAAAACAGATTGGAATAGTTGCTCCCTTGGTGAAGCCGCGGTCGATAAGATGTCGTGCCAGAATCGCAGACTTGTCATCAATGTCTTGGAAGTTAAAATTTTGTTGACGAGTGGCGATGGCTGTCTTCGTAGGGTACGTCCTCGCGATATCAAGCACCGCATCGTGGAGACATTGGTTATTCACCTCGAGTTGTGCACCATTCCACTTCTGTAACAATGCCATGTCTTGATCACTGACCAGAGAGATTTTTTGTACGGTAGCTGCAGGTCCAGCTATTTCCAACTGACTAGCAGCGATTTTAATCTGGTCAATGAGACAACCCATCTGGTCCGCGTCGTATCTGTCGCCGATGACCGAGATTGAACCCGAATTGTCCACGACCAGTGTCAAGTCTAGGTCACGTTCTATCGAGTTTCCCACCGGTTCCCTCACAATAGCTACTCGACATTCCGCCGAGGGAGCCAGGACGTTTAGCTGGAATAGGTGACTCAATCCTGAGCCGCGCAGGATCACTTCGCCCTCTTTCGCGCATTTTCCTATCTCCGTAAAAATATCGGTTAGCAGCCTATCTCTCACACAAGAAACCTTAATTGTATTTTTCTCCCGGGCCGAATTTTGGTCATTGACATCAAGCTCAAGCTCAAGCTCATCTGTGCCCATGTAAGATCGCAGCACCAAAAGCGTGGCTACCGTGGAGGTCAGTGGTGGAGACGACATCGCGAGTGTAGTTAGTTAAGACACTATAAATTGATGAAATGCAAATTGAAGGGGGGAAATAATCTGTTAAGTTATTCTTCCTGACTTGAAAAGATTTTCTTTGATTCGGATTTTTTTTAGGTTGGACGGAGTACTTGGGATATCTAGCTTGGTCGAAGAAATGGCTTCTGGAATAATTACAACAGCTCCGAGCGTGTAGTTCCAAGCATTCTCCTTGCAAGAGTATCTTACTTCGAACGTCATCCTTCAGTTGTTGTCAAGGTCACTCGATATAGACATATGGCCACGCGATGGGCCGTTATGGTGGTGTTGTAGGGCAACGATGGCTCCGCCGTGCTAAAAAGTGGCGCAATCATTGCGAACATAGAACCTCATTTCTAATGTTTCTACGCCAAAATGTAAGCTGCACTCCACGTATCAATGCAAGTTTCGATTGAAAAAACTACTAGAGTAAAGTTCTAAATAATAAGCTGCCCATTGTATCAACCCGTATTTTCTACTTTGAGACGTACCATAACTTATTGCCGTACAATATGAAGATGGCCCGAGTGTGATCTCTAAGCCTACTCTTTAGTAGCTTATTAGTAGTAAACATGGTCGGTTAACTTATATAGGCTACCGTGAATGAGACTACATGAGGAATGCACTCCATAATGCTGCTGCTAAGGGAAATATAAATATCGTAACTCTCCTGCTGTCTCTCAGGGAGGAACTACGAGAGAAATTGCGTGGAAAGCTTTCAATAGCGAAAGTAATTGAGTAAACAATCGATTCCGCTTGGGATCAACACCTCAATTCCACTGAGTGAAAGGTTCCCACCGTCTTTCAGCAGCTCTGTTCATTCCTGGAGAGCTGATCTATCAACGGAAAGTCAATAACAAATCTCCGAGTTGTTCGAACAATTTACACAATGCATGGATAGTTCGGTAATAACGATGATCGTACACTGCCGGCCGCTTGTTTGGTACTGCAGATTCTGGGGAAAACTCTTCAATGAAGAGTTCGAGGCTAATAACTTAACAAGCTTTACCCAACTTGTAACTGGTCAGAATTATCCGATCATATCGTGGGTGGGGTAGCTAGAATTAGGCCCGTGGGCAAGCGCATCTTTCCCACGGCCCCGGATAGCCAAGAGACATACATGCTCTTTGAAGTCGAAAGCGCCTATCCTACGTCGCTCGTAATAAACAGCATCCATGTCCGACACATCTAACACTTCTGTGAAAGTAACTAAGAAAAGTGCGTTCTCTTGCGACTCTTGCAGGAAGAGAAAGGTGAGTTAATCTCCTGGTTTTCATTTCCTGATCTGTGTCCCTTTGCACTCTCGACGGTCGCTCGACAGAAATTCTTTTCGAGCAGACTTATCTTCCCAGCTCCTGATGCATCCATATGCTCTATTCATCTTCCACCCTACATGACACACTGATTCCGGAATTTTACAGGTGAAATGTGGAGGAGAACGACCAAGTTGTGGTCGTTGCATTGCCCGCAACACCACCTGTCTATACAAACTATCTCCAACGCTCACTTACACGGAAAGGCTCGAAGATCAGGTCAAGGAGCTTAAGTTGCTTATATCACAGTTGCAGAGTCAATCTCATGGGCCCACCTTGGAGGCCCCGGGTCCTTCGCACCCTGATCTCCAAAATCCTCCGACTCCAGGCGAAGTTTCAAAGATAGCAGGAAGTTTTGAAGGGCTCAAATTTGATGACAAGGGTGCAATTACATACCATGGTGCGACGAGCTTCTTCCAGCTATTGAAAATGCCTACGACTCAGGAACAAACCACCAATAGTGATTCTTGGGAAATATTGAGCTGCCTTGATGACGGGGCATTGAGAAGAAAAAGACTTGTCGACAATGCATGGCAGCAGCGTGCGCTTGAGACTATGTCCAAAACGCCAGTAAGCCTTCCACACACGCGACTTCAGTTCGTGATAATAAAACTTTCTTAGGAACCTCTCCAGTTTCTACTCGAAGTTCATTGGTGTTGGGTTCAGCCTCTCTTCAATTTTGTTTACAGGCCAGCATTTACACGTATGTATCTAAAACATATTAAAAGACCATTGCTAATAAAGACTCGCCAGGCGATAAGGAAGTAGGAGGTCCTTACTATTCTCATACACTGCTAAATGCCATGCTCTCGCATTCTGTACGATGGTGCAAAGGAGACGGTCCGATCCGTCAATTACTTGCCCCGTACGAGGATGGTGAATTATTCGCTCGACAAGCACGTAATCTGCTCTTTGAGGAATTACGGCTAGGGTACAGTAAAGTACCCACAGTTCAGACACTTCTCTTGCTCAGCGCACAAGAATGCAGTGCTGGAAACCGAACACAAGCATGGTTATACAGCGGCATGGCATTTAGATTGATCGAAGACATGGGGATATGCATTGATGGACAGAAGTATGCGTCCACCGTGCAACTGTCTGACGAGGATATCGAGATTAGACATCGACTATTTTGGAGTTGCTACTTTTGGGATAAAATGATCAGTCTTTACCTGGGAAGATCGCCTACATTACAACATTCGACTGTCAGCCCTCCGCAGATCATGTGTATGTCACTCCAATTTTCCCGTTTTAGGCTGAAGATCATCTTTATAGATGATGCTTACTAATTCTCTCCAGTGGATGATTTTGCAGAGACCGAGATCTGGATACCACACGGGATAGTATATCCCCACGGCATGGAGTACCCACGCACGCAAGCTCACTCTACCTCATGCTTTATGAGAATGTGTCAACTTTCCGAGATTTTCAACCAAATACTCATTCATATGTATAACCCGTTGGGTCAAAACTCTGAAATGGAATTCAAGGCTTGCCTCTCTAGCGAAGGCGAAGCCCTGAGAAGGTGGTGGGAGACGCTACCTGACTTCCTCAAAATTGACCCCATGACACCTCCATCTTATTGTCCCCCGAGCCATATAGTGACTCTGAAGTATATCTAACACCCAAACTCTGTGTGGAGTAGAAGCTAACAGATTCTAGTTGTTTGTACCATACTTTCAAGATCCTGCTTTATCGCCCAATGCTATTTCGACGCGCTTCGGCTGCTTCTAGCCAGGAGAGACCGGATCCGAGCCACCTAATAGAGTGTATCACGTCCGCCGCATCAATCATAACCATCTTTGATCTTTTTTGTCGCACCTTTGGAGAAAAGTATTGTATCCTTTCCCAATCTTACAGCGTTTACACTGCGGCCTCTATATTCCTGCTTCAAATACAAGCAGCCAGATCTCAAGATGATCAGACTCTGAAAAGGCTCCAATTTTGCATACAGGCACTAGAACGGGTCAAAGCATTCAATCCAGGTAGGCCTTCTACTTCCCATTACGTATATATCTACTAATATACTTCCTATCAGTAATTGGTAGTTCATTGGCTCTGGTTACCCAAGCCTTGTCCAAGTTGGGCATCGATCTATCCTCCAACTTTGTCTTTCAAGAATCTCTGCCCCTTCAAGACCCTTCACTTATTCTGGGTAACTCCTTCCAATCAACTCTTCCTGAGATGCCCAGTAACGAAACTTTCAAAGCTGGCGGAATCTCTCAGATATCACTGCAGAATAGCTTCAATCCGGAAGGCTTTGAAATATCTACAGAGGTCCTTGACGCTTTCTCATCCCTGGAGCCCATTAATGCGACAGTTGGGGCTCTTCTCGATCTTGAATGATCTAGTTTGAGGGCCGAAATACTTGCGGATAACTTGGTCTGTACCACAACCTGGAGCGCTACAAAGACCTAAATTCCTTATATGACCTCCTCTGAAGCAATTTGGCAGCTCGAACGACTTGATCGTAAACGGCAAACGTTATGCTACTGGAGAGCTGTGGATTCAGAAGACGTTAGTATGAGGGGTACAATTTCAACTTGGTTCCGCTCTTACCGTCAATCGAACTAGTCTCGGCGTTGTTCCTCTCCAAAAAGCCCCAATCCCTTCGTCTTTCAATGTCGAACCTGCACAATGGAGCATCCCCTTATAGTGAGACTGAGCGCTCTGTATTCGCGTTTTTATATTGTCAAATGGCATTGACGCATAGCTGGACCTACCGTTAGCTTAGCTATCAAAGTAGACAACTGCCACTCACACAGTCACTATCCCGCTCAACGCACCAATGACCAGCGTGGAACCAACGGAGCCCTCCAAAGTAGGCCATTGTCTCGCTAGTTGCTCCTGCATTATTCCAAAACTCGTGAATCTCACGGCCGAGTTAGTGGCCTGTTTGCTTAGCACCGGAAGTGCTCCTCTCCACAAGGCACCAAAACCTTCTTCTCGAATCACGAGTGACATCACAGCAACTATTCCTCTGTTCGCCAAACGACTGTTGCTCTTCAATGCCGCATCCTCTATCATCCTCGTCTTCAACGCTTCGCCCGGAGTCACCACCAGCAAGGATTCCGCTACCCCGGCGCTCAATCCTGCTAGAATGTTCACCCACGGGCTCCGCTGGCCTTGCTGTATATTGAGCGCTTTCTCGAGAAAATCCCTTGACGACTCGAAAGTAAAGAAGCGTATGCCACTTTTCAGTGCATTGCTCACCGCGAGTGGCGGACAGCCTGAGTAGAAGCCGATAATGCCAGAATTCTGGTACGTCGACTTCAAGATTGAGACAGAGGATATAGTTCCGTGGGAGAATTGAGGCAGTTGTTTCCGGGTTTTGACAAATTCAGCTGGGTACTTGGGAGCATTGGTCAGTTATTGGCTCAATGTGGAATCGTGTCGCAGCAATTTGAATACCTACCGTGATCATGGTTTCAGATGCTCCTGCGATACCTCCCGCAATAATCTTGGTAGCAACTCCTGGCTTATCTTTACTCTCCATATTTCTTGTGTCTCTAGGCCTTCGTGCTGAAATATCTTCGTTCGATGTTGATATATATGATACTACTCTGGAAGAGTGTAAGCAACAGATTTCGCTTCTTTTTCTTTTATGTGGTCAGAGGCAGCTAGACGGAATGAATGAATACCATGGGTTTCTATACAGGGAGGTTCATAAAATTTGTCCTGGGCCCATGATGGTGTTACAGAGTTGGTCTGGATTTCTTCACTGCTGGCCTGGGACTTCGGAAGTTGGCCGAAAACTGCCCGCCAGTTCGACCTTCGAATTATTGGACGAGAACTGATTGGTCTTTAAGGTCTCTGATTTTCTCTCCGGGATGTCTCGGCATTTCCTCTTTCTTTTTGATCTTGCCGGCACGTTGTGTGAGATTTGATTGAGTAAAGTGAAACCAAGTTTTGATGGGATGGCTAGGTGGTGTGGATCTTACGGATATTACGGATATAATGCCTCAATCCTATCCTAAATTGATCATATTGCCTTCCTTAATATGCAAGTTATCACAGCTGGTGGTGAACCCTGCTAAACAATAACAGTCTCAAACAATGGAAATTCTTGTATTGATATAGACGGGGGGTACTGCAAATAAGAACTTATACAGTCAAGCTTTGTATCCAATCTCTAGTACTAATAAAGCCAATTGCCTCTATCATCTCTATTTAGCGTCGGAGCACACGATTCCTTCTTCATCCTAGATTACCCCATACAGTTCTTTGGCATTAGACCTGAAAACTCTCTCCAGTATAACTTCATCTTCCTCACACCACTCCACCACACTCTCTATAAATGGCCTGATGTCCAACCCTTCAAACCGCGTGTGCGGCCAATCTGTTGCAAAAATCGCTCTAGTTCCTCCGGCAGCTTTCAGCAACTCTTTCACAAGTGGCTCTAAATCTTGTTGACTGCAATCCATGCTCATCCGATACGGTGCAGAAATCTTTACATAGGTGTTTCCTTGTCCTAGTAGACTGACAAGCGATTTGAATCCTGGGAGTAGGTATGGATCGCCAGTTGCATAATAGAGCGATTTTCCCTCGTCACATGAGAGCTCAGGCTGCCCAAAATGATCAAAACAGACCTTGACTCGCAGTTGTGGAATAGTTTCCTCCAGAGCACTTATGGTAGACATAGGCACATATAGCTGCAACATCCATTCCAGCGGCCTTATCATGTCGGCGTATCGGCGCAGGAGGGACGATAGCTCATTCGATTCCATGGTCTTTCCTACAGAATGCAAATTCACTCTCACGCCGCGTACTCCGATTCTGTGCCATTCCTGCAGGGTGGAAAGTGACGTTTTGTTTGGATCGAATGCTACCACGGCGCGGGCGCTTTTGGGACCCATTTCGCGGAGCGCATCGAGAATACAAGCATTATCATATCCGTAGCTTGAGGGCTGAACCAGTATAATGTTGTGAATTCCTATGGATGATTCGAATCTCAAGGCGTCGGATAGGAGATGCTGTTTTGGAGAGTATCGTGCCTCTGCAGATAATGGGTACTTGGAAGGGTTGAAAACATGCATATGACCGTCCCAAGAATTTTCCGGAATCTTGTCGAGTAGGTTCCCTCGCGAGTGTATTTTGTATACTTGGTTTGGAGTTCGCTGTAGTGGCCGTTTGACAAGGTTGAAAGGAAAGCGCAGGCGTTGCAACATGTAGCTGAAAAGGAGCTTGAGAGCTGATAAAATCATGACTTTAGCCATCCGTAAGAATCAAACCTGAAGCAGGACAATTGCAGGGATGCAGCGTGTGAGAGGATAAACATATTTGCCCTGGAGGACTGCTCAGGCTAGCTAGTCAAGAGTGGGTTCGCAAATCCGACTTAGTCATTTGGAAAATACGACGAAGCAGAACTGTCTTTCCCAAAACGTTTTCTTATGATTTCTAGCAAGTCTATTGTTTAGTAGAAGGGAAGGTTAATGTCAAAATTGGATCCTCGGAAGTTGTCCGAGTCTAAACATCCCTTACTGATAGCGGATAAGCAAGCCCACAAGCGGCGCATTTTGCTGGAACGCACTCCTAGCTCTGAGCAGGCTCGGTCAACTTCCGTCAGGAAATTCCTCCGCACAACCTTCAAAGCAGCCAGCCGTGTGACGGTCCTCCATTCATAGAATTGCTCCATATTCCTTTACTCTAGAGGGTGGGAGCTGCTTTTAAGGCCCGGAACCATCTCCGGAGAGTGTGGACAGTCGTTACTGGCCTCACTGCCCGCTTCCCCGTTTCCCCGTTTCCCCAGACCCAAACAACCCCATCTCATCCGCACACTATAAATCGCACAAACCATCACAACTATCAGAAGTCAAGTGCTACTCTATCCCTCCATAGCTACACACAGTAATGCATTCTGCAGACACTGAATATGTTTGATATTAATCCATATTATATTTTCACGGTCCTTGTGATCGCATCTGGTGGCATACCTAAAGGTGCAAACGCTCTCAATTTCTTATGTGAAGACTTCTGACCTGAATAGGTTACGATGAAGGTGGATTCAGCGCATCTATCACTTTGCCTTCGTTCAAGAACGATTTTGGACTATCAGCCTCTCTTTGGAAAAACAACGAATCAGGTCTTGCAAGCCGCACCGCAAATATCTCCTCATTCGGAGTTCTGGGAGCAGCATTGTAGGTTACGACAGATTCCTAGTCATCAGGTCCCGAATTCATTAACTAAATTCAACAATGTGCTGACTTATCCGCTGTGTAGGGGATCATTGCTGGCCCTTGCTGTTACTGACAGGTTTGGTAGACTACGCTGCTGGCAACTCTTCGTTGCTCTCTGGGGAAGTGGAGTCCTCATGCAAATCTTCTCATCAGGGATTATTGGGTTCATGCTTTTTGCCAGAATATGGGGAGGGCTTGGTGCCGGCGGTCTTACTGTCGTTGCGCCGCTGTACCTCTCTGAGTGCGCGCCCGCTAAGTCGCGGGGAATGATTGTCAGTATCTATATGGTGCTTTTACTTTTGTCTCTTACACTTGGTGAGTCTTAAGTCAACACATCTTCTACTGCCTAACTTCTTCTTACGTATTTCCCCCAGGTTTCTTCATAAACTATGCTGCAAGCGTAACGATGCAAGCTCACGCTACTCAATATCGACTCGTACAGAGCATTCCCCTTATCCCTGTCGGTATCGCCCTTATTTGTTCCTTCTTCCTGTCAGACACACCTCGATGGCTGGCTTCAAAAGACCGGGGTGATGAAGCACTGCAGGCTCTTGCTCAACTCCGCCGTTCCGTCAAGAGTGACTATCGCCTCTCGGATGAATACAGAGAAATACAAGAACAGATTCGAATGAAGCGTCAAAACCTGGCAGGCGTTCCAGTTTGTATCATCATCAAGGAGATTGCTACAATCTCAACTTATCGTAAACGGTTTTTACTTGGCGTAACCATGCAAATCGTTGCTCAATGGAGCGGAGGAAATGGCATCACATACTATATCCCTCAGGTACTCCTCTATCAGATATTTGTTCTGTATTTTCCAGATAACTAACAACACCAATAGATTTTTACCTATGCAGGAGTGGTCGGCAACAACACCTCCTTGATTACCTCAGGAGCATATGGGGTAGTGAAATTGGTTTTCACGCTGATTTTCACGTGGGGGCTCGTCGATGTTTTTGGACGCCGTCGTTGCATGCTCACCGGTATCGCTCTGCAGTGCATTACACACGTCTACATGAGCGTCTACTTGTCACTGTTCCTCCAGTCGGGGAATAAGTCAGCCTCTGACGCAGCCATTGCCTCAGTATTTATTTACGCTATCGGATGGTCTATCGGTCTCTGTACAGTCCAGTATCTCTACGGTACTGAAATCTATCCGACACGCATTCGAAGTGTGTGCTACGCCACTAATATGGCACTTCACTGGTTCTTCCAATTTGCGGTGGTCCGCGTCACACCAAATATGTTTGTCAGCTTGAAAATTTGGGGGGCGTATGTTCTTTGGGCCGTGGTGTGTGCTCTTGGCTTCCTTTTGCTTGGTATTTGGGCTCCTGAGACTAAAGGAGTTCCGATGGAAATGATGGAAGAATTATTCGCTGGTCAGTGGTGGATGGGCTGGAAGGCTCGTGTAGACTTGACTCGGTGGATGACAGAAGATAGGATTCTAGAGGAAAAGGAGGGGAAGAATATTGGCGCAACCGAGATCCAGAGAGTTTAGAAGTAACGGTGGAATTTTCTTCAAGATCAAGCATATCCCACAACTGAAGAGTGAGTGATGTGTGTAAAAAAAAGCACATTTCCGTGGACATTTTGAAGCTCCATCTTTCAGCCTGCTCAGGCGTTGACAGCCTCTATTCCATGCCAGTACATCCTTCACTAGAGGTGTGATTGGCTGAGCAAAAGTATTGTTAAAAAAAAAAAAAGATAGTAAGCCGGGGTAACTCACTAGCATCTTCGGAGAAGCCCGCCGGACCAGTCCTCTGATAACGCTGCATATTTTATGGTCTTGCTCGCCACCCCTCGGTCAACTTCCGAAATTTGAAGCTCAACAATTTCTCGGTCAACTTCCGCACCTAAGTGGTGGGACTAGACTTCAAGTGTGTATCCTCGTTTTAATCCTGGAATTATGTGGAAATCTATCGACCCCGAAAATGCGGGGATGGGGAAGAAACCATGTGTGCATTTTAAATAGATTTGTCAATTCGATCTATAAAGTCTAGCCCATCGCCCTCCAGTTTACGTATCTGCACCCATTCAACACAGTGGACCAAATCACTTGCTTTTCCTGTCTTCTACACTCTTCGCAACAATATGACGGCGGGCGATAAGCACAGCGGTGATGTAGAGGTGAACCGGAACAGCCTTGCTCCAGTCGCAGCTCTCCAACAATTTTACGATGAGCTAGATCTCATGAGCCCCGAAGAATATGCAGTAAAGGAAAGGAAACTCGTTCGAAAGATCGATCTTCGACTGATGCCTTTACTCTTCCTCATGATTGTGATGAAGTAAGTCAAGCCACTCCTCTGTGCGCGGGCATGAGTTTCACTAATATCTCCACTAGCTATCTTGACCGGAATGCTTTGGCAAATGCGCGGATCCAAGGAATTGAAAAGTCAATAAATCTTCACGGTACTCAATTCAACACTGCAATAAGCGTTCTATTCGCTGGGTACCTCGCTCTCCAGATTCCTTCGAATATGATCATCACAAAGGTCAGACCCTCAATCTACCTCCCATGTTGCATGATCATCTGGGGCGTAGTATCTGGATTGACTGCTGTTGTGCAAAACTTCCACAGCCTTGTAGTCATCCGTTTCTTTCTTGGTTTTGTAGAAGCGTAAGACATTCCATATTCAGAATTGTATTTTCCGTGACTAATGGAACATAGGCCTTACTTCCCGGGAGCACTCTTCCTGTTGTCATCATGGTACACTCGTGAAGAACTTGCGCTTCGTACTTCAATTCTCTATACCGGCTCCCTTCTGTCCAGCGGTTTCGGTGGTCTCATTGGAGCAGGTGTTCAGCACGGGCTAGATGGTGCGAGAGGGATAGCTTCATGGAGGTGGCTCTTCATCATCGACGGTACCATCACAGTTTTTATCGCCACCATTGCTTTGTTCATCCTTCCTGACTACCCACACACCACCAAGTTTCTGTCCGGAGAGGAAAAGGCTATGGCCACCCGCCGGCTTGAAACTTCATCTGGAACTAACGATACTGAGCGCGGCTCGCTCCTCAGCGGTCTGAAATTGGCGTTGGTAGATTACAAAGTCTGGCTCCTAGCTCTCATTGTCATCACTAAGACTTCAGCTGGTGCTGTAACGTCCTTCATCCCAACTTTGGTGGCAACGCTCGGTTACAGCCAAGTCAACACATTACTCCTTGTGGCACCTCCTTACGTCTTCGCCGCTATTATAGCTTTAGCTGTCTCCTACAGCTCAGATAAAAGAGGAGAGCGCTGTTATCACATCATGGTGCCCATATTCTTTGGCATGGTTGGATTCATCATTGCTGCCACAACACTCAATTTTACGGCTCGGTATATTTCCCTTTTCCTGATGCTCGCGGGCGTGTACGGCAGCTACAATGTAGCGCTTGCTTGGATCTCCAGCACTCTGCCAAGACCTATTGAGAAACGTGCTGCCGCAATTGCGTTGGTCAATACCGTTGGAAACCTTGCTCAGATCTACAGCCCATATATGTATCCCTCTACTGATGGTCCAAGGTATTTGAACGCAATGATCGCGAACGCTTGTTTTTGTGTTGGCTGTGCAGCAGTTACATTTACCCTCCGTCTCTGTTTGGTCCATGAGAATAAAGCACTTGCTGCTACCGAGAGAGAGGTTGCAAATGCTCTCCAGGAAGAGAAGGTGGTAGTGGAGGAAATTCCTTATGTTTCAGATGCAGAGAGTTTTGCGGCTCATGTTCCTGGTTTCCGATATGTTCTGTAGACCTGACACTTGGTTTGTCTTGAGGATAGCGTTCTATCACGAACTGCAGGGATGATGAAGCGTATGCAGCTGGGCGAACGACATACCGACGGCAAGTCCTGAGTAGAGGGCCAGAGGGCAATTTTTAGTAGTATCTAGATGCTGATTCAGTAGCCAGAAATTTATGAATAGTACAATTATATTCTTGCAGATTTCTCGAATATTCATTGGCCACAGGTGGTGGTGTTGTAGGGCGGCAATAATGGCTCTGCCATGCTAAAAAGCGGCACAATCCTTGTAAACACAGAGCCTTGTTCAATATGAAAAACAGAGTACGAGTGTCATCTCCAAAACCTAGTCTACAGCAACTCATTGTTATTTAACACCGTACAAGTGCAATACTTATTACCATCTAACGAGTGGCAAACTTTGCAGAATCCATTACTTTACTAAAGTGAACTCCTCGATCTGAAGGGCTCAACCCAATATTTCCCAACTAACAACCTAACCATCCAACATTACACAAACTCATCCTTCAAACAACTCACAACAACTCTATGTCCCTCTGTCAGTATGAGAGATGTTCGCCGTTGTGTCTATTTCTATAAAAGCAATCCTAGAGCGGAATCAGATTATGAAAAAGAAATCAGAGATAGGCCACATGAGAGCGTAAGGATAAACAGTTGTTGCACTTACCTTGACTCCCTCTAGAATCTTCCCAGTCTAACACTAGGAAAAAGAAAGACGTCAAGTACCAATCGATGCACCTATAGTAAGTGAACTTGATCAAGTTAAATTCTAGACATACCTAGGCCGCCAAAGAATTAATGTTTCTGTCCAGGCCAATCAGCATTCTCATACCGCAAATTTATGTGTGACCAGTGTAGGATTTTGTAATCAGAGTCTACTGCAATGACTCCAGCCATCCATTGGAGATCGGTAGTCGCCCCTTAGTGTCCCTACCAATCATCAAGACGCATGCCTGAGTGCACACCACCCCTGCTGATGACGGGTAGCGAGTAAAATTGATTTTGAAATTCGAGATTATCCAATGAACCAGCCAAACGTTAGCGCCCGAAGGAGATTCTTTTGTGTGACAAGTAAGTATATTATCTTTGAAATCACCGGTTCAGCCTGGCAATATTCCGCCTCTTCTACATCTAGCACTTCTCTAGACATAGTGCACCAGTGTAACGATGAAGGTATGAATGATTTGATGAAGTGACAAGAAGTATCACAATATCTTGAAAATATCTGAAAGGTGCGTACTTCGCCGATCAATTGTAGTAGTAGGCAACATGTACTAACGCCCATCAGCCATGGCGCGGGGAAGTTTTGAAAAAGACTTCCACAAACAGCAACAAGACCATGTGGATTGGCTTTATGAAGAAGTAACGGATGGCACATGTCAGTGGATCTACCAGACACATGAATATCGCGATTGGATCAAGCAAAAGCAGAGTGTGCTTTGCATCAAGGGTTCTCCCGGGTCTGGGAAATCATGTCTACTCGCTTCAATGCTGGCGAAACCGTTAGGCCTGGCGACGGGGCGCCATACTAACTCTTTGGTCATGAAACTTTTCCGCAATGTATCGAATGAGCCTGAAGACTTTTCGCAAATCCTCCAAATTCTATTACTAGAAACCCTAGGAGAGAGTGCCAGGTCATACATTCCGGTCGATTTGAACGGCCAAGTTGAGATCAGCGATGAGGACTTAGAAGAAGTCCTACTCAGAGCCTTAAATGATATTGGTCAAACCAGGCCACTGTTCTTATTCATTGATGATATCATTAACCTCGGAAACGAAGTGGATGGTGCTCTAGTACCATTTGTTGAGCGACTCCTCGACAACGCATCTGCTGCCGACATAATGCTACATGTCTGCTACTTCAAACGTGATTATCCACCTTTGATATTGCCTCGCTCCCTAGTTTCCATTCATCATCAAATTCGGGTCGACGCCTATAATCAACTAGACATTCGCTTGCATGTTGAGAAAGAGGTGACTAAAATATTTTCACGTTGGGGAAGGCCTCCCCAGTTATCCCTAGCGGACCAAATAGTTGAAATAGCCGGCACAGGATTTGCTTTTGCAAACTCATACCTGAATTATTTGAGGGCTGTAGGTCCAACGGCAATGGAAGCAACTTTAATATCCGGTTGCAAAATTCCGATGGAAATACATTTTATGTGGAACAATATATTGCAGGAGGCATTGTCGATCAATGGATCGCGCGAGACGGGGGCAGTAGCTTTGGTACAGTGTGCACTTGCGGCCCAAAGGCCACTGAGTATTACTGAATTTTGTGACTTCTACAATGT
This sequence comes from Talaromyces sp. PYS2902, assembly GCA_023626235.1. NCBI lineage: Eukaryota > Fungi > Ascomycota > Eurotiomycetes > Eurotiales > Trichocomaceae > Talaromyces > Talaromyces sp. PYS2902. The sequence goes on from JAMAGP010000009.1 coordinate 358,511, forward strand.
CTCGAGCCACATTGAGATCCAGGAAGTGGAGTCTGTATTGATAACAGAGTCACTAGGTTTACTGCACACCTCAGTCGACAAGTCCAGCAACGACGAGCCAGGAAGTCAACGAAAGTTTGTTTCCTTCGTCCAGCCTACATTAAGAAAATATTTGGAAATCCCTGGGTCTGTGAATGTCTTCTTTGGACTAAACCAAACTCACACCGAGTTCATTGCGGAAGGGCATGGGGTTTTTTGGAGTAAAGGTATCAAATGTTTGAAAGCATGCGTTCATGAATATTGCGACAGCTGGAAGAAAGCCCTTCCAGAATTTGTGGAATCAAAATTATCCCTCGACCCCGAACGCAGTTCTCCCTTTGATTTCGGCTCTACACTCGATGCTTATCCACTCCTCAAATACACGCTTAATAATTTGATGATTCATGCTGCACATACGAGAGGCACAGACGAAGAAAAAAGGCTGCTTGCAGAGTTTCACGAAGATGGATATGGCGTTACTATACCTAGCAGAGACACTGGGAAAGATAATGAACGCTACACTATTTTCGGAGTCTGGTGTCATCTGAATAATTGCTTACTAGGGCTCAGAATGTATGGACAATCGGTAACTCTGATGCATGTACTCGCTCAATTCAACATGTCTGAGTATCTATCCTGGGGGCTTAAACAGGGCTGGAGTTACAAGGTGAAGACTAAGCGGGACCAGACAGCTCTGCATTGGGCAGCATACTACGGAAGTGAGCAAGTCACAAAAATTCTCCTAGAACAGAGCTTTGAAGACGAAATCATTTTATTCTTGGGGTACCGCACCCAAAAGAAGAATACATATCATGTTCGGTTGACTTACGTAGGCCACCGCGAACGTGACTATGCGAGATCTGCACTCCAAATTGCTGCCGCCAAGGGCAACGTGGAGGTTGTGACTGTGTTGCTGTCTTATCGCAAAGAGCTACGGAGCAAGCTGTGCGAGGAGCTAGAGAAATTGGGTCAAAGTGACGAATTTGTCTGGGATGCTTTGTATACATTTGATGTCGCTTGGGATAAACACATCAATTCGATTCAGTGGGGCACTCCCACCGCTCTTGAGAACGCAGTCGAAGGACATCATGCAACTGTCGTCGAGAAGCTTCTTGAACATGGGGCTGACTGGAGGCTACAATCTGGCGCGCATACCCCCTTAGAGTTGGCAATGAAATTAGCACAAGATGAAACCACATTACGACCCGCTACCAAAGCAATCGTGCGGATGCTGAAAGCTGCAGCTTTTGCGGTTTTAGACAATGCGAGTAGTCTCGAGTACGAGGCCTTTTCATGTGACAAGTTGTTTGAAGCTACTAAGATAGACGTGAATATTTCTGGAGTAACAAGAACTCAGATTACAATTCCTGAGTTGCTGGGTAGTCTGGGTAGTGAGAAGATTCATAATAGTGACTCACTACTCCGTTGGTATCATCTTCCTGCAAACAATGTCAGTTACTACTCTACAAAAGTCTACAGACAGGCAGCTAACGACTTTGCAGATGAAATGGGCAGAGGTACTTGACTCTATCATCGGATATTAATTGGTGTATCAATGATCCTGACTATAGGTAGATTCTGATATTTCATTTGTTTGGAGAAGGCATGCGGGACGAACTCCTACGCCATGAGCGGTGGACGGAACGTCAGATCCATGGCTCCGAAAGGTCTTGTATATCATTTATGAGACCTGGATGTGACAAAGTATCTCTGAATGGCTTTGTTTTGTTTGTAAGTCAAATCGACTAGTAACAGGACCAATATCGATGGATGTTAGAAGCTAAATTTCCCTGTTTCTAGATGCCTTACATTCATTGGGAGACACAGAAAAAGCAGAGGGGACTAGAGACTCTTATACTCTGCAAGTTTCTTTTGGGGGTGGATCCTGATAAGCTTCCCTCGCTCGTCCGTCAACTATCGATGGAAAACAATGACCTTCTAAACGCTTATGCTGACAACAATTCCGGTGCTTCTGGAATCGCCACTCTTAGTCAGGAGTTTCAATTATTTTTGAAAGTAGTAGACGGTTCAGAGAAAAATAGACTGTCTGCGCAGGAACGTCTTCGACGGGCCATGAATGACTACAAATCTGGGGCCTGCGTGTCTGATAGAGATATGGGTTTAATTGACCTCTACGCAACGAAGCCAGGCGACAAGCATTCTCTACAGATCCGCAGGACGCTTGACCAATCTTTTTATCATATGTTAGACAGCACATTCGCCCGGAACAAAGATCAGGTGGTCACACGATACGGTCGAAGAGAAAAGCGAAAACAACCTGTGGTCATGATGGTAGACCAACTGTGGCTCTGGTGCATTGGCGGTGCGTTGCTCCTTACCTGTCTTGACTGAAATATATGGCTGTCGGCAAGAATCATGATAATGACATCGTTTCAGATACTATGACTACTTGCTTCCCACAACGACGCGAATGTGGCCTTGACGATCCGGACAGGTACGATATGACCGATGTGCTTGAAAATATTGTTCCAAATATCAATTTGGATTTCGCGACAACAGCCGATTTTGGATTACTACCTACAACGAATGGTTGGGCTCACTTAATCATCAACGAGTGTGTTCGGGCATGCTTCGATCCGATGAAAAATCTTGAGGATGATTTCAAGTTTCTAGACATGTTCAGCAATTCTATTAGTAGAATCGTAAGTTTATGGCTGTTCAGACCATAGCTCTAACTAATTTCATGTGTCTATTAGGCCGATGGAGAAGTTTCCAGCTACGAGCGCTTCGTAAAAATGCTAAAGATATCCGGCCAACAGGATCTGATGGATATAGACACTGAATCTTCTCTCCTTCGAGAGATGAAGGACATACTCGATGAGCTGCGCATGATCAAGTTGGTTTTTATTGATCAACTGGAGGTGATCAAGGCCCTTGCTATGCAAGAGAATCAAGTTGCAGACCAGCTGGTTGCCTACAGATCTGTAGTAATGTATTTAGACAAAGTCATATTGATGCAGGAAGAGGGGGAGAGGACGGTAAACTCGGTATTTTAATGCCCTCCTATACAATATTTGATTATGATATCACATTAACTAAACATTTAGCTTAATGCTCTGATGGATCTTCGCCAGCGAAATGCCACACTCTGGGAAGCTAAATCAACAGGGAGACAAGGAAACACCATCATGGTCTTTACAGTTGTCACGATCCTTTTTGTAAGTTTCGAATAACTACAAGGCTATGAGAGGCTATGAAAAGAGCTTTCTAATCGGATAAAGTTGCCCGCATCATTCATGGCCTCCTTTTTCGCATTGCCTGTGTTGCAATTTTCTAGGACAGACTCAGACCACATGAACCTGACTTATGTCGTGAAATGGATAGGTTCGTTATACTTTGCGCTCTAATTCTATCCCTCGAATCTGTGAATGAGAATCGAGAACTAAAAATACCATTACTCAGTGATCTTCACCATTCCTGTCGCCGCATTTTTTATTTCGCTTGCTTTTTACATCAATGATCTTCTCAACGCTTTTTCGCGCATCACCGGGCATGAGGGGAGAGTCGCTAAGAGATTAGCTGAGGCTGAGAGAAGACAAATGGGGCATGGGCTTATCACCGGCCTGGGCGATTGGAAAAATCAGGATGAAATCGAAGGAAAATATGGGGGAAGTGCGAAGCAAGGCTTTCAGGGCAGTGGAGGACAACGATTATTTCCACCAGTTGCTCAAGTGGAAAATTGGCTCAGAAAACGAAAGAGGAGAACAGATAGTCTACCTAGGTAGCCTCTACAGCACATATGAATAAACCAACAACGTCCGATCAGCTGAGTTCAGGAACCTTAGATTACTTCCCCCCATTCTCATTGATAGCAAGTAAACAAGGAATGCGGTCTACAAGGACGTACAAAATCCATAGCATCCTTTGTTGAATGAAGACATTGATCATATCATACGTACCGGCCCTGTCTGCAGCATTTACCGCTAGCATGCACCAAGCCCAACCATATCCTGTATCAGGATTTGACTCAATTGAGACAAGTAAGCTAAGTCTAATTAGCGGGGGAAAAAAAAGAGTCTCAATTTATCAATCGACTGTGTCATACCCGCAATCGAAACAAGCTCTCATATCTAGGTTTTGACTCCTATAACCAAACGTTCATTCTCCGAGCACCCACAAAATGGCATTCAGTCAGCTTATTGAACTTCCCTGATGTACTCCGCTAGCCATATACAGCGTAATCGATGGCTAAGTCTCAATTAGAACTGGTGGCTCACATTTTTAGGTTTACAAAATTTAATCTTCCAAGGTTGATGTTTCTGATCAGATAGCTTGATGCCGATATATATAGATCCGAGGCTCCGCTCACCACGATATCGAACAATGATATTGGATCTCATTGCATAGAGAAATGCCTGTGGGTACTACCTACCTTAGTACCTAGGTAAGCACGAAATCTGCATGAAGATCCAGGTAACTACAACCTATTCAATGTCTGAACATCTGCGCCTAGGTAGTCATCCAACTTATACCGATATATCACCCACCTAGACACCTAACCCTAAGCCCTAAGTGAAGCTCTGGCCAGCCCGATCAGACCAACCGGATTAGGTAGGTCAATACAGTCGCAGCCAAACTATTTCGCCGTGTTTACAACTAGCTCTCGACTCATCGTTCTTCAGATGAATATGTACCCTAGCTGAACTCTGAATTATTAATCTTTAATAAACGTAGCGCCTTGTTTATAGTGTGGCTGCCATCAGCCAATCAGCCCTAGGACTATGCAGGCGGGCGAGAGACCGTCACGTTTTTCGCGTTGTCTAGCAAATCTATCTTTAGCAGCCGGCGCTTACAGCTCGTCCAATCCGCAACGCCCATCCCCTCTCTGTTGTGCTATTAAGATGCATACTTTTTGACTATCTGGCGAATCATTGACAAGTTTTGACTAGTCACCTGCAATTCTTGGCTTGTTCGTGATGGCCATTGGATGCCCGACCACTTTAACGTTCTCAATATCCAGTGAGCATCGAGCAACAACATAAACACTCGCGCCGAGTGTTCTGCAAGACGATCTGCACAGGCCAATGGAGGCCACCGGGCCTCCTCCATGGCCTGTTGATAAGGTGTTTATCGATGCATTAGTCTCTCTTGGTCGCAGTTCACGTGGGGTTTGTGAGATCACTCTGCCCAGCCAGTGTTCGCCTTACCCCGGTGTTCTTTTTTTATCTCATGTATAATATGGTGGCATCTGGCTCAACCTCTTCGCTTTCTTCAATTAACCGTCTGTGCTTTTTTCCTGTTGGATTTTCCGTTTTCTGTTTCTCTTCGACATTGTCTTTGTCCTGGTCTCTGTTTCTGCCTATCTTCTAATAATACATACGATCTTTGCTGGTCAAAGAGATAATCATCGCCAGTCCGTTGATCGGACAACCATGACATTTTGAAATACCCTTCGGATATACTATTGCCGTTGAGATCAGGGCAAAGTTTATATTGCTTTATTACGTTTAATTTTGAATACAAGTGATCTGGCATCACTTACATACACCATGGCAGACTCTCACCATCGCCAGGTCGCGACCTTGAGCTCGCCGCTGCGGCTGGCCCGCAAACCACTTCTTAATACTATAATTGAAGCCAGTGAATACTCACCCAAAGAAGACTCACCCCGTGAACCACAGAGTGTGCGGCACGGAGTGACACGAGAGAGTTTACATTCTATTCAGATCGCAATGTCATTTTCGCCAGAGACAGCGAGAAGAATATCGACTCCGGCGGAAAGTCTATCTTCGACTTCTTCATCGTGCTCGGATGAGGAATGGCAGCAAGGATTACGACCATTTGATGATCTTTACGATGCATCGGATGACGATGAGCGTGAATGCCCTTCTTTGACGGAAAGTCGACCCAGCAGTCTTGCGACTATGTCGATTAGGAGCTCCACATATTCGACGAACAGTCGTAACCGGTATCCAAGTCTATTGATCCCGACAGCGAGTCTGTGGCCGTCGCTCGTGAATCCGCATAAAAGTTCGCCTGTGCCGCCTACTCCGCCTCCAAAGATCCCCGTTTCGCCGGCCGCGTTGTCAATGCTTCCGGGGAATGTGCCAGCATTACATGCTCCACCTTCCTTGGATGGTAGTTTGTCATCGGATCAGATTTCAAATATCAGTTCTCCGGCCACACCCGATCTGCGTCCGGTGAGAGATCATGACTGGGACACTGATATAATTCGCGTACGACAAGACTCCAATGCACCCAGCAGCGCTGGTGCATCCAGTACCGGCTTGAACGCCGACGAGGAGAGAGCAATTGAGACGGGCGATGACTGGAACCCTCTCATCGATAGTTTTCCTGCTATTCCTTCCAGATTTGAGAGTCATGAGCCGGCTGTCGTCTCGCTTGACATTTCTTATGATCATCCCGTTTCGGCCAGATCAGACAGCCCTGGGCTCAACGGCATCACGCTCCCACCAGCCGCTATCGCCACTCTTCAACATATCCCACTAGACCAGACGCCGGGTCCCTGGTCTGAGATATCCGAGAAGAACGACGAAATGTGGCAGCTTTCCGCTCCGCCAACAAATCGCCAACAACGATCTTCTCCGCCTCCAGACGAGACACCAGACTCTGAACTGTCTGGTTACAGTTTCACGAATCTTAGCATCCCGTCGCCAGGTGGGTTCTTTTCGTCACTTGACCCCAAATCGAGATATACGTGGTCGTTGCCTAGTGCAATCATTCCGCCGACTTCCGCTGTTGCGGCACGGTTTTATGATGTTCCTTGGGGTCAAGATCAGGGAGAGGTTGTGGAACATGTGGTTGAGGTTTCAGCGGAAGAGAGCTTGGCCGATGATCAGCCCACTGCTGTTCCAGTCACTGCGATCCGCATCCCCTCCGCGCAGCACATGCGTAGTGACTCGCACGATAGTACAAGTCCCGTCGTCGCGGATGTGCAGGAACTTGACCGATCAGGAGTTCCCGCATATGAATACGACGATACTTACGACGATGAACTGAAACGTCAAGCCGTCGCCAATCTCGACCGAACAAGTGTGTGGCTCGCAGCTCAGCACTCATACTTGTCCGCCCTCAGCGAGACAAATCCCATCAACGAGGTAGCTGTGAAAAAAGAAATTGAGCCGGTCGATGTCGAGGATCGGCCAACTTCCTCATCATCAGCAGCAGCAGACTCCCCACCTCGCAAATCAGTGCGTTTCTCGGAGACAGTCCAGGAATTGACAATCTCCCCTCTTCCGCTTCCACCAGATGCAAGCAAAGATTCTATCTACTGGCGCGGATTCCAATTTGTCTTGCAACAATGTCGTCGTCGCGATGTCTTCTTGCACAGCGATATTCGCTTTGACGCTATTCAGTCTGTTCGTCTGGGATTTCCGCAAAAGCACCGCACTGCGTTGCTTGGCAAGTTCGAGCTGGAGGCGCCAGAACGACCTGGATACAAGGGACCGTTTTCACAGGCTCCGCGAAAATCAGTCCTTGCAGAAGTCCTCGCTGATCAAGCTCTGTACTCAAGCTTGGAGAAAGAGCAAATGGTTCTTTCACAGATATACCAGTCAGTGTGGGCCGTCGATGCAATGCGCTTCCTTAACGGTGGTCGTCTCCTTTCCCGCCCAGCCGCAAAACGTCTGTCGACCGCATTGAAACAACTAGCAAACCCACGCCCACAAGCCGGTCCCAAACGTCGGTTGAGGGTGCTCGACCTCGGCGGCCAAGCAACCTGTGGCTGGGCATGGCAACTCGCACATGACTATCCAGACGTCAAGATCTATACTGTCGTTGGCAAACACCAAGAAGTCAACAGCCACATCAAGGGACCCTCCAACCATCGTCGCGTGTCAGTGCCATGCTTATGGAAGTTACCCTTCCGCAACAATCAATTCGACGTCATATCCGCTCGATCTCTCCATGCTCTTTTGAAAACCGAGCGACCAGTCGGCGAAGACTCCGATGAATACGACCTGTGTCTCAAAGAATGCTACCGCTGCCTCAAACCAGGTGGCTATCTTGAGTTCTTCACCATGGATTCGTCAATTGCTCGTGCTGGGCCGCTTGGAACTGCGGCATCCGTCGAATTTACCTTCAACTTGAAAACACGCGGCTACGACCCGTCACCAACACGCAGCCTTTTGAGTAGATTGCAACGCTCAAACTTTGCGAATATAAAACGCGCCTGGATGTTTTTGCCGATGGGTATTGAGCCTACGAAACCGGAACCGATGCGCGAGACTCCCAATCCTAGGGTGAAGAGTCAGATTGATTGTGAAGCTATCCAAGGGCCCGTTGGAAGCACAGGCGATGTGGCTAGCATGACTGGCCTGTTGGGTGGATGGATGTGGGAGCAATGGTTGCTTAAGACACAGATGGAAATGGGCCGCGAAGAGAAGGATTTGCTCAAGGATATAGGTGGTGTGTTTGATGAAGGGAGAAAGCTTAATGCGGGATGGACCTGTTTGTCGGGGTGGGCGACGAAGCCGACTCGTCGGAGCCAGCAGAGGTTGACGATGATGAGTGGGTTGAGTGAGGGGGATAGTTTCTAGCTTGCTGCCGTTTTCATATGTCATTTGTCTTTTTCTTTCACGTTCTTGTCGCTGAAAATATACCCTCTCGTGTTCAAGGTTGTTTTTGCTTGATTGTATTGCCCCGTGTCGATATGTTGCGAATTCCACATGTATCTGTATGTTAATATCACATCTCTCCCAAAATAATATGAAAAATTCAACCGTCGGTTGATAGTATTCACTTTCAAATTCCTGAAGTCTAATGAAATAAATGAAGGTATTGATGTCCAGGAGGGAGAAGTTGAATCTGCAATGTTGTATACAGACCACGTGACCTCACCGCAAAATGCGGAGCCGTACTGACTTTCCGCTGCCCGCTCTCAATCACTTCTCAAATCAATCAACCAAGCTCAACTGTGAAGGAATTAGAGAAACAGCAATTTCTGAGAGAAGTTTCTGCTAAAATTGCGAGATTGAGAACCAAGCGACAGGCAATGCGATAGAGCTTCAATCGCAGCTTCAGTGACTTTACCACCTTCCCCGCCGAACCTCACCTATTTAATCACTACAGCATAACTAGTCACCATGTTGTTCTTCAGGTGCGACCACACTCCATTTCCAGCTAAAAGCCCCATCTAGTTCAATATACAATAGACTGACATGTTTCGGGGGTGGGAATTGACAGCTTCTTCAAAACCCTAACAAACCACATCGTAACCGTCGAACTCAAAAACGACATTCGCATCCGCGGAACACTGAAATCAGTCGACCAATATCTCAATATCAAGCTCGATGACGTCGACGTGCTGGATCTAGACAAGTATCCGCATTTATCCTCTGTGAAGAATATGTTTATCAGAGGGAGTGTGGTGCGGTATGTGGTTTTGCCGTCTGCGGAGGTTGATAGAGGGTTGTTGGAGGATGCGACGAGACGAGGTTCGTTACTTCTTTTTTTTACATTGTGGACATATGATTTGAGCAAGGGCTAATAGGTTTTTGTTGAAATGCAGAAGCTGCAAATCAGGCTGGAAAGGCGCGATGAGGAGTTGTGATGAATTACTACGATGAAACAGGAAATGGTCGAATATTGCGATAGTGTCGGACTCGGAAGATACCCAGATTATGAAGGATAGATGGCTTTACAATATGGAATATGGCTCACTCGTCGACCGGTCGAATACCTCGGGCCTGTTGATGATGGGAGGGATGCCATGAAGGTACTGGACTGACTTGGGGCCGGGTTGGCAGGAAGAATCAGTCAAAATGTACCTCACCACCACGTGTACGGACAGCAGCATGATCATGGCGCAGAATAGGTGACGAGGTCATGTTAATTCAAATGAAAGGAGTCTGGAGCTAAACTCTTTTATTCATCTTCTTCAATGTTTCAACCAACTCTTGGCCATCAGGATTCTCGAAGTCTTCTCCACACAGCCAGTAACCCATTAGCGCCGAACCGTTCAATGAGTCAAGTTTCTAGGGTCGCTAAATTAGAATTATCGAAGAGCCTCCGGACCAACGATCTACACAATAGCGCACATGATATTAATTAAACCTCACATGTTACATGTCAGCACTAAATTCGGTCGAGACATCATTTTACCTACTTCATACTACCCTACCACCTACCTTTTTTGACCATTTTTGACTGCGTCTTCGGCCTTTAGTCTCACCACCTCGTATAATATTTGCCAAAAGGATCTCCATACCAGCCGCAGTTTAATTTTCATATCCTAAAACAGAAAACAAAGTTTCAGCCTCAAATGGCCATTGTGGCTTGGCCAACGAGCCAAGATCGACAGCCGGGCTGTGAATGGTTCGGTACTTGGGAGAAATGAGGGAAATGAAACATACGACCTATTTTTTCGTTGGTTATATGTTGCAATAATGCTACCTACCCTTGTTGAAAATGTGAGATTTTTGAAACGCTGATTATCACTCTTTGGGAACTTTTCGAAGACGTCGATTTCGCGGGACAAGCTTGGGGGCGGGTATTTAAGGATGGGTGAAGGCGCACAAGTTGCTACTGGATGGGCAGCTTGGTCGAGTAAGAAGAAAACCATCATCATTACAGCCATGGTTTCGTCTATTGTTGCGTTAGGAGTCGGGCTTGGAGCTGGGCTTGGTGTTGGACTTCACCACAACCACGCTGCAGCTGCTACATCTACCTCGACAGCAACGGCAACAGTTTCGGCGGCAGCAGCGGCCGCTACTGCTACATCTACTACAATCTCTACCGCCAATGGCACATACTGGCAGCCCACGGCCGGCACAACATGGCAAATCGAGCTCCTCTACAAGCTGAACGACACCTCCATCGACGTCCAAGTCTACGATATTGATCTTTTCGATACCGAGGCCGACCAAATCTCTTCTCTGCAAGCCGCAGGTCGAAAAGTGATCTGCTACTTTTCGGCAGGTAGCTGGGAAAACTGGCGTCCCGACGCGGATCAATTCAACTCTACCGACCTGGGCGGCGATCTCAATGGCTGGCCAGGCGAGAAATGGCTCAATATCAGCTCGACGAACGTGCGCAACATCATGGTGAACAGGCTCCACGTGGCACAGCAAAAGGGGTGCGATGGCGTTGATCCGGATAATGTCGATGGATACTCAAATGAAGAGAATGCGCTGGGCTTGACGCAGCAGATGTCAATCGACTATGTCAATTTCCTCGCCGAAGAGGCTCACAATCTCAACATGTCGATTGGGTTAAAGAATGCGGGTCAGATCATTGATTCGGTGATTGATAATATGCAGTGGTCTGTCAATGAGCAGTGTGTTCAGTATGGAGAGTGCGATACCTTCAGCGCGTTCACGGATGCGAACAAGCCGATTTTCCATATTGAGTATCCCAAGGGCGACGATACAAACAACAACAATGATGTTACGAGCGCACAAAAGAAGACGGCGTGTGTGTTTGAGGGTTCAGACAAGTTCTCGACGGTCATCAAGAATATGGATTTGGATAATTGGGTGGAGTTTTGTTCATAGACATGCTGTGTAGCAGCATCGAGAAATGTAAATAGTAGTCAATGGAACGTTGAGGTGTAGTAAATTGTCTTGTCCAAGTAAACTGGCTATGGTGCACGTGACTTCGCGACACCGGTTCGCGTGTTTTTCCGCGTGTCGCCACTGGTCCTTTTGTCCCACTGGCAGTACTCTTATCTTCATTATGCATTGATATGTTTCGCAATCCAAGGGAAAATAGAAATAGCCCATCTACCTACGTCTCCCCGTCGACTGGCCGCCCGCCAACTCCTCCTGGTCCGACGTCTCCGACGGAGAGACCATCTTTCCCCACCGATTCGGGTTCGATCAGGCAAATGGCTGGAACGACAGTGAAAAGATCGACGACTACACCCACCACGAAGAGAACGTCTTCAGTTCAACAGATCAGAGGGTCGTCCGCTGTGAAGAAGAATAATAATGCGAGCATATTGAACTTTTTCAAAAAGGCCGACGGGCCCCCGCAGTCGCAGTCGAGGCAGCCTCGATTGACACAGTTCGGGGTTACTGTTTCGAGGTCTGACGTCCCCAATGGGAACAATAATCTGCTGAAGCGAGAGGAATCCGTTGGTGACGACTTGTTCGTGGAGGACAAAAACCAACGATTCAAGAATCTGGTGGATATCAAAGACGACGGAAAGACGATAAAGACGAACAGCATATCGGTACCGAGCACCGTACCTACAGATGAGGCCAAATCAGAAGACACAGAATCCGATCGGTACAACGAAAGTACAGGCTCGAATAAAAAACGGAAGCTCGAAGCTCCAGTCGTCAAAGGCCCGTTCATCGACGAATCAGACAGCGAGGACGACGACGAATATCCCTACTCAGATACAAAAGCAATCGAGCAATCCGAAAACGATAACGACCCACCCCCACTGGTAAGAGCAGCCACGAGCAACTTTGAGACAAGTGCAGTGGCCGATGACTTTGATGATATAGAAGACGACATAGAAGGCGATGAATTTTTGGAAAGAGCGTGGATGCAGGATGAGTCGGCAGTCTTTGGATTAGATAGTGATGCTATTGACGATGGGCCGTCGTGTCCGATATGTCAGGCTAGTTTGATTGGACAGTCAGATGGGGTGAGTTGAGTTGATTGGTTGGTTGAGTTGGTCACTAATGTGAAGTAGGAGGCATCCATGCATGTCAATGCTTGTTTGGATGGAAATACGCAGCCTGTGCTCGAAAAGAAGTCTACTCCTGGTTTGACACGACAGGAGAAGGCGGCTGTAGCTAGACCTGCGCAGCAGAATCCCTATGTGGAAAAGTCTACAGGCAATACGTCGGCATTCACGAAACTTATGGCGGGAAATGCCGAAGATTCGGCGTGGGCGGCAGCTGCAGCTAATGAAGTCGCGTCACGGGGCAAACAGGCTTACGAACGGACGTGCCCCTTCTACAAGATTCTGCCAGGGCTGTTCATCACGGTAGATGCATTTCGATATGGGGCTGTGGAGGGATGTCAAGCCTACTTTCTCAGCCACTTTCACAGCGATCACTATGGAGGGCTAACAGCATCGTGGAGCCATGGGCCTATATATTGCAGCAGGGTGACAGGAAACCTCGTTCGACAGCAGCTCAAAGTCGATTCAAAGTACGTTGTTGATCTTGAATTTGAGAAGAAGACAGAGGTGCCAAACACAAAAGGAGTATACGTTACTATGCTTCCTGCAAATCACTGTCCAGGAAGCTCTCTTTTCTTGTTTGAGAAGATTATGGACAATGGTCGATTTCATCGAGTGTTGCATTGTGGAGATTTCCGCGCTTGTCCGGCGCATGTTCAACATCCGCTACTGAAACCTGACGTACTGGATGCAAAGTCGGGCCAGCCACGACAGCAACGTATTGATGTGTGCTATTTGGATACCACGTACTTAAACCCGAAATATAGCTTTCCGCCGCAAGAAGACGTTATCTCCGCTTGTGCCGATATGTGTGTCCGCTTGAGTGATGAGCAGGGTGACCGAAACGAGGTACTCGAGTTTCACAAACGTGGAAAGGTGGATGCAATGGCCAAGTTTTTGTCGACAAAAGATAAGGAGCCTGCTTCAGCCCCGGCGCCGAAATCACGCGGACGATTGTTGGTAGTCATTGGAACTTACAGTATTGGCAAAGAGCGGATATGTTTAGGAATTGCTCGCGCCTTGAAATGCAAAATCTACGCCTCTCCTCAGAAACAGCGAATTTGCGCCTGCCTCGAGGACCCAGAACTCAATTCTCTTCTTACCGACGATCCGCTCGAAGCACAAATCCATATGCAAATTGTGTTCGAGATTCGAGCCGAAACTCTTTCGGACTATCTCCAGACATTCAAAGGTCACTTCTCCCGTGTCGTTGGCTTCCGTCCGACAGGATGGACCTACCGACCACCCGGCGGCCGCTTACTCGACAACCCTCCAGTGGCTAATGTCCTGCACTCAAATAATTGGAAAACCTCCTATAGCGTTTCGGACCTCGTCCCCCAACGAGGCAGCAATAAAGAGGCATCTTGCTTTGGAGTTCCGTACAGCGAGCACAGCTCTTTTCGAGAATTGACCATGTTTTGTTGCGCGTTGCGAATAGGCAGGGTGATTCCAACGGTCAATGTGGGCAATGCCAAAGCGAGGGAGAAGATGAAGGCGTGGATTGAGAGGTGGGAGGCCGAGAAGAGGAAGGCCGGTTTGTTTAAAGTCGAGGGCGATGCTTGGTAATCTATAGGTACGAGATATGATTGATGAGTAATGTATGTACGTGAAACCTGAGACATGCATTTGCACCTTGTATACATACAAATTGAAGCGTTGATTGGCTATGGCGACATCCGAGATAGCCAATGTTTTGTAATCCTGCGACTGTGCGGAGACAAAGGCCACAAAAGGCGGGGTCAGCAAGACTTTATAATGTTTACATAACTTTTTGTCAGATATATGAACGATTCACGTAGATTCTATGCTGTCTTCGCGCGTGACTATATCCTTGTAACATTAATTGTACATATGCACTATGCACTATGTTATGTATGTTAGCCATCTATGCAGATAGTTGGCATTTCATGCCTGCATAGCCGATCCGGCCACAAAAATCGGCAGATCATCTGTATCCAGCGATTCTAGCATCCAATAATCTTCCACCAATATTCTCCATTCTCCATTATCCGGTGACGGGTAACCCCAGACTAACCGAGCGCCGTCCGCAGCGCCCTAGGTAAGCTCTAGCTTGATGAGTCAATTACAGATACCGACTCTCAAGGCCGAGTTGCGGGCAATCTATCTTGTTAGCCGAGAGGTTTTTGTGAGCTCTTTGATGAGTATATATATATATACGGCCCATCGAAGCGGACAAAGAAAAACTGAGTGTTTCCGAGGATTATACTTTTTCTTTCTTTTTCTTTGTTTGCTATACATATTTGAGATTCGTCGAGTCTTGCAGATGAGATTTACTGTTTCACCGTGAACATCTACACTTCAAACAGTAACCTTGGATGCCGTCATTGACCTATACATTGATATAATACACGACACAAAATGTCCGAATCGCACTCCCTCGTCTCTTACCTGCTCACTCCCTACGCAATCCCCCTTTTGCTGCTCGCTTACTATGTCTTCCCTTACCTCTCTAAAACACACTGGCTCTCCATTCCGGCTCCCTTTCCGGCCGCATACACAAATCTCTGGCTGTTCTGGCAGGCCCGTCGCGGCCGACGATTCCTAGCTGTGAACAATGCGCATAAGAAGTATGGGAAGTTTGTGCGCATTGCGCCGAATCATGTCAGTATCGCGGATGACGAGGCTATCCAGGCTGTGTATGGGCATGGAAATGGATTTCTCAAGTCGTATGTATCCTGTTAATCCTCTACCAAGGGTTCCAAGGTTGTAAGGTTTGTCTTGGAGGAATTATGGCTAATGATGGAAAGTGACTACTACGACGCCTTCGTCTCAATCCGTCGCGGCCTCTTCAACACCCGCGACAGAGCCGAGCACACCCGCAAACGCAAAACCGTCGCGCATACCTTCAGCGCAAAGTCCATTGGCCAATTCGAGCAGTACATCCACGCCAACATCGAGCTGTTCGTCACTCAACTCACCAAACTCTCAAACCTGCAACGTAATCCTCGCACAGGTTATGCCTCTATCGATGCATTGAATTGGTTCAACTATCTTGCGTTTGATATCATCGGTGACTTGGCCTTCGGTGCACCATTCGGTATGCTCGAAAAAGGGAAAGATGTTGCCGAAGTACGCAAGACCCCCGACTCCCCGCCCACATATGCACCGGCAATCGAGGTTCTGAATCGTCGCGGTGAAGTTTCGGGGACATTGGGAATTATGCCGTTCCTAAAACCGTATGCGGCCTTTCTGCCAGATTCTTTTTTCAGTAAGGGACTGGAGGCCGTGGAGAATTTGGCGGGTATTGCGGTGGCACGAGTGAGCGAGAGACTCAAGCCCGAGGTCATGGAGAATAATACCCGGGTTGATCTGCTGGCGAGGTTGATGGAAGGGAGGGATGAGACGGGTGCTCCACTCGGACGCGAGGAGCTTACGGCTGAGGCGTTGACGCAGCTTATTGCGGGTAGTGATACTACATCCAACACGTCTTGTGCGTTGTTGTACTGGGTTCTGAAGACGCCGGGAGTTATGAAGAAGTTGCAGGAGGCTGTGGATGAGGCGTTGCCTGAGGGAGTTGAGGTGCCTACATTCGCCCAGTTGAAGGATATTCCTTAGTACGTCCCCTCTTTCTCTTTGTTCGTCTCCGGATATATGCTAACAAGGAGGATAGTATTCAATACGTCATCCAGGAAACAATGCGCATCCACAGCACTTCGTCCCTCGGTCTCCCCCGCCAAATCCCCCAAGGCAGCGCACCCATTGATATCTGCGGCCGCACGTTCCTCGCCGGAGACGTCGTCTCAGTCCCCTCATACACAATCCATCATTCCACCGAAATCTGGGGACCCGATGCCGAAGCCTTTGTTCCAGAGCGCTGGGCTCCCGAACGATTGACTGCACGCCAAAGGGCGGCTTTTATCCCCTTCTCTACGGGACCGCGAGCTTGCGTGGGAAGGAATGTGGCGGAGATGGAGTTGACGTGTATTGTTGGCACGGTATTTAGGAATTTTGAGTTTGTATTGGAGCAAGAATATGCCATGGAGACGAGGGAGGGGTTTTTGAGGAAGCCCTTGGGGTTGAACGTGGGTATTCGACGGAGGTCTTGAGGATTTGCTTCCTACTTCTTGCTTGGGTGTATATGATGGATATGGTGTATGTATGTATCTATGTATGTGAACGGCCAAAGTTATGAGTTGTCATGTCTTTTCTTATTCATGTTGCTGCATTATTTGAAAATGTGTTATTCCTTAGGACAGAAATTCTACTCAGTTCAATGTCACATAAGAAGCTATGCGGAATTGTGGAATATTGGAGTTATCCGTGGATGCAGTGTATGAAATATTAACGTTTCATCCAAGTGGTACTTGCGTCTGTATGTATCAAGATGGAGAGTAGGTTCAATCATAGGATTTATCTCAATGACTCCTAGGTCCATGGACATACCGACCTTGTAAGCGAGAAAGGGAGAGCCTTTATTAATAAAGTATAGGTGTTTATGCACCTGACAGTACCGGGTACATGTGAAATGTGTAGGGCTGATCAAAGATCGATACAAATACAGTAGAAATCCGGACAAGTCTGAACATTCATAATGCATTAATTACATTACACTGTACTTAGGTAGATAAATGAGCACAAACATGATACGATGCAACATCACAGATACGCAACGATCATTACAAATCATTATTTGTCTTTTTTTCGACATAAAACACATCGTCCTCCGCTTCCGTAGCATATATACTACAATCTAGCGATGTTACTTCTTTGATGGCAATTTACCAAGAAGAAGGTCCGAACTGGACACCGGTCACCTGGATAGCGTCGTATGAAGCATCCATAGTGTTGACGGCAATCTCGGTTCCCCACCAGTTGGGCATCTCATGGTTCCACAGCGACAAAGCTACAAAGATCAAGATTGTAGACAGGGCGAGACCGACGTCCAATCCAGCACTGAAGACATAGTTGTAGTGCATCCACCAGCCGCGCCAGCGGTCACGGATAAATTTGTTGAAGACGAAGCCAACGATACCCCATGAGAGATAGTTCAGAGGAGTGGCGGGAGGAATCAAAGAGCTACCACCGAAGATGATAGGGGCGCTGAGGTAGCGGATGGGGGACTTGGGCCAGGCACGGGCACCGAAGTAGATCAGAACTGGAAGAACGGCACCAGCGAGGAAGAACCACATCATGTTATTGTACATCTGACCAGGGGAGAAGATACGCTGAGGTCCAATGACACCCCAAATAACAGAAGCGTTGAAGAAGACGCGACCGTTGGGGCAGCTGAAATGGTTGGCCTGGGTCTGGCTGCAGACATCGGAAATGGCACCGAGAGCCCAGTTCATGACGGCGACCTGGACGATGGAGGACCAGAAACAAGAAATCATCTGAGCTGCAAAGGTTACACGGGGAGGAACCTTCATGTAGTGGCCAAGCTTCATGTCCTGCAAGAAGAACAATCCCTGGAACATGGAAATGTAACCATATGTCTTGAACAACATCATGGCCATGGGGCGTCCAGGCTGCATGTATCCGATGATGAACTCGGTGATGACGTTAAGTCCGATCTGAATGTTGGTCGTGGCCTGCACAATACCACAAGGGACGAACCAGAAACAGCAGATGATCAAGGACACGAAGAAAGCCCACCAAGAGAGATGAGTAGGGTAGCCAAGGATAACACCAAGGGACATTCCAATCATAACAAGAGTGACAGCGCCATACCACCAGAGAGGAACAGTCTTGAAACGAGACATGAGGCGGGCGTGGACATCTTCTTCTTCCTTGCCAACGCTCTTGAATCGAATCCACAATTCCTTTCCGTGGAAGAGACCGGTGTGGACGAGGACGGCAATGATGGTGGCAAAGGAAAGACCATAGCACAACATGAACGTGGTAGACAAGAAGAGGGGGGAGTATTCCTGGTATTGCTGCAGGTTGAAGGTGAAATCGGGGTTCAAAATGCGGCTGACGTTGTATGGGGAAGCGGTGTTGTCGTAGCTATTGGAGTCACTGATAGGCAAGTACTCGTTATAGTAGAGCTTGCTGTAGTGGATAGCCGGGGTGACGATCCAGAACCAAGCAACCATACCAATCAAAGTGTTGGCAATGCCGAACCAGGGGGTGATCAATGGCGAGAAGTTGAAACCGGAGATTTGAGTCCAGTCGAAAGTGATGGGGATCAAAGACAGACCAGTCCATCCACCAAACAACTGGTTAATGACGGGGCTGTTGGGTCGGATCCAGGTCACCCAGGCGAACACACTCAAGAAGGGAGCGATGAAGCCGGGGAACCAGTACCAGACGAAAGAACCAATCATGGTATACAAGAAAAGACGGTACTTTCCGATTCTCCAACCACTGGTCTTGGCGGGGTCGGGACGACGATGATCGTGGAGGGCAGTGAACAAACTGGCGTTGATCAAATTGGCGGGCCAGATCATAGCAGCCGGGGTGACGAGGAAACGATGGAAGAAACCAGCGATACCAAACCCGAGCATCTGGGTGGAGATACACATCAAAATCTCGAAACCCCAACCGAAGTTCTGACCGTAAAAGGCACGTTGAGCGAGCAAGACATCAGTAGCGTAGGCAGCACCACCGTTGAAAGTGGCGTTGGCCATGATGACAGTCAACGCATGCTCCTTCTTGCTGAAGGGACCGGGGTTGAGGTTGAACTTGAGACCAAAAAGGGAGAACTCGCGATTGGGCATGAGCTTCTCCCACGCCTTACCAATGGGGTATGCGACAACCTGAGCGACGTAACTAGGGATAACAATATAGGGACTGCGCATGGAGAACAGCATGTTCAGCGCGGAACCGATGGTCGCGAGAACCAAACCAATGGTCCAGGCGCGGATGGTATTGCTATGGCCGCCTTCATCGTAGTTGGGGACGGCCGCACGAACTTCAGGGTAAGGGGAGTTCTCCATCAATTCGGCGGCGATGCCCACGGTGGTGTTGCCGTCAGCGTGCATGGCCTCATCAAGTTCGTCGTAGACGTCGGTGGGCAGGTTGGGGTCCCACTGGTGCTGCTTCTTGATGTTCTTGACATGCTCGAGCGCTTCTTCGGCGTCGCCCACGAGGACGCCGGTGGACGTGGCCACGGTGGGCTCTGCGACCTTTTCCTCCATGATGTTTACTGAGACCTTTGACTTGTTGACCAAGGACAAGTCTGGAAGTCTGGTGAGTCAGGATTGACGTGAGAGGAGAGAAGTAGAAGAGACGAAGAGGGAAAAGAAAGAAGGAAGGGCGGAGGGTTATATGTATGTCAGGGTCCGTTAGCAGGAACACCCGTCGCACAGCCCCGAAAACGGAAGGAGCGATGGGCGATACCAGCCGGCCAATCAGCTCGCGCACAGCGGAAACAAATTAAAGACTCCTCCATAAAAGCTGCGTACTAACAGATAAAGCAAACGCCGCAGAGATAACCAATGCGAGCGACTCAGTAGCGATTCACGGACGCGACTAGCGTTAGCGCCAGCTTCGATTGCTTGATGCTTGATGCTTGCTGATTCCTCTGATTGCAACATGAGGTCGCACCTAGTCCTGTCTGGTGGCCCGAAATAGATACATGTCGCGCTGCTCCAGACAGCGAAGTACATCAAACCGCACCTCTACCTATCTACAGTCTGCCCATCGTTGTACATGTACGCACCTACAATCAAGACTCGGGGCTCGACATTACCATGTGATGGCCCTGGCCCAATTATCACCCGTCCGTGCCATACCGTTGACCAGGAAATCATCACATCCCCTCAACGTGGTCTCCTTCCTAATCGCGAGGATGCGTTTTGTACTCTGGACCACAAGCAGGGATTCGGATTAGTCGACCTCCATCAGGAAGGTACAAATGTAACCCCACCCTTTAGCGCAACCTAATTCAAAGTTACTAAGGGTAAGTTTAAAGACTGTGGCGTTGGGGTCCATTGCCCAACCAGAGTAGAAGGGTGCGAGAGCTGCGAGTTGGCGCTGTTAAGCATATTAAGCGACCGCCGTCTTGCTGAATTGTGGTGGCGGCGTCTTCGTCGTCGTCGTCGTCATCGTCTGCCTCTGCGAGAGTTTGGAATACGCACGACAGTACGTACTGACTCGACAATTATCTTCTCAACAATGAAGCTGGCAACAGAGTATACCAAAAACTCGTTCCATGGATAATACATACCACATTGGTGCGTCCGTCTGGGATAGAAGGACAAGTAAGCTTTCCAAGGTAGCATTACTCCTTGCTTGGCCCAAATCACGAGCCTGCCATGGCCCATCGGCAGATAACGATCTTGGATACGCCCGTCCTCCTGTCGGATATTGGACGGGAAAAGAGGCTTGACCTGGGGAAACCACTAGTGAACCACGCTAATTAACGCTAAGACTAGTGGGGCGGCTCCGGCGACTTGTGATTGCGGACTGTGGACGGTTCGACTGTTCTAGCGTCTCTGATCGGCGCTCTCTCTTCTCTAGGACAGAATATTCTGTACAGGTACGGCAGACAGAGGTAGTTGCTGAAGAAGACGGAGTGCATGACTGCTAGTGACACAATGACAGATCGCGTCACCTCCCTTGAAATCAACATGCAGTACTTCATCCACCACATACCAAAATTGGAGAAGTAAAGAGGAATAGAAAATGACCTCGGCCTGTATCCCAACGGAGCAGTCCCAAATAGGCCTAGCGCAGTCCCGCTGGTCACAGGATCCTCAGATAAGCTGTCGCCTCCTGATTGGCTGGCGGGTAACCGTGGTGTATACATTTATGATTGACACTTCACGCTGTTCTTTGTGCGTGCCTCAATAAAGGCATACTATTACGTACTCTGTACGCTACTCCGCACTTTGGACGTTCAATTGATCTAATCTTATTTGAATCAATTACCAATTGCCCCATAACCAATGGTGTGGAAATATCAACAGGTGCTTATCCGCGTATTTTGCCAGCTCAACTTATCTACCTTAGTTGGTTGTCTCCGCAGTATATGGTTGTAAGACATTCTCAAAGAAAAATCGATTTTCAGACCACAAACCATACTTTTGTGATTGTTTTAATTTAATTAAGTGGTCTACCTATATTTTTCATGTTATAGTTGGTGGTTTTTGCTTAGCTGAGAGTGGATAGATTCGTGGCAGTATGTTGTTAGCACCTAACACGGTCTGAGATTACGGTAGATTCTACCGACACAGGAAGATATGCATCCGGCTTGCGGATGTCTAGATCTGTTGGAAGATGCAGGGGTATAGATATCGATTTATATTAAAATATTTGGGATAATGTTTCTGAGACATGGATAACGTCCGCCCTTTATCCATATCGGGCTGCATATTCGCCGTCCGGGTGAATACTGTTTTCTTTCTTGTAGTACTAGTACCTCCGGACTTGGTACATATACAATCTGCGAACTGCTATCCGCTTTGGGAGGCAGGAACAACGATCCCGTCCAAGGTCCGTGGCACGCTGTGCATCACCAGTTGGCGGCTCAATTTCCAGCACTTGATAAAAATCATAGGGATATCCTCCACCACGAGTCAGTCCTTCGGTCTGAGCCGTACGAGCGGTTATTTACGGTGATATCTTTAGACCTGAAAGAGAGTGAACAAGAAAGAGGTTGGGCTAGTCTCGCGATAAGCACCCTAGAAATTCGGGCTAACATCCGCCCAGAGCGTTGGCACAATCCAGCAGTTGTTAGACCGCGATACTAACGTCCCTGGGGGATGCTTATAGGCCCGTGGAAAGTCTTGGGTCGTAGCTCGTATCATTAGCACGGAGCCACTGACTAAGGTGCAACGCACTTATCGCATGCATGCAGCCATGCACGTATGGAAGTGGGGTTGATAGCATCTTCTTTCTGCTTATTCTCGGAGGTTGTCTCAGTCCTCCCACTAGCACTGGCCCAGCCAAGCTTCTAGAAATGATCCATCAGATAACAGCCTGCCGCGATGGTTGGAGAAACGAGGCAAAAAGCTCGAGCTCGAAAGTCTATTCGTCGCACCTGCTCGATCGGGATGGATATCTGTCGCCACGAGGCCAGTCGCATGCGATAAGCATGTGCCACGCCATGTGAATGCTGATCAAATCGGTGGCAAGTTGAGGTCCGCGCCCGTATACGCCTCTGCCGGCAGCAGATAGTCAATCCCTCCATTTCCCCCGTCCAATGCCCACTCAAAATCAGCCAGGAACTCATCATTCAGAAACCCGTATTCAGATCCGACATTGGCCATATCCGAAAATGGCCCGACGAGTGAGTCGTTGTTGCTGTTGGTATTGCCAGCCTCATTACGGGCGCCATCCTCATTCTTTTCCGGTGCTGATGACGGTACATCAGGCTCATACTCCTCCCTCCACCACCACGCCATATCAATCACGGGCGATATGACCAGACGACTCCTGATCCGTAACGTCGTATACTCCGATCCATCAGCCTTCCGAAACGCCTTGGGGCTATTCCACAGCTGATTCAGCGCAAACGAACACTTGGATGCGATATCTTTCGCATCCAGGACCATATATTTCATCAAATTGAGCCCAGCGAACAGCGCATTCTTGGCCTTTTCGCTGTCGAGTTTGCTGCTGATTGAGCTTTTCAATAAACGAAGCAAGACGCTCGATGCTAGGATCAATGCGTTGATGATGAACATGGGACTACCAGCGTAAGTTTCAAATTTGTCGTATAAAACTCGCATATGGTCGATTACAGAGCACGCAGTGCTTGTGAGGCGTAAAAAGCAGCTGTCAAAAGACCCGCCAAGATCTTTGTAGAGATAGAACACTTGAATTTGCAGACGCGCGATGGTGGGATAGAGTGTGTTGTGATCTACGTAGTAAGTAACGGCGTTAGCGAAGTAGAAAGGACGTGACACGTACTAGGTGGAAGTTGTGCGACCAGATCATTTAATTGAGCCTCATGCGCTCGTATCAGTGCGGACATTGATCGTTCGTGCTCGAGGGATGTATTCCGAAAACCAGTTGTAAATATCGAGATGCAACATTTGGTCACGATATCCAAACATCGCAACTGTAGCGCCAGAATAGGAGTGAGTTGGCGAGTCAGCTTGTGACCCGAATCCGGCACAAGATCAAGCATTGCTCGTGGCGGTTGACCTTTGCAAAGACATGTCCTAAAAGATCAGCTAAGCTCCACGTCTATCAAAATTAGAACATACCGCTGATAAACTATTATACAATACGCCCATAACTCAGACCGACGCTGCATATCCATCATAAGAATGCTTTTGTTTGAGTGCGACGGTTCTGACCTCAATGATCGCATATTTCGTCCAAACTCATGGCTAGCCATGGGTATATGAATCCCATTCTGCATAGCGAGATGTAACAGCCATCCGCCGATTGAATAGAATGCCTCGAATCCAGGGGGCGGCCACGTCAAAAAGAGCAGAAATGACTGGATTTTGAATACCGGCGCAGCATTCGAGCCCATTGACAACAATACAATCTCTAGGACCGGGTCTGCAAGCGTCGGGAACAGCGTTGGATTCTTGCTATAATTCCGACTTGCGACAAAAATAACTGTCCAGAACAAAAGCGTGGATTGGTCGTAATATGAGTTGGGCGTAGTACTCGAATCGAGGATTGGTAGGAACGGGGCGTAATCTTTGAAGAATCTGTCATTGTCAAGTCAGCATCACCATCCAACGACATGCTTTTGAAAAACTGACATCTGAAATATATGGTCAATCTCCGCGGCATCAACTATCACCCCCTTGAGTGTCCTCGCCTGCGTAGGTCCATCACTTCCGGCCGGCGGCGTGATAGCCTGCAACACAACTGGCGCAGGCCTGGCATTAACAGGCAACGATTGCTGATGTATTGCAAGCGGATCAATAGACTGCGTTGGCGAAGCGCCTGTCGTTGATGATCCCAGGCTCTGCGGCGTATGACTTAAGTCCGTTATACCATTCAACACAACCGGCGACATAATTCGATTTCTCAGTCCGGTGTCCTTGTTACCACTTAGTCGTTTGCGTAATTCCTCGGCTTCGTGTTCGAGTTGCGACAGTCGTCTGTACACTGTTAGATTTGTAGTCACCTATTTGATCGGGTTGAGAAGACGAACTTTCGTTTATGCTCACGTTTGAACGGGTCGGAAATCACACATGTTGCGCCGACTTTGCGACAGCGCGAGCACGGCGCGTCAAAGTTGAGGTAAGCGTCGCATTTTGCCTGCATATCAAACTGTGTCAACTTCTTGTCGTAGGCGTGTCGATAATCGTGGGGCGTACCTTCTGCTGTCGGCACTCAGTGCATGCTTTCTTATGTCGCGCAGAGACGGGTCTGTAGTCGAGTCAGCGGAAGCTTCGCACATCACTCGATGAGAGTGAAAACATACGCTTTATCCGACTCGGGCATAGTTACTATTCCATGAGGAGTCCGGATTGCCGATATACATGTGGTGAGATAGATGCTGGACAAGGTCAAGAATGAGTGAGGTTATTTCGGGCAGGTGGGCCTAGCCGTTGTCCACAAGCTTATCTCCGCGCTATACCCGGACTGGCTCCTTTCATTTGTGATGGACCCGCTATGAATAGACCTAGGTACAGCCACTCCATTTATTTATGGATGAGAACCGAAACACATTGAAGAAGATGAGAAAGGAGGAGGTAGATTTTCCGTATATGAAATCGAAATCTATAGTACAGGCCAACGCTCGCAGAGATATACACATTATATGCCAAACAAAGAACACCCATGGTTGTGTAACACAACTAATATTCGCGACTCTCCCCAATATCGCACACATCAAACGCTCCCGTCTCAGGAAGACCGTTTTTCTTCATTGCTTCCTTCAGTTTCCGCGGAGGCTCCAATACATCCTCTTCTGTGAGCACCCACGTACCCCAGTGCATACCAAGCGCGTTTTTGCATTTGGTGTCTTGGAAGATGTTGACTGCATCGTGCGGATCAGCGTGCATGGGACTCATCAGCCAGCGAGGGTCGTATGCGCCAATGGGGATAAGCCCCAGGTCGAAGGGTCCTCTTAGTTCGCCCACTTGCTTGAACGCAGGGCAGACGGGGAGATTGTATTCTTCTGCGTGGTCGTCTTCTACGCCTTTGAGATGGCAGACTGATCTATAGCCAGTGTCTCTGTTGAAATATCAGTTTTGTCCTCAAGAGAGCAATAGGTGTAAATGGTGCCTACCCGCCAAAATAAATCTTCTTCCCACCAGACTCGACACCCCACGACGCCCATAATGTCTTGGCACGGTCAAATGCGCCTCGCGCAGAAGTATGCTGACACGGCAGACAACTGATACGACCTACAATCTCAGCACCTTTTGTGGCTGGCACATCAGGCTCCGTGACTTTCTCGACGTCGCTCTTTGTCGGCGACAATGTCAAGTCACGCTCATCCCACCAGTCCAATTCCGTCACATTATTTATTCCAGCTTCCTTGAACCACGACGCATTTCCCAACGGCACAAAAAAGTGGCAGTTGGGATGTTTCTTCGAAATAGCCTTTACAGTTGGCAACGACAGGTGGTCGTAATGATTATGGGATATAACGACCATATCAATGATGGGTATCTCGCTAACGTCACAAGGAGGCTTGGTGTATCGTTTGGGACCTAGCCAGGAAAAGGGCGAACATCGATCTTCAAAGACCGGATCGAAAAGCACGCGAAGACCGCCGGGGAATTCGGCGTAGAAGCAGGCATGCCCTAACCATGTCGCTCGCAGTTTGGGCGTTTCGCGGGAAGGAAGAAAGTTTGGTTTTTGTACGTTCACGGTTGGCGGCGTGGTATCGGGCCATTTCAAGTCTCCAGTCACGGCTCGTCTAGAGGAGTCAATCCGCTGTCGCATTTTTCAGTCGTGTTCAGTCGAGATACTCACTTCATCATCTCCGATCCTATACTCATCGGCCCGAGTTCGACCCACGAACTAGATTTGTCAGCTCGTCATTGCGATGAGAACATCCAGACCAACATACTCCCAAGGGTTATGGAACCGGCCCTTTCCATGGTGAGGTTTGCTGGCAGCATCATCCGGTACCGTGGAAGTCGGTGACGCAGACACGGTAAGCGCATACAAGATAGCAGAGGTGGTGGAAGACATAGTGCGTTGGCTCAAGAACGACTTTGGCGTCCGGTTTCCACGACGCCAGGTCGCAAAGAGCCGTCTTATAAAGGGACGCATTCGAATTTCTCCCGTTAAGATGTGAAGAGGATAGAATTCGGCAGCCTGGTAGAATCGGAGAGAAGGATTAAGCTTAGTCTATTTTAGCATTTTGCAGGCTAATACTGAAGCAGGCAGAGTAAGTAATCATAAAGCCGTCCGGATTTAAGAACGACACGCCGTAAAAACGTGCAATCGTCCAGGCGACGCCAAGCTTGGCGCGGAGTCGGAGATCGAGAGCCACTACCGATAACGGACGAATTCATCCACCCTGTCTGAGGAAATGTGTGAAGAATGGGTGCCATAAGATGTTTGTGATAAACTAAGAGCTCTGAAAGATGGCGAGATGGGACTTGGCCAAAACGACCACTGGGATGAGGATATTCGCTGATCTTCTCGTCTGACCTTAGTAAGTCCAGTCTGATCGGAGTCAGCTGATTGGTCGATTCATCTCTAACCCCAAAGCAAATGTCAGTCTCGTCTTTTGTACGACATTCTTTGTTTCATCTAGTGCAATCACTTATTGAGAACCTTACTCACTTCTAGCCATGTTGGTAAACTGATCTCACCAATGGCTATCGGCGGGTATGATTTATGGGTTGCGTGTAGAGTTACCACCGTTATCCGCTGGTCGAATGATATATTTCTCGGATCCTGATAACCATTCCCAGTCGCGGGCACCCCATACAATTGGAGCAACCTAAGTAATGTTCATTGATATATGATGTATGGCTTTTTCGCCAGCCAAGCACACCCTGCACTTGATATAACGGTCTACACTCGGTCATAAGCTACCTATCTGATCTATCAGCTAAATAACTACACAATGACTTTGAGCGACGGATGATTTGATATCTCCTAGCTGCATCTGCCAACACACGACATGCCTCGATTGAGCACTAGTCAGATAGCGAGCCCAAAACCGCTGCCAACAATCTTCATATCTCAGCTACAACATTCGGAAATCCGCTCACGTGACCGGACATCCGACGGCCCAAGGATGGAGTTACCAAATTTGGCAATGATATCAAGGCCAGATCATGCCAGAGAGATTAAAAGTGGGATTTTGGCATCCATGGATGCGTCATGAGGTGAAAAGAGTCACATTAGGGTGGGATGGTGGGTAGTTGATGTCTCTGGTAGCCACTCAGGATGCGAAGAGGGAGAAAGGTTGCTGTTTTGGGAAACTGTCCTCGTGCTCAAGTTCTTTTTGATGGGAAACTCTAGCAATAGGCCCTGCTGCGATGCTGAGTAATGCTTCAGTCGAGTCGTGAAGGGGCGGAGGTATAAATGCCGTCATTCCCCTAACGAAATATCGAACAAGACAAGAGCCATTTGGCAAGAAAGCATCAAAATGTCGACTACGTTCTCATCTCTCCCTATTATTGATCTGTCTCCTCTCCAGAACCCTACTGGATTATCGGAGTCTGATCGACTGGCTCTCAGCGCCAAGCTCTACGATGTCTTTGCCACAACAGGCTTTGCATACCTGGTCAACGCGCCATTGACCTTCAAACATGCGGACGTTTTTGGTCTGGCCTTGGAGTTTTTCAATCTCCCGCTCGAAGAGAAGATGAAGTTGGCCAAGAAGATCTTCAAGCCGGAGAATCAGAATACATACAGAGGGTAGTCTTGCCTCTTCACCTGTTGGAAAACAAGCTAACCATGACGAAGATACTTTCCCGTCCAACCTAACGATGCATCAGACAATCTCAAAGAAGGCTTCGAAATGGGTCCTACACAGCCGACCCAGTCAAGTCCAACTACCGGAAACTCTCGCTTCAATCTGACAGAGTCAAACATCTGGCCAGACTCAACCGCGTACCCATCCCGGGCACGCCTAGAACAACTCTACTCCGAACTACAGTCCCTCTCCTCCACCATCTTGAGTCTATTAGCCACATCCCTTAACAAACCCTCTGACTTCTTCACTTCCTACCTCACAGGCTCCCTAAGCACACTCCGCCTTTTGCACTACCCCCCTTCCCCACCAATTGATACCACAACACAAACATATACCAAAGCATCAACACCACCTCCAGAACCCTCTGATGCAATAAAAGTAAGCTGTACCCCCCACACAGACTCCGGTATCTTGACCCTGCTCCATCAAGACTCAACCGGCGGCCTCGAAGTGCAAGACTCATCCGGGAAATGGGTCGCAGCGCCATACGTACCGGAATCCATAGTCGTGAATATAGGTGATTTGATGGCTATGGTATCGGGTGGAAGGTTCGTGGCTACTATGCATCGTGTGCGTGCTCCTACTCTTCCTGCGTCACCAAAAGCAAACCACAAAGGTGTTGTCGGGGAGGAGGATGAGGAAGACTCAGCGCCAAAGTTTGGGCGCTTTAGTGTCCCCTTCTTCTTTGAGCCGGGCGAAAGATGTCTTGTACAGTCTGTCGATGCCACCAATAAAACGGACGGGATTATTTATGGGGATCATGTCCGGGCGAAGATGGAGAATTTTGTCGAGTACAAACGAGATCGGATTTAACTTATAGGGAATAACTTAATTTTATGAATATGAAGATGACAATAAACAAGTGATGTGATGTGCCCGCCCAACCCATCCAGAACCCAAACACTCCACCCACCTACCAGAGTAGGTGAGTAGCGTCCATCAAAATGATCAAATCTGGAAGACATGAATTGGGCGGCCTCCTTCAAGAAAAAGAAATTCTACGCCATATTTCTTCCCTCCACAAGGTGAGAGTCATACTCAAGAATCCACAGATATGGTAAATGATGCATTGGCCTTAAAGTGGTGGGAATATGTGCAGGCGAGAGGTTATATGACAGAAAGAAGAGGCTGAGGTTTGTTGGTGGAAATTTTATACGTGGAAAGGGGGCTAGGACGGATGAGGGATGGTGCGGATGGGGCTTACGGATGTGTTACTGGGATGATGATTGGCTGATCTGTTGTACATCCTGTACAGACTTCAAAGATGTGTTTCATATTTGGTGAGAGTGGGCTCGTAGGGCCGTCAAGTATGAATATATAGTATTGATGCTGTAGTATCAATTGTCTATGTACCTGTTTATTATGCAATATGTATGTACACCCCGGACCAAACCGCCTACCTTCCCACCAGCTCGCAAATAGCCAAAATAAATGAACTGAAAGATCGAAAAACGCTCACCAAGCAAAGCCTGAATTAGATGCAAATGTTATTTAGTGTAGTCACCAACCTCTGGCGTCCCGCGTCTCGACGTCGGGGTACCCGTATCCCTCTCTCGTATCCTCTTCGACATCGTTCGAACAAGCGACATCCCTCTATCCGAACTATTCGTCGACGGCCTTGACGTCGGCGATTCGGTCCGATTCAGTCGATTCGACGGCCCTTCAGACGGGTATCGTTTCGACGAGCCCAGCGACGGCTTCACGAACGCATACCCGGGTGATTGAGAGCGGCCTCTTCGCGAAATTCGTTCTTTTTGCGCTGACGACGATGTCGCGTTCTGCTGTGTACCGCCAGATACTGAAACGGAATACGCCTTCGACTGCCACTCGAGCACAGCCCGTTGCCGCTGCTCATTAAACTGCGACGTCGATCCCAACGTCGCCGGTCTCGACGGATTATCCGATACAACTCGCACGTCCACCTCGTCCATATTGGTCGGCTTCGCCTTTCGCCCTGATGATCCATTCGTATTCGGTGCCGCCCGCTCCCTCGCCATCTTCAACAACCTCTGTACCAACATTTTGTGCGACTTGTGCATATTCCTTTTCACGAAATGCGTCAAGAAAAAATTACACTTCAGATCGCAATCTTCCCGTAAATATAGTCCTTCCTTAGGAATACCGTATTGCTCGGTGCCAATTTCAGGGGCATCGCGTTCCTCGCCCGGTAACCAGCCTAGTAGTTGCCATTTCCCGCGAATTTCGAGACCGGCGGGGGCGTGGATGTGTGTTTGCAAGCCGTTGGGAAGGTCGTGCAAGCATGCAGTGTAGGTGACGCTGCCGGTCAGCGAGGTGCCGGGGATGTATTCGATTTTATCGGTTATTTCGTACCATGCCGATGAATGTTCATCTGGCAAGGCGTGTTCGGGCGGCGTGGTGCGGCCGTGGTGTGTGACGAGAGGGTTCAAGGTGATGATGGTCGAGTGGTCGTGCAGCAAGTCGAGGACTGTATCGCGGGAGACGTATGAAGGGAGAGGAGTGATGTGCGTTATTTGAGAGCGTTTGTTCATGGTGGCTTGTTACTGTCAGAGCATTTTGCTTCATCTACCTCGCCCTCGCTTTGTCCGCGGGGTGTTGTACTTTGTGGTCGTCAGACTCGAAAGGGGCAACACGAATCCTTATACGCTCGGCAGGGACTTTTCGGACATTGTGATTTGTCCAGTCCGGCGCACTGACATGGATGCGTCGACAATCTTCATGCGATGAGTGACGATGAGGATGCTCAGCCTCTCGCCCAAAGAGGATAGCCTGGCAGCCTTACAGCCTTAACTTAAATCCTATGTGCTAACTTCAATCGGCATAGTCTTTTTTTTCGTCTGACGTAGGCTTTCTTCTGTTCGAGTTTACGAACTTCTTTTTCTCCAACACATTAATGAGAATTTTTCTATGATCTACGTATTATGAATCATCTTCTGAGTCGCCTATTATACATGGTCAAGACCGAACCAATGGATTCGACGCGACGTTTAACAACACAGCTAGAATAGCTCCTGTGGGTCATACTACGGGATCTCTCGAATTAGGATTTATTCGCGTGCCGAACGTTAGACGCTTGACTAAATTGTTTTAGTTGTATAGTTACGCTCTTTGCTGGTCGAAAGATCCGGTGGCAGCCGAAGTGGGACTGCAGTCGAAGTCAAACTGAAACAATGCTGATTTCAGAACTTTTGGCTGGATTCAAGGTTTATAACTTTATATGCCGGTCATCCCGCTCTGCTGGTCAGGGACTGTCTAGAAATTCGGTGTTAAGATGACCTGCTTCAAGTGATGTTTCGAGATATACTTGGGCCTTGTCTCATCTCAAGACAGCTCTCCATCGAGGTCAAGCTGAAGCTTGAAGCTATGAAGTTAAAACCAGCAAAGTCAATACGAACACAGCCTTTACATCTACGGGAATCTGCAATGAATGACCTGAACGAAGACTGCGAGATGTAATTCGATGACGAGCGGACTTTATTTACATACTTGCTCGCACGCCCTTCAAAACAAATACGGCGAGTCTACTCCTCCGGCAACCACGTAACCCCATGCATCGCCGCTTCCCTCTTATCAGCAGCACTCTAACCAACAGTCAGCCATTCTCATCTGCACCCCCGGGAATTATGTCAAGATACAAACCTGCAATTGCGCCGCATACCCCCCCTTAGGTACCATCCCACCCGTATGCATGGATTCCACCGACTGCGCTTCACTTGCCTCTTCTTTTGTCACATACACCGGCCCTGGGTCTTGTACCGCGGGTAATCCAAGTACTTCATTCCGATCGGCTATTGATCGTACCTGAGCCGATACACTCGCAACCCCGGGCGGGGCATTAAACGCTCGTCCCTATGATACGCATTAGTCAAGCATGCCATCACAAACAAGCCACCGGTAATTAGTAAGTAAACAGTCCGTTGACGTCTGGACTACGGGAAGAACTGTTCCCAGATAGTCATCGGATGAGTTCGGAAAGGATCTACCATCGTTTCCTTAACATACCTCAGCAGATTGCAATTGCCGCGCATCTTCCTGTGTGATATGTGAGGGCGGTTTGTGCGATAGTTCGTCAAACTTGGAGTCGAAGTTCATTTGTTTTGAAGAAAGAGAGTGGGCAGTTGCTTCACTCATCAGTCCGCGACTCGCCATTTTCCAAGGCTGAGGGGGCATACCAGCAGGACCACCCTTTACAGGACCTCCGCCCGTCAACTCACTCTCCGCCTGTGCAATGATCGACACATCTTCAGAGGTAAAGCGTTGACCTGCTGCGGCGGCACGTTTGATTTCGTTTACACTGGGAAGGTTCTGATATGATGACATTTTCCCATAATATACAAAAAATATAGCTTTTGAATATGCGCAAACTATCTATGTGGCTACCATGTGGACAGTCTCACACGCAATTTTATATAATACATGCACAAATGATGTCAGAAGTACGACTTGGTGGCTAATTATTGCCTCTATACCTGTGCCAAAACTCATTGATTTAATTTATGCCCGGATACATTTTCTCGAATTTAAGTGAAAAAGTTAAAGAACCCTAACCCTACTGGAACATGCCCACCTAGAATTTCTTAAAATATATCGATCTACAATGACAAACTCCTCTTTTCCAAATCGAAGTTCAATTTAGTATCAATCAGCGATAACATCAACAGTACGTGCATGGCCAAATGTTGATCCTTTCCTCTTCGGGTCTATTCTGCGAGCCGGCGCCAGTTGCGAAGCCCTAAATTCGCGTTCAAATGTGGAAAACCAACACCAACATATTGCTTTGCTATAGTTGAGGAAAGCGATTGGTTTGTGGGGGGTCAAACATTTTATTTGATTTATTGATTGTCGAAGCTTGTTTACCTATTCGGGTCTTAGGTGGTTACGTGTGGGGATATTTATCCAGCTGAACAGATAAATATAGAATGTGTAAAGACCTTAGAAGATATAAAAGGCGTGAACATCACGAATTTTTGTATATTTTTGCAAGCTCATCCATCTCTCAATTAGCAATATTCAAAGCAATCCAATTGAATTACCTTTGCAATGGGTCATCTCATCAAACGTCTCGGCAGCGGCATCGGCTTCGTCTCTGAAGCTATTCACGACAGCCGTTCACGCTCATCAAACAAATCCTCTTCCACAGATCTCCCTACTTCCTCTGCCCGTGAACTCTCGACGCAAGAGAGCGGTGAGAACATCGCCACTCCTCACTATGGCCAAGAAACACCCAACCCACTTCCTGCAGAGCTCGATAGTGGCTTAAGCAAATCCATTGACGAAAAACTCACCTTGAACGAAGATACCGAAGAAGAAGACAGATGCATCGAGCGAGATCAAGACGAAGCAATCTGGCAACTCGACGAAACCGCCCAAGAAGTTGCACTACCCACATACTCCGAAGTCGAATCGACCCCTGTCGCAGACGAAACGGAAGAAACCAAAGAGAAAAAGGAAGAAGCTATGGTGCGCGCTATCCTACAACTTGCGGATCCAATCAACCCTTCAGCTAGAATCCCATACCCTGTAATCATCCCCCAACGACGACCGGGAAACAAAGATCGCGGTTTTGTGCACGCCTATGCCCCTGTACTAGCAGAATGTGGAATCGGTCAGGATGCGTTTTTAGGATTTTTGGATTCTTTTTATAAAGCTAGCAAGGTCCGGCCCTCACTCAACATTTGACTCCTTCATGTGTAAGTACTGACAAGAGACAGGCTTCACCGTGGATAGAAGTAGTCTACTTTGCCGCCAGCATAACCGGCTACGTCCCCGACTTGACAGTATCACTAACCAGTCTCGCCGTGCAAATCGCTGTCGGCACAGCACGCGAAATCCAAACCCGACACCGTCGCAACAATTTCCTCGATCGCGTGAATCAAGACCTTTTCATGCCTCGCGGCCTCTTTGCAATGATCATGGCGTTCAAAGACAAAGTCCCCGGCGAGCAGACGGGACCCTTTAGCAAACTCTCCAAAGCTATGGGGGGCCAGACTGTGGTCTCAAAGCAGAGATTAGATCTGAATCAAGCGGCCGCAAAATGGAGTAATCCAGATCCCGCAGAGACCAGGACGGCGAGACTGAGAAAGAATCTGAGATTAACTAGTGGTGTTACGCGTGGAGAGATTGAGTTACCTGAAGCTGCGCCTTTGGTGTATCCGGATCTCGACCGGGCTACCTTGCGAGCCATTGAGGGGAAAGGCCCTGAGTCAGAGGGGACGAGGACCAAGCTCAAAAGTGCGGGCAGTTGGGTTGCGGATTATATAGATCGAAAGGTGCAGGCGGAATATGTATGCACTTCCCTTCTCGTCCATCTCCAGTTTAATGGAAATTTGGGTCTAACTTGAAGAAAAGGAAGCAGATCACCCCGGTTCAGCATTAGCAGTCCCCGGCTGCCAACGAAAACAGTTCAATTCACGATACAATGACCCCAATCATCCCGCCATGAACGGCTCACTCATCTCACTCGTCACAGGAGGTAAAATCGGCGGGCAACCCAAAAAATCGCTTTTCGAAAAAGTGGGCGATGGATGGAACGCAATGCGCGAGGCTTCCAACAAAGACACTGCTGGTGCAACCAGAGACCAAGAAGAAGGAGGCAAGCCAGCTCCGCCACGAAGAAGAAAAACCGGTATACTGGGGAAGAAGTTGCAGCCGGATGTGCTGTATTTGATCATTGTGAATTTGCCGACGGAGGAAGAGATGAAGGCGTCGCTGGAGGGGTTGGATAGGGCTGTTGAGCAGGTGGAGCAGGCTCATGCTTGATTGAATAGGTTTATGGCGCTAATACAATGATTCTATTTAATCTCCTGGCTGGATCCCGGAGTTGACAAGGATATAATTTAGACTGGAATGGAACTGGATTACTACAATTAAACAGTACTTCAAACCAAATTCAGTGATTTGGAGGCCCGAGGCTAAATCGGGCATCAATTGGTGATAAAAATAGGTATCAGACTGCGAATACGAGACTGATGAGAATATCTAGTTCAGAAATTACAATAGAATTATGTGTTGGACGGAAAACCTCCCGCTGAGAAAATGGTAAAGAAACATTTCAATCGTCCTCTTTTGGCTGTTTGCCGTTCTCTTGTCCCTTGTAGAAAGCCTTACGTAGCTTCCGAACGAAGCCCTCTTTCACGTCTTTAGATGGAACACCAGTGCTCTCTTCCATTCCTCTCAATGCAATGGCCTGCGCTATCGATTCCCCATTTTGACCATCTGTAGCGCATTGTAGAGCAGTGCGACCATCTCGGGTTTTCGCACTGATATCCGCTCCATTGTTGATAAGCGTCTGAGCCACTCGCACTTTTCCGAGCCCAATAGCTATGTGCAAAGCCGTTCCTCCGGGCTGCATCTTTTTGTTGATTCGCAGACCGAAATCTAGGGCTGCCTTTCCGCCTGCTTGAATCTTTGCATCGACGTCAGCTTCGCCCTTTACCAGCAGCGTTGTCACGTTATTTTCATGCCCAGCCCAGGCAGCCAGATGCAGGGGCGTCAGTTGCAATTGGAAATGTGTGTCTATCTTGCTTTGATGCTTGGCGTCGATATCGATTTGGCAGCGCATGTCTGGGTCGGCACCGTGCTCAAGCAAACGGCTGATCACTGACGCATCATCGAGTACTGCGGCGAGATGTAAAGTAGTCAATTCTGCGTTGATCTTCGCTTCGATATTATCAACTTTTCTTAGCACTCGATTCACTCCTTCGTATCCCAATATAGCTGAAAGGTGTGGAGCTATAATGTCGGTATTAACTGTGCGTACAAATCTCGCCTTCCCGATGTGTGAGACTTTGGCCCCATTCTTGAGCATCAATTGTACCATCCCATCATGCTTCCACATGGTAGCCAGCATCAAAGGCGTCAAATCAGCTTGTAAGCCGTCTTCAACTCGGATCTGACAAATGGAATTGATATCTGCACCTTTGTCGATGAGTAGCTGGGCGGCGTCAACGTTTCCAAGTATGGTGGCCAGGTGGAGTACGGATAGCTCGGTGTGAATTTTTAGCTCTACTGTTGTGTCAATGCGGTTCGAGGTTTTACCCTCGAAAGCCCCAGCAACAGTAGCATGAATCGTTACACTCAAATTTTTGTCTATTTCGTCAGTTCTTTCTAGAAGAAGCTTTAAAACCGGTTTGTATCCTAAAGCAGTCGCTAGATAGAGCGCGAGATTTTTCCCCAGCCCATCTTGTTGTATCCCGTTATCCTGCATCATCTTTTTGAAAGATTCAGTCACCTCCCGGGTACCGAACATGGTTATGACATCCAGAATGCTCAGTTCGAATTGAAGTACCGTGTCAACGCTGGCTAGAGATCTTGCATGGAGATCAACCCCGTTCTGGGACAGACCAGGAACACCATCTTTACCGCAGAGAGTAGTCAAGTGCAATGCCGAAATCTCCGTCTGAAACTTCTTACTGACACCCACTGTGTAAGGTGCATGGATGTCAATTCCCTCCGCAATTAGAAGTTCCACAAGTACCTCCCGCTTCAACAACAGCGCCAAATGGAAGCTTGAAAGCTGCATACCCAAGTTCCGGAGACTGAACCTAAGGCTGGCGTCATCATTCTCTCTATTTTTCAGAAGGGTTTTTAACAATTCCTGAGATCCTCGTCCGATGGCTAGATGTATTGCATTCATTTCAGCGTTGACACTGAAGATGCCGACTTGAAACTTGTCTTGAATTTTAGCTCCATTGCTCAAGAGTAATTCCACAATATCACGGGCATCACGATACAAACTTGAGAGATGCAATGATGTCCCAGTGATGTACCATTTTTTGCCTGTCAAGTGAAGAGGGGCGCGAGCGTCGGCCTTGTATTTGAGGAGGATCCTGACCAGTTTACGGGCATGGACTAGCGTAGCTAAGTGTAGAGGCATCAGCTTCACTGAGGAACTACCAAAGTTGATTTCAAGAGGCTGATGCACATCAGCCCCATGTTTGAGGAGGTAGACCACCACATTCTTTCTCCTGTCGAAGGTGGCCACAGTAAGAGCTGTTAACCTCAACTCTACATTTCTGATTCGTATCACCGAAGTAGCGTTCACATCGACGCCCTTTTTCACGAGCTCTTTGATAAACGACATTTTTGCGCGTAGACCAGAAAGTATCAAGGCGGATAGCACTATTCGAGACCTCTTAGTGACAATTTGAAGACTAGGTAGGATGCTCGCCCCATGCTCGATTAATAAATTTACCACATTGTGCTTGCCCCTTAGTATGGCCAGGTGCAAGGGCGACACGTTGCTCTGTGTATCGGAGCCTTCCGAATCCTTGTTAACTAAGTGAGATATAGCTCCCTTCTGCAAAAGGAACCGAGCAATGTCTTCATTGCCAGTGCACACGGCTAAATGCAGTGCTGTAATAGTTACCTTTTGCTGAGTACCTATCGTCAAAGTGCATGCTTCGTTTACGTCTGCCCCAGACTTGATCAGTTCCCTGACTATCTCCTGGCCCCCCCACAGAGTGGCGAAAGGCAACAATGATATGTCCAAACGGGCCGTGTGAATGCTTAAACTAGCCTTCAAGGTGACATCAGCGCCGCTTTGGATGAGATGTCCTACTAGTTTCCAATCTCCTGACATGGCAGCTAAATGCAAGACAGATGATTCGACATGTACTCCGGGAATGAAGCCAACTCGGAAAGGGATGGAGACAAATGCGCCATGCTTGATAAGCCAACTTGGAATTCCGAGATCAGAACGGTCCCTTTTTCCTTTCAGTATCAATGCGAGATGGAGCGGAGTAATAGAACTGTTGCCGATTTTGCTCTTGACATGCACATGTTCCTTTACGTCAGCACCATATTTGACCAGCAGGCTTAGCAATGATGCATGTTTGAATGTCGCCGCGATATGCAAGGCTGTCAAGCTCATCTTGATAGAATGAAATTCCATGTTGCATAGCAGGCCAACGTTAGAGCCATCATCGAGGAGAAGTCGAGTGACCGCGGTGCTTCCATTGATAGCTGCAAAATGAATAGCTGACATTTCAACTCGCATCTGCGCAACACGTATAATAGCAGACGTGTCTTTAGCACCCAATTGAAGCAGACCGTGTACAGTGTCTCCATTTTCAGCTAGAGAGGCGAGATGCAGTGGAGTCACCTCAACGCTTAACAGTTTGCTGATCTTAAATGGAAGCGTTGCTTGCACATCCGATCCTGCCTTTATTAAGCGTGTGGCTACATCTTTATCCTGCCAAATAGTCGCCAAATGGAGCGGTATTGCCTCTAAGAGCAGGTCCTGTGCTTTTATAATGAACTTGCTGTTCACCTCTGCGCCCAATTGGAGAAATAACTTGACCTTCACGACACTCTTGGAAATGACGGCCAAATGTAGGGCGTTAAGCTCGAAATGCGCTTTTTGACCGGTCTTCTCATCTGTTCCCTGAGGTGGGCTGGTTTTTTCGAGTACAGACGATGGGATAAACTCATCTCCCAAAAGGGCTGCAAACATCCTTACTGCTCGGTCTATAAAACTTTCGGTTGTAAGTGGTAGATACGAGGAATCCATATCACCTTGCATCTTTTCATGGACATCAGCACCGGCTTCGACGAGAAGACCCACTATCATAGCGTCTGCCGCTAACGTTGCAATGTGTAGAGGGCTCCATTCCATCCGAGAATTTTTGTTATTTTCAACATGACCTTTGGTGTGTACATTAGCTCCTTTTCTGAGCAGTAGCCGCACAACTTGCCTGGAGTTGGATAATGCAGCAAGTTGTAAGGCGTTCAGTCCTAGGCGGCAGTTTTCATATATACCAAGCTCAGCCTTAGCATCGACCAATGCACCGTGATCAAGAAGGGTACGAACTGCATTTGAATGCCCTAAAAATGACGCTACATGCAATGCACTAAAGCTGAAATTGAAAATGTCGATATGGGCTTGGAGGTGACTCGTGCAATCTGCTCCCTTCTTTAAGAGTTCTGAAATCACATGTTGTTTGCCGAAAATAGATGCAAGATGTACAATCGGCAGTTCTATTTCTGTTTTTATATTGAAATTAAGCTGTAGATGACGGATTCCCGTTGATTTGCTGCCCTTGTCGGCGTTTATGAAGCATGGTGTAGTTGTGTTTCCTCCGCGTGCAAGCAACAGTTTCACCACATCCGTATGTCCCCAGATAATAGCAAGATGAAGTGAAGTTATCTTAGCCTTGATATTTTTGAAGTGCACACGGCAAGTTGCATCGATGTCTGCGCCTCTGTCAAGAAATAAAGTAATGACCTCTTTGTTGCCGGACACCACTGCGCAGTGCAATGCTGTCAGTTCTGCACTGAGCCAATCCTCACCAATGCCGACTTCACACAAAGATTCTGTATCTGCTCCCATATCCAGAAGCATCTGTACCATTGATCTGTGTCCAGAAAGGCCTGCTATATGCAATGCCGTTGGTTTTGCGCTCATTTTCAAAAATTTCATATTCAAGAAGTTTGTGGCAACTACGGCGCGACAATTTGCATTAATATCTGCTCCCCTCTTCACCAGCAACTCGGCCACCGACCCGTGGCCGCACTGGAAAAGACACTGTAGTGCAGCTAATTCGTCTTGAACGGCGAGAATCAGGCGTACAGTCGGAATTTGATCTTCTGACTTCGGCAGGAGCCAAGGAGGAACAAATGTTTCAATTTTGGTGGAGAAATACAGCGTTGTGAGCATGCCGCGGTCATTGGTTTTGAGGTCCAGAGCGAAACCATCTGTTGCATACGCTAGATCATCCTCCCAATGCTTTTCACTAGCTTGTTTACCCATCATGACAAGCTTTTTTGGGAGGTTGAATGTATCGCGCAGCATACCCGTCACCTTGGTCACTTTTTTCATCTGTTCCCCCCACGTGGTTGACTCGTCCTTGAATTCAAGTTGTCGAAGCTTCGCCCACTCGTGACGCTTTTTCGACGCCCAATGCAATGCCGTCCACCCGTATGCATCTTTCGTATTCACATCAGCACCACGTTCTATCAGCATTTCGACCACGTCACGTCGGCCTTGACCAGCGGCACAGTGAAGCGCCGTAACACCATCCTTTCCTTGCTGGTGGACGTCCACATACTCTAGAAGAACGTCAATTACAACTATTTTCCCAGTCCAAGCTGCCACATGTAAAGCAGTCCACCCGTCATCATCTTGCAAATCCGCTTGAGCCCCTTCTTGGAGAAGAGATTTTACCACTGCGCTGTGGCCATTCAAAGCGGCAAGGTGCAAGGCCGTGAGTCGTTGTTTTTTCTTTTGAAAATTGATATCGGCCCCTTTGTGGAGAAGAAGCATTACTACATCAACATGCCCGTTCTCAGCGGCGCGATGCAAAGCTGTTCCACCGTCTTCATCAGTCGCGGCGATATCGATGCCGTTCTCGAGAAGCTGTCCAACAATTTTTGTAAGACCAAAAGCAGCGGCAAGCTGCAAGCCATTGGCTCCTTTGATAAAATGCTTGCTGTATCCGGAGTACCGATACCCTGGGAGGTTCAAGACTTGATGAGAAGACCAGACATTTGGTACCATTTCGAGGAACCGCAGGGCCTGATTTTCTGCTTGAATCACCGCTGCGTCGGCGCTCTCACGCAAATGATTTCCCCATTCTTGAGCTGCATATTCCAGGAATGGAAATTTATTTAGCCGAGACCGTAACCTTCTGTCGTCGGAACATGGCCCTTTTGAGAATGCTGAAAATGAAAGATAAGAAACACAGGCACCAATGATGGTTTCCTTTGCGGAGAATATCCATTCTGGTTGATTCTTGGAGTCTTGGAAGTAGATCTTTGCTGTATGATGCATTAACTGCACACTGTCACTCTTCTTATTTATCACAACTAAGCCCAAGCAAAGAGCAACGGATTCCTCAAGATTTCCTTGAAAATAATCCTGGTCAAAGTCAGATCCAATCCTCACATTGCACGCGTGTTGAAGCTCTTGGCACGACAAGGGTCGTTTTGCGAGGATTACCCAGGACAGAATCCGACGTGCCATTTGCTGGTCTTTGGGAAAGTGGCCATCAATTCTCTTCAGAGTGCGTTCATACACGGTAGATATCTTATCAGGGCTCTCCTTGAGGGCTTTCAAGGCATCGTTGATGTCCCCAACCGTTCTTTCGCTGCGTAGTGAGTACAGGAACGGTTCGACCAGGACAAACCTGGGCCATAGTTGTTAGAGCTGCATACCAGACATATAGATTTATGGAGGTGTAACTCACATTCCATCAACTGCTTCGATTATGGAATTTTTGATCTTCACCTGCAGCTTTTTGTCTTCTCTAACCAGCCTGGGCAGTTTTATTATAAGGGCATCAAGAACAGCTTTCACATCTTGTACCAGAGCTTTGATTTCCATCGAATCATAGTTTTCAAAAAATTCTTTGAAGTCCACAGTTGGTCTGGAAGTGGCTAGGATTTTCATCCCCGTGCTTTTCTGATGAGATCCCAGATTTGACAAGAGCTCTCGTATGGTGTCCTCAGAGCACTCATCAAGCGCATCTACCACGAGAAATACCTGGGGAAACTTTTGAAGAACGTCGGCCATAACGGAGTTGATTTCTTCCAAAAGTGGCTGGCTTCGAAATTCTGTATGAGTTTTGTGAAGCTCCGTTACGGACTTGGGGAGTTGCGGGCATTGTTGAACAAGCTGTCTCAGGATTGCCGCCAATAATGATTGGAGAGACTGCTCTTGCATACGTTCATACTCGAGGTACAAACAAACGACTGCGGCCTTTTCGTTTGAGGCCTTTTCTGCCTGTTCGGCGTGTAAATGGTCAACTACCAGAGAAGCAAATATTGTTTTGCCTGATCCGGCAATACCATGGCACCAAAGCGTTTGAGTATGATCTTTGACCCAGTGAAGAAAAGATTGCGATTCTACAAATGCTTTCCCGGTGTCATGATGTCGTTTCATTCGAGAATCTGCCCATTTCTTGGTGTGCGTGTCCGCATCCAGCCAGTCCAGTATTTCATCGCGTTTTTGTTTCTGCCCTTGCTGCTCTCGATCTATAGGTATGTCAGTATGTCGCAAGGAAAATCTATAGTTGAATTTTGACTTTCCTTTCTTCATATCTTCTAGCTCTTTCCGGATCTTCTCAATCTCTTCCCTGGCTGTACATACGGTTGGCCAAAATTCAAATCAAGATCTCATGATCAGGTATGTAGTTCACTCACTCTCTTCTGATCTAGGTTCAATGACTTCCGCCCTTTGCACAGTTCCTAGTAGTTCTTTTGCGTATGCAGCCGCTGTCGCCGCCGCATATGGTTGCCATGTCTTGTGTTTATGGGTATCGGAGTAGTCGCAGATACCGCGAATGACGAGGCAGGGAAAGTGGTTCATTAATCCACCAGCCTCCATTTCAAAACACAAAATGCCGTATTTCTGTCGCAATTTCTCTCTCGTCTCTCCGTGTCTCATTACGACATCGGCAGACGCAATGGTTCCATAATGAATTACCGGATCTCTTTTCCTTCGAGGGCGCCTCGGTACCATACGCTCTTCATCACAATGGGGACACGGGTATTCCGGATCATTTTCATTGTTTTGAAGTGTCTGCAAGACAGGGTTTGGTGGATCTGTCCTCTCGACATGCTCATAGTCTGCTTCGAATAATTGATCGTATTCGGCACCAGGATATTGATATTTCTGCAGTGGTTCTAATTTT
This sequence comes from Talaromyces sp. PYS2902, assembly GCA_023626235.1. Classification (NCBI taxonomy): domain Eukaryota; kingdom Fungi; phylum Ascomycota; class Eurotiomycetes; order Eurotiales; family Trichocomaceae; genus Talaromyces; species Talaromyces sp. PYS2902. The sequence continues at coordinate 401,523 of JAMAGP010000009.1, forward strand.
GCGTCTTCGGGCTTGTTGTTCTTTTCAATCATTTCTGTGATGTTGCGAGTAATAGTATTCCTCAAAATTTCGGGCTTGCTCTTCAGAATGCTAACTCCACTGGTGAGTACCGATGGTGGAACATTCAAGATACCCGTATGTTGAAATTCTCCGCCAGCTACCACCTTCCCCTGATCATACTTGATTACAGCGCCTGCAAACCCAGTCAGAAATGGACAGCCCTTGTCCCGTGGAAATCCGGGACCATACCTAGTTCGCCCGTCGGGATACTGACTACGACATCACCCAACCTAATATCCTCATCGGGACGTGCACTTGGATTCGGTGCCCCTCCTCCTATTCCTACCATCAAACCGAATTGAATTCTTGGGAAGCTATGCCTCATGTCCGTCGCAACGGTAGCAGCCGAAGTCTGCCCTATGCTCCCAGCCGGAAGACATGTCATGGCGATATTGTGTCCATTGATTTCGCCCAAAACATACGTGTTTTTATCGCCTTCTGCAAGTTGGAGCCCCTCATGCACTTTGTCCAGCATCCCTTCGGAAGCTGTTAATTCCAGAGGAAGGGCGCAGATCCAGCCCACTGTGTAGTGGTTCGCGGTCAATTTCCTGCCCCGAATTTGTCAACACCTGCTATTTTGATTCATGTTCCACAGAAAAGGCGTCATACCTGGCTGCCTGGAAAGCCATTGTGGTGAGGTCAGGCGATGGCTATTTGAAAAACATCAAAGCTAGTTGCATGTCCTGATTCATATAGAATAAGGTTAAAGCCTTGTCATCAGTATACTCTACACTATACTTTAATGATATCGAATTATCACAAGAGTTCATGTCTCACATGAAAACACGACCGCTAGCTACTGTGATTATTACCAGGTTGATCTCAAGCCTCTCCTGGAGGATGTTGCGATAAATTATGCTTCAAGCTGCAGAATTATTCACCGGACAGGACAGAGTCAGACACCCGAAAACGGCACCTCCGGCGGCGCGGGAAGCGCTGGTTTGACAGCGAATCAATTTTCTGCGAACACTTCAAGCAACATAACCCCGCGCAGGCTGCAAGTGATGCACCAATGGTGAACAGCTATGGAAGCCACGACTCGTATTGTGATTGCTGCGTGCAACTCGAGGCGAGATAACCAGGAGCTTCATCATTCGGGCATGCCTGAGCACGTTGCCTGATGGTCCCACCACAAATGGAGACTACAGGCATCGGCCTTTTCCTTCTTATCAAGCAAGTATAAAATGCAACTGATATTTAAGTTATTTTTACCCCTTCAATACGCCAACAGGTTGGCTGTATAAGACCACCAAGCCAACGACCTTTCGATTTGGCAATTTTACCTGGGAAATTGAACGATAGTATGTAGATACTGGCTATTTCCTGATATTCTCTGAGAAAGGGATTTTTTCGAATTAGAAAAGAACATTACCCATCCGTTCCAATGTCACAAAACGAGCAAGATGAACAGCTTCCAGAGGGCAGAGCCGACATGCAGGACATCGCCGAGGACAGCCTTGAAGACAAAAGACCCCTGACAGAGTTCCAAGAAAAGGCAGGCACATATCCAATAGAACTGTTTTCCTATCAATCAGGATTCTAATTTTGTCATAATTTAGACGCAATCCAAAGCACGCCATTATCGACACCTTTTTAAGAAAATGGCTGTTGCTGCGGTCCTAAATGCCGGGGAAGAATTGTTGGCATCATGGCTGGCAAAGGATCGCAACAGATACGGCCACTATTACACGAGCCGGATTCCAAAACAAGCTGCTTATGGATCACTTCTCCAAGTTCCCGTTAACCACGGGCTGCTCAAGCTAGCTCGGTATTTATTCAATGGCAGAAGAAGCCCCGATTCTAAACTCTCTGGTATTCTCTTTGGCTTGTTCGTGGTATGTTCAAAATTTTAGAGAGGGCCACCAGATGTGGGTTCCATGAGAAGTAGGATACTAACTTTATTTCTCAGATTGCTCCAATCCAAAAATTCCTCGATATATCGGTGGAGGCTGTCATCGCTGGTGCTAGAACCTTCAATCAGATACGAGCCACTGTGCGCGCAGGATTTTACCCGGCCATGAAAGTCTTGCTGCTTGCGTATCCAATCTCCGTTGGCTTTGCATCAAACTTTCTGCAGGAAGAGGCCTGGCCCAAATTCTTTGCCATTATAAATTTGGCCATAAACACTTATAGGAATGCTCTTGTCAAAAAGACACGACTTGCCGCTCTTAGAAAAAAATATTATGGAATCCAAACTGCCCCAGAAGAGGAGAAAGAATCGTCAGATGCAGACTCAGAAGTTCTGCAAAGTCCTGACCAGCCAATTCCTGCGCCAATTCCTGCGCCAATCCCTCATACATACTCAGCTGTAGAGCCAACAAAAGAAGCAGGATCTGCGAGTCAATATTTTTTGGGGCATCAAAGGGAGCTCCACAGTGGTCCAAACAACTCGCGTGTAGGGCAGCAATACAGCGTATCAAATTCACGCCCACTTCCTACTCGAGGGTATTTTCATGCAAGTCGAGGCTATAGCAGCGATTCAGATGAATGGGAAGATAATGAACCGGAAGAAATCCCTGATCGTACACCCATTTCCTCTATGCAAAGAACTCCTGTCGGTTCAGATGTACAGGATGAACTTAGTGATTCAACTTCAGAGCAAGAAAATACTGGAGTGGGTGAAAACCCGATGAGGACGGGATCATTCTTTACGCAAACAACTTTGAGTGATTTAGATACAGACGAAGAAAGCACTGAGTCGCGAACTAGTCTACGTGCGGCAGCTACAACAGCCACAGAATTTACTCGAAGACCGCTTCGTAGGATGAATAGTTGGACGTCGGATGGAATCTCGGATAGCTCTAGTGAGGAGGAAAGGGCGGGATCTGAGATAGACTCAGATACAAGTACGGATTTGCCACGGATTCCTCAGCAGCCGCGGCATTATCGAAGACCACGGAAATTTGAACAGTCACGGTATTATCGAAGACGGGAGTTTCATTTTGAATCGTGATATGAACTGAGATACATGTTCAATAATTGCAGGTCATATCCACATGCCCAGGTATACTACACAAAAAACAACCAAAGAGCATTTGCATCTGTTCGTATCCTTCGCTTGCATGAATTCATACCACTTCATCATAACAATGTTATAAATGCTCCCAAGTTGATAGCTGGGTGCTGTGTCAATCCATACTTTATCCAGAGTGTGATGCTTTGGCTCTACGGCGTGAACTGCCATATCATACCTAGGTACGCATACTGCTTCGAGTTCAGGTTTGAAGCTGTTGAAGACCATATGATCACTGATTAAGCCAGTAGGTTAGGTGGATAAGAAAAGGGCAGAAGAGGCTTCTTAAAATATAGATGAGAATCCCAAGACTCTGTACAATGCAATATCAGATCTGTATTGACTGCAGGCTAGTATCAGGAACATAATACTGTGCTTGCTGAACGTTACTTTGTACGTAGTATTTCAGTTAATTTTCTTTTCAATGATGCCCTAATTTGCATCTCTTGGTAACTTTGCTATGGCTAGTTTCTATATCAGTCTGCTCTGGTTGGACGGATAAATTCCATCCGGCAAATGAAAGAATTTCCGCTAATGAATTATAGTTATCCGGTTATATGGAGAATTCTCCCATCATAAGTGAAATGAATTGCTTCAAAGCTCTAAAATAATAGTTACCGCTACTTTGTGGATTTTTTTATCCTCCCTCACTGTACTGGTCATGGAATCTTTTTTTCTCGCTACCGCTCCACCCCTCGATCCGGAATGGCTCGCTTATGAGTCGTCAGCAGGTCTGAACAACAAGCCGGAGAAATCGCCATCCACCTCACCATTAGACCGTCAGCATGTCTATGCAGACGATTGTCGTGCCCGCACAATTGCTGCGCTTTCAGCTGCTCCATACAGTCGCCTCGCCAACGCTGTACATAGTCGCTACTTCACCGTGCCTTCATCCGTAGACGGCTTCCAGATCCCTGTAATCGAGTATTCACCTTCTGTCTCCGACCGGCCATCTGATACTGCCTTCGGTGTTGTGGTCTTTTACATTCACGGTGGAGGCCTCTGTGTAGGTGAGGCTGATAGCGAGGAACTGTCGTGCCGCCGCATTGCTGCGGATGCGCATGCGACGGTCTTCTCCGTTGGATACCGTTTAATGCCTACGTATTCAGCACAAACTTGCCTATCCGATTGTATAGAGGCTTTTCAACGCGTTGTTACAGAGTATGCGACAACGCAAGCAAAGATATTGCTGGTTGGCAGCTCGAGTGGAGGAGAACTTGCAGCGCTAGTGACTCAGCAGCTGCCTTCAGTCATCCAAGGGGTCGTACTCCGCTGCCCCGTAACAAGCGATGCCTTTAGCGGCGTGGATAAGTTCGTCCCCAAAAATCTACAGCACCTACACACTAGCGCAACGGATCCATCGTTCTGGAATTCACTACTAGGTCCAATGCTACGTGAGGTGCCACGCGATGGACTAGAGCGTATGCCTCTTGAGGCGCCGCTAGACGTCATGAAACGGCATCCTCGCACCTGGATACAGCTGTGTACCAATGATAGTCTTTTCTCGGATGGCCTGTGCTATGCAAAGGCGCTAGAAGACGCGGGGGTTGAGATCAAGGCTGATATTATCCGCGGCTGGCCGCATACATTCTGGCTCAAGGCACCTCTATTGCCAAGGGCGCTTGAGGCGGAGAGGGACATGCTGGAGGGTTTGGTCTGGGTTGCTGGTCAATCTAGCCAGGTACTGATCTGATAAATCGCTGATGCGTAAACTTACTTAGTTCTGCAAATAGATGCACAACACCCTCTACGATCCCTGAGGAAGAAAATGCTAGCATTATTAACTTCGGTCTTCAGAATCATAGTTAAGTGTGGATAAAAAGAGGAAAAAGCAGTTAAGGGTCACTACTTAAAGAAAATCACAATGTTTTAAATACGGGTCAAGTATTTCAAAGGAGCCTCACACCCCAAGTCCATCGTGTTTAGCGTTCCAGAGGCATATCTGAAATTTGCGGCGCAGCTCACTGGAGATTGCTCGATATAAAATACTGCATTAGCTCGTCCAAAACCTCATACATTTAGAACCTCTAGGTGCAAGCAAATACTTCCAGAAATTTATTTATCAAAATCAATTCATCAATCCCAAAGTGCTCATACGCACAATTCCCTGCGCGGAGTTGTCGGCAAGAGCTAGGCTTCTAGCGTCATGTACAGACGGGGTGGACTCGTGTACCCCGGCCGCTCCTGCAGTATAAAGACGGTATTATAACCCAGCTTCAGATCTATCACTCATTGCCCCTCTATTTGATCATTCAAGTGCTAATTTCAGAGAAATAGCAAGCAGGCAAGAAACAGAGAGAGAGATGGCAGACCCAACTAAACTCAAATTCAGCACGCCCAGCGCGAAGTTCGAAGGGGAGTTTAAGAGGCCTTCTGGGTTTCCAAGACTCAGGCCTGCTTATATCCTGAAGGTTATTATTCCTTACACCCTGAAATGGTGGGGTGAAGGGCTGATGATGAGGCCTTTGGCGGATGAAACAGTTCAAGCTTCCAGCTGCGAGACCGATTGGTTAGTTTCTGTGTCACACTGATTTGCGATTGTAACCAGAAGGCCGATTGTCATTGACATCCTGCGATAATAGGACAAATCGCTACCGGCCAGACATTGACTCAGTTCACAATCACCGTTCGTCGCTAATCGCAAATCATATCTGAAGAAGAGATTGTGTCTGAAAATTGAGCAGGATCCCAAATCAGGAACTCTTACCACCGTAGAAGGATACGATGATAAAGTCGAAGGTACCGTCGTTGCAGGAGATGATTGGCTCCTTGTCGACGCAGATGGCGCGTATGCACGTCCGGACGTGAAGCTTGTTGTCGAGTCAGTATCTCCTTGATCTTTCGATACCGAAAGATGCTGACCCAAGTCGTCCTTTCTGGGTAGGCTGGAGGATGGTATCGTGAGTTGCGTCTCGTATATGCCGCTGTCGAAATGAATTTAACATCCATCAAGAACATCCAATGCAACTACTCCGCCGTGGTCGCCGTCAGCCAACCTGTCCTCGAATTCATGACTGGCGCCCCTGAAGCAAAGACTATTCCATTTGGAGTTGCCAGTTGGTCTATCTTTTTTCCTTTGACACATATATTCCAAAATCGAGAAGTGGCTAATTATTTCACCTTGTTATTTAGCAAACACCGTCACCTTCAGAGCCGGAAACCCAAAATACAACCATTTGAACAGCAAGGTGTTTGTAGCTGATAGTCAGTATATCGTGAGTCGGGATCCGTTGGTACTCGAGGCTGAGACAAGAATTTCGGAGGTTGTGCCCGCTACGGAGGTGGAGTGAATTGTTATTGAACTGTTTCATACGAGAGAGGGAGTCTTATAAAGATGTTACAGACTTATTCAGATATCGTATCTTAGTTTCGAAACTCAGGTCGCAATTGAAATCACTCCTTCGAGTTGCGGGGCAAGGTCTATCAAACCACTACAGTCATGGAATTAGTCGTGAACAGACAAAAGCTTTTCTGCGAAAAAGCTGTTGGCGTATTTTAGACTACATGGGGTACCTACGATGTTAGTTATCTCAAACGTTTCAGGCTCGGTACGTGGCTTGAATACTTTCTGACCTTGAGTAAAATTGTTTTAGCTAAGCTACCGTATATCTCTTACCTAGGTAATTCAAGAGAGGCCGTTCAGAATCAGATGGTAGTCCATTGGTTGTAGAGTGCTCATTACGAAACTTGGCACAAAACGTCTTACGAGCACCTAGCTTCGTAGATTTGAGGATAAATTCAGTGAGTAGGGCGGTGATTTGTGTCATTTTACTAGAAGTCTCTTGAAGTGTTTAAATCTGTCGAAGTATTGGAAGTCTGTTGAGGGAATGATTTCAGTGCTGATGAATATAATGGCCGAAACGCGTTGATGAACATGCTGACCGCATGACATTTCAATTTCTCGTGTGATCCTGGCAGGACCTGTGTTCGCTGAGAAAACGCTACGCAAACATAACATACAAGGACAAGTGAGAAGTCAATTTATGTGCTCCATAATCGTTTTGGTCTGTGGTAATGCCCGCGCTGTGAAGGCATACAAAGTATTATCTTTCGGTCTTTTCCACGTTGCTTTCATGAATTGACCAATCATGGCCGTGTTGAGTATGCTATCGTGTATGATTGTTAAGAACGCTCAACCGTTTCGGGTAGTTAGCCCTAACAGCTTCAAGAAAAGAAGGACAAAAGCCACCAGAGATAAAATTTTAGACTATAATGTTGCCTTTTAGGTGTCTACATATAAGAAGTAGTTTCCTCAAATCACTATGCATTCAAATCCCCTTTCTATAATGGTCAATGACTCTTTTCACGGGTTTCAAGGAAGGAAATGGACTTGTTGAGCACAGGGTTGCCTCCTATTTCTTCATGTACTCCAGTACAGCTCGCGCATCGGCAAAAATAAACTCATCTAGCGTTTCGTTCCACAACACTTCAGTTGTATTTTTTCCGCTTGACGTGTATATCAAAGGAGGAAACCAGGAGTGAACATGTTAGGGTTGTGCACGAATGGGGAAAAGGACTGGTTCTAGCTCACAGTCGAATCTCCCAATCCATAACAAAGCAACCATGAGACTCTTTACCTTTCGTAATCGTGGCATCCAAATATGAGGAAGCACCGTCCCGTACGCTGCGAGCTATACCAAAAAGTAGTGGCTGAGCTATTGCCGCTACAACCTTGGGCAAATCGCGATTTAATCCGGTTCCCCTGGTGATGCCTGGATCCACGAGATTGACAATCACGTCGTCTGCCGAAACATAATCCACAAGCTTGTAGACAAACATATGACCTAACAATTTTGTCGCACCGTAAGTATCCAAGCCCGGATGGGAAGTTTTCGGATCATCAAACGACTTCAGAAGTGGTCTCTGCTGACTGTTTGAGAAGCTGGTGAAGAGAACAGTCCCAGAACTAACAATAGAGAGTCTGCCTGGTGTTCCTGTTGGAGACTTGTCTTTCAGACTAGGGAGTAGCAGAGTAGCGAGAAGGACGGTTGAAAGGTGGTTGACTTGAAGACTTTCCTCGTGGCCGGTGCTGGACACTAACTCAAACTCGGATCTCGAACGGCCGGCGTTAAGAATGGCGATATCAAGGCGCGATAATTCACTATCCACACGATTGGCAAATTCTTGAATCGAAGCATATGAGCACATATCTAATTGCCACACATCTACTGTCGCGTATGGTTACTCTTTTTTAAGCTTTGCGGCTGCGATTTTCCCTTTCTCCTCAGATCGTACTGTGACAATAAGGCGTGATAGATTTAGAGAAAGAAATTGACGCGCCAATTCGAAGCCAAGTCCCTGGTTTGCTCCCGTAATAATGGCGACCTTTCCAGAAAGGTCGGTTTCTTTCGGCGGGAACTTGGCTTTGGAACATTATTGAGATTTAAAGAAGATTGTCCACCACGAGGATGTCAAAGGCTGCAGCTCCTTTGAGCCCATGGCATGCCTAGAGATTGATTGAAACGATGTAGAAGGATGTAGTTTAGAAAACAGGTCTGATGACCGATGTTGGAAATTTAATTATAAATATACATTGAAAGCTGTTCATGAGCTTTGCCAAGGACCTCGACTATATACTTGGCTCTGATCTATATCCAGAGCTACATAATGTGTTGTGTAGTCTGCAGCCATACCCATTTTACATAATGCATTCCTCATAAATGGATCGGACCCATCGTAGTTGTGTCCGTGAAGATGAACCATGGTGCCTAAATTTTGGTAGTGCGCATCCATACATGTGTGACTGGTAGATAAAAAGAAGAGGTATATTTAAAATCGAAATCGAGTTAGGATCCTTCACATTGCACTATCCCGTTTGGATTCTAGCGCGTGAAAATACACTGTCCAAAAGCGGAATAGTCAATAACTTAAAAGCCATCAACTCTCGGAGACACTGGTTACTTAACTCCTTCATTACTTTATGTCTTATTCTCGCCCGGATAGCATGGCAATATTATGAATCATCACACGCAAATGCACCTCCCCAAAAGAGAAATTATTGCAAGCAAGCGATCAAGGCAAAAGTCATCTTGTCAAATGGATCCAAGTCGAAGGCCATCACGCAAGCCACGATGCGCAAAATCACTGCCCGGTGCCAATATTGATTTTCAGTTCGTAGATGTCAAACCGCAGGATCGAAACCAAAAGAGAAACACGCAGAAGATTGTTCGCGCGAATGCAGCCCACTTCCATTGGCGTCACAATCGCCCTCCACGCGATAAAGTGAAACCTCAGGAAGTGAGCCGTTGTATCATTTCCCATGACGAGGATGTTAGGAGACCCTCGCTACCAATGGATAGCGCGCGACTTGGGACCGATGTGGACCCTCTCTCGTCTCTCCTTTCCAACATCCCAAAGGCTGTAGTTAATCACTGTATTGCATTCAGTAGGTACTATGCTCTTTTTAACACCCCAGCTAACAGTTCCCAGATGTCCAATACACTCTTCCTGCTTGATTTCCGGATGATACTAATCGTTTCCGAATTATATCAAACATATTGCAGATGGCAACCTCCAACGAGTACTTAATGCATATTTTACTAATAGGAACTTTGATCGATAGTCGAGGAAATCTCGGAGTCACCCCTTCGAGTCGTGTTACAGTCGACATCTTTAATTCCCGCGCTAATATTATACGGAACTTGATAGATTCATTGAAAGATCCCAAGGAGGCTTGCACGGAAACGAACATTCTTGCTATACTTGCCTTGGTGAAGACCGCGCCATCCCAGAACCTAAAACTCCCACTTAAAACCCCCAAAGCAAGGTCCATTGCAAAGTCTGCAATCATTGAATTTACTTTCATTATCGAACATTGACCCAATTCATGTTGACGGTCTCGCAAAGTTGATTGAGTCGAAAGGTGGCTTGGAAAAGATTGAGACCCCAGGACTCGCCCCTATCATTAAGTTGTGAGTTGGCTAAATCGGCTGTCTGAAATACGACACGCCAAGCCAGAGCTAATAACAATAAAGAGGAGATATTTTAGTTGCTACTCGGACATGTACCGCACCGCGTTTTCCAATCGCGACATTATCATGCCCAGCGAGAGACTTCATTTTTCGGAGCTACGGAATGCCTGGCTTCGGTACAGACGGAGACCTTTATATAGTAACATCAATACTGAGGGATTATACTATGATGATTGATGATCATTGCGAGGGTCGACATATCCTTACATTATCTGCGTTGATTGATCACAGAAATGCGACGCAACATGCTTTACTTTCACTTCAGCCAAGATCGAGCACATCTGAATGCTATAGGCTTGCCGCTTTAATCTACAGTCTACTTGTGATATTTCCGTTGCCGTATAGTGTCGCGCCATTTCAATCTTTAGTGATACAGTTAATGGACGCACTCACCAACTGGGATGAAGATGATGATTTGCTGCTTTGGGTCCTCACGTTGGGCAAAATTGGGGCAACAGGATTGGACGAAAGTTTATGGTTTGTGAACAATCTTCAAGCTACTGCGGCAAAAATAGGTATCAAATCATGGGGCGAAGCAAGACATATCATGACTAAGGGGCTATGGCATGAAGCTACAAACGATAGAGATGGTCGAGACCTTTGGATTGAGAGCGGAATCGTTGTATGAATTGCCATGTACTTGTCAAATTTAGCTACGAGCTTCATCATCAAGGATTGATACTACCTAACACAAATGGTACATTACCGGAAATGTGGCTAGCGAAAAATCGACTGAGCTTCCACTCAACCAATTGTCTATTAGGTATTTATAATATCTGGGTTTTGGACTAGCGAATCATGCACCGAAGCATCCTGCGATCCTAGTATATTCTTGTGTGGCAGCTGCTTAGTTGAAGTGTATCTAACGGTACGTTTTGTTCTAACTTGAATAGATACGGACTCGGATCAAGATATTCAAGCACCATAAATTTGAAAATATTACACATTCATTTTGCTGCGAAGAGAGTGAAGACATTAATTGCCGAACCCTATACCGTACCTATCCGCCAAGAGATTTAGGTAGTGTGATGTCCTTTGACGGCGTGGATCTTTATTAGCTGGTAGCAAAGCGACGAACCTTCAAGCAGAGGATACTTACTGCAGCTCATGGGTACTCTGTTATTTAGGTCAGTGGGGGTATTGCCCGAACCATCAAGCGCTAACTTTAGTCCAGATGCAGTAGGGCTTGCATAAATGCCTGACAACTCAATCCGCTATTCCTAGCATGTCGTTCTGCCTAAATCACATAGTAAATTAAGTAACTCGACTTGGTTACGTATTGGGCCCATCGATCAAGCCACTTACTAAACCTGTCGAGTAGCTTATTGAGTCAGCTGAACCAATGTCTCATTCCCATATTTACTACTTACTAGAAGAAGAAGTTGAAATACATCTTACTCATAGTTAACGCCATAAAATGATTAAAATACCAAACATGGCATGATCAATGACCCCACGACCTTTCAAGAGCGAAAATCACATATACTCCAAGTGTTCGGCCTGATGTAACTCTTGCTTACTTGTTTTGGAAGGAGTTCTTTAGAAATTTTAGGTATAAATAGAGCTCAAATTCTAGTTTTTGAACGCATAGAATTGCATGACCGTCGTGAGTCTTCTAAAACTCGTAAACCGGATCAAGGTATTATTTTTGAATGGAAGTCTCATTATTCTATTTGATCAATACATACCGTCCTTCACTATCATGGCTCCTAGATTGCTGAAGGTATGGTTCATCATTTTCTCTCAGCCTATAGCTCTCACCAATTGTACTCACAACATTGATGGATAGAATCTCCTCTTTTTCACCGCAGTTACGACTCCTGCGGCCCTTGTCGCAGGGTGGGACGTCATCTACGAGGGCTTCTACGACACAAGCTGTGGTTTTGAAGTAAATTATGCAAACTTCACTACACCCTACAACTGCTGGGGATTCGATCTTTGGCAAATTTCCAGTTACAAACTCTACAACTATGGAGCAGATGACTGCGCTGAGGGCACGTCGCTCCAGATCACCTTTTACGGAACAGAAGGTAATGGAATAATTTGTGGTACCGACGAGCTTGCTGTGCTTTCCGTCGGAGACAGTGAGGATTGCGTCGTGGGTCTAAACATTACGCCCGCGAATGCAGAGGTGACATGTGCCTAGGTTTTAACTAGCCAGCCCGGACTAGATTGATCAAAGATAGGTGCGATCAAAACATTTTCCTGTCACATAGCTGGGTTTTTGTCGAAATGATAGTATGGGACGGCAGTCTATTAGCTAAGATGGATTAGCAATACAAATGACAAAACACCTTCACTCCTCAAACAACATTATGCATATGTTATCCTATATTTGCAAGGAGACTATGATTACTTTCCATGCTTTAGACTTACCAGCGACACATTATGATTGGTATGCTACCGACCATAACCTGACTAACCTGGACAGCTAAAAGGAGATTTCTACATGTATCCGTCACCCCGTTCGCCAGCCTTGCGCATTCTCCACAATATATTGTTTTTGATTGATGTCGACTGCAGACCCAACCCGCCTCTGTTCAGCTCTCGGGCGTCGGGGTCTGTCCGACGCTTGTGGTTGTTGATTCACGTTTCTATTGGGCAAAACCTGTATGGTAGTATTCCGCTCCCTGCGCGCAAACTACTGCATGGGAGTTATAGTGCCAGGACCAGTGAGATCACTTTCAACAGATATTGACGTAAGGATGGCCATCTAAAGCGAATTGCGGGTAAGTAGACTTATTGCTTTCTATGCCCTACTGCCTTGAATCCCCAGATTTGCATATCTTGTAATCAGCTTTCGGGTTCAGTAGAAGGAAGTTGAGATAATAATTGATATTGAACCGCTCAATGACTGAGGGGTTGTTTTGCTCTGGTGAGTAATCAGGATTTAGTCAAACCACATGAGTATGCACGTTGACATGACAGTAGTGCCTTTTTTGGTAGTAGCTGCACGAAAACCTGAAAACTTCATTGACAAGCCTGGAGGAAATTTCCCATCATTACTCCCGGAAGTTGGTGCTTGTCTACATGGGTTCGACAGCAAGTCGGAGACCCGCCGATTCCCAGGCGACAAGTGCTACTAACGTTGAATCGGTAATCTGCAACGTACAGTAATAATCAGCAAACTAACTGAGTACTTCAAAAATTTGACAGGCGACGATCATTTTAGTCTATACGTGGTAGTCTGACTATCTTCGGAGTTTCCGGGCAGCTGAGAGTTGTACTCTAGTAACTTGGTTTAATTTAATTGACGAACTGTATCCTATTTAGGAAAGTTATGTTACCAACTTCTTAGCTTGTCTCCGAGCCCAAATATTTATCCTCTCGAAGCACAAAAGCCGTCGGGGCTAAATAGACGCCGTTCTTGGTGGCACAGTACAATCTTCTCATACGGCCGTTTGTTGGGGCGAGCCCTTACATGGTAAGCTCAAGGACAGGGGTAACATATACCGTATCTTTTATAAAAGTCGGCCATTTCGACCTAGAGTTGGGCTGATAACAAAATGATTTTATAGCTGCGTGAAATAAAATACTGATCCCTACAGGAATTAATTGAATTATCGTATGATCGTACTCATAAGAACTATGTAATAAATAGGGACAAGACGTTAGGCTTATGGCTATTATATTTTGGTCATTCTAGTCCTCCATATACCTTTAAATGGATTCTTTCTGTTCGCCCTGGAGGGCGCAATGAATGTTTTGAAAGAAGTCCAAAATTTCCTGTATCAATTGAACCTTATTGGTCACTTGTATTGCTGTGATCCATATTATCAGCAAAGTTCTTCAGCGAAGTTTCTTTTTTTAAACTCACCATGCGATGCTCTTTCATAGACTTTCACTTGGGCTCTTGGGATGATATCCTTGATCACTTTTGAGCTTGCTTCGTACGGCATTCCCTGGTCGAATTCGCCATGGAGACACAGTACTGCAATCTCATACCCTTCCAATTTCTTTAACAATGGTCGAAAATCATAATTTGTGATTATCCCAACGCATCGTTCGATGGCAAGCGCATCTGCCTCACCAACGATATACTCATAACGTTGTCGGACCGCCGGCGATAACTGAGACGACTCGTCGTGTACAAGAGCTCCAGGAAGTGCTTTTCTCATGAAGTCCGCTCTCGACCGTCGGAATTCATCAAGTATCATGTCCCATACTTCTTGACAAGGCATTGATGGGTTCTGCGCTGATTGAACTGGGTGCGGGAGTGAGGGACCAATCCACACGAAGCCCTTCAGGGACCGATTTTGTTAGAATTGATTTCTATAGCGACACTTTGCTGAATGGGAGCACTTACTTTACACCGCTCTCGAATATAAGAGCTTCGAGACCACGCAAGAAGGGTCTCACCGGCACCCATACTTGAGCCCACTAGAACAAATGATTCTAGTTTCAAAACTGAGGAAATCAGATGGATGGTGTCGTCCGCGAAGACATCGTAATCGATATCTTTCAGGGTTATCGCATCAGGTCCACTCCACTCGCTCTTGCCAAAACCCCTTCGGTCTGGGGCTATGCATCGAAATCTGTACGTCTCACATAGAGAGACCATAATCTCTTCATAGGCAAGCGAAGAATACGGCCAGCCGTGAATGAGAACCAAGGTACGTTCCTCACTTTCTTGGTACTGTGGGTTTGCACGATATGTAGTAGAGGAAGAACTTGGCTTGTAATCACGATAGAAAAGCCGTGACTTATCAAAGGGGCTGAGGAAGAAGGGCATGGTGTGTGTGTGGCAGAAATAGCGGATGATAATCTGCGTTTAGTATAGAATAGTTTGAGATTCGTTTTCGAAGGCTGTTAATGCTTGAATTGATCGCTGGATAATTTTCATTCAAAGAGTTCCTTTTCCATTCTTTATATATCTAAGACATAAAAATAAGGCGACATAAACCATAGCTACATATGTCACGAAGAACATACCCGATGTGGTTATGCTATTTAGGTGGGTTAAGCAAGCATAACGTTATGTTGCGTACCATCCGTCATGCTGGTGCTATTGCAGACCCGGGTACGACTTACAAGATAGTAAACTTTAAATATTTCAAGCAATTCTTGAGCATGATATGTACCAGTCTCCGTGTATTTAGCTAGGTGTATTTGGTAAAAATTTGGGTTGAGGCTACATCGTTGGCGATGAAGAACACAAAGTGGTGTAGAAAGAAGTGTTAATAATAACGCGAGAGCCTGCGAAGAGAGCCATGGCGACGAGCCCGACAAACTCAAAGTAAGGGAGATCGAGCCCTGAGAACCCGCGTGGCAACCCCTCCAAGAAATCTTTCTAGCCAATCAGCAGGATATCTTGTTCGTATTCAGCGCCTCTACTAGGTCGATGATCACAAGACTGGTCTGAAAGTATTTCCATCGTACGAAGTTACTATCACTGATGCAATCAATCATCGTCATTTCTACTGTCCGATAACACGACACCTTTTGATCAAATAAGTTTGGGAACATGACTGGGAAAGATAAGACCAAGAATCTTGTTGTCCCGGAACTTGCCGAAGACTCTGCTGAACGCAAGCGAGTGCTGAATGTCCTAGCTCAAAGGCGATACCGTACGTCGCCAAGTCACTCTTCTTGTGAGAGTTGCTAACCCGTCAACTCAGGACAAAGAAGAAAAGAGCGTCTGCGATCGTTAGAGTCTCAGGCAAAAATTAATGGCGGCCAGAACGAAGACACCACAGCAGACAGTTATAATGCGACAGTGCCTCCTCGGCACGAAGTCTCAGCCTCTGTACTTGGTGAATCAGAGAGTGGCACAGCTCGTAATAAAACCACGGCCGACCCTGCTTCGTCTCTAGAATTTACGAATAACGAATTGGATGATGTGCGACTTGTCATACCGTTCGAACAATATGATATGTCTCTTACCTCACCCGCGCAAATCCAGTCTTGCCTGATGAACGATCCTTTTTACTCGTGCGGATTTGATCAAATAGACTCAGATTTAGACATATTCGATCTTAGTCATGAGCGCGCACCGATGGATGGTATCCCGGACAATTCCAGCAACAATATATTCTCCTCTAACATAGATGTTTCCACCGAGCTTCAAAACTCTGAAACTGCAACGTTCACCTTCCCCGATGATCATCTTTTAGAGGTTCCGTCCCTTGTCCTTCTCAAAGCGACTTTACAAGTAGCTCAACGATTGAAAATTGACGACCTCATATGGGATCTAAGTGCATATAGTCCTTTCTATCGAGGAGACACATCTAAAAACTTTTCGTTCTCTTCATCGACCACAGCAGTATCTCCTTCGTCTCTACAAACTCCGCCCTCGACGATGAACAGTGATTCGTCATCGACCTTAGTACTACCATACCATCTGCGTCCAACAACCACCCAAAGATCCCTCCCACATCATCCTATCCTGGACCTTCTCCCCTGGCCAAGCACAAGAGACAAATTAATTAGAGTTTTCAACCTTCAACCGCAGCTACGACCAAAGAGCGCACAAAGTCCCATGGGTCTTCTTCAGTTGGTGCAGGATATGGAAGATGATGGTAACGAGGGTGTCAGAGTCCATGGTCGAGATCCATGCGAGGCGTGCGGATGGGAGATTGGTCAGGTAATGATCGAAAATTGGTGGTGGGCATTTGACACAAAAATAGTATTCGAGAGTAATCAAGCTAGAAAGAAGAGAGGTGAGAAGGCTTTGACGTTGCAGGCCTACCAGCTTTGAAAAATCAACGGATGAAGGTATTTTACATTAAAGCCATTGACACACATGAAGCATCAATTAAAATGAAGAATCTAGTGATCTTCCTGCCTTGATGAGACCCCAAACCGGGATTGAGATACTCCATGCCCAAACGCCAGTTCGCAAGTAACTTGCTGCTTCCGAGCGAAGTCCCAGGTAAACAGCGGTATACAGCAGCCTTGCACCGATGTACTCGAAAGCAAGAGTATTCAGCTCGCTTGAGGGGAGTTTCGCCAGATTTCCTGCTAGCTAAAAGATCTCTTTTAGTAAAGATTCTTGATACGAAGCAATAAGAGAAAATGTAGGGTTTAGCGTACCATTGCCGTCGCAAACAAGGGCAAACTTTCCAAAGCGTTCAAATGTGCTCCGCGCGCCCTGGCAAGTGTGTCCCACACTTGAGCAGGAATACGACCTTTCAGATTGGTCAAATTCTCTCGCGGTCTATCAAGGTTGTGAGTCAGTGTTTTTGCCAAACTATCAACCTGGAAGGGAACGCATACAGGGTGTTGCTTGCTTGCCCCTTTGAATTGGCCATCATCTTGACGAAATAGTAGCCGTGAGGCGCGAGTCCAATGCCATACGCAGCAATGATAGAATGGATGGAGTAATTTTTCTCAGACATTATTGAGATTTTTTTTTCCTGAGTAAGAAAAAACATGTCAGAAACTTATGCTCTGTAAGCCTGCACGCCATTTTTTGAGAACATACTAACTGAGCAAATGTTGCGCTTATGATCGGATGGATTCTTTGTTTATGAAGATAATTGAAAATAATCTATTTTCCGTACGTGAACTCGAAAAAAAGATCTCATGCGTGCCTTCGGTTGTCTTATAGTTCCGTGAATAAGAGGCCATAACGTTATGTTTGATACCCCAAAATCTCCCGAGTGACCCAGCATAACAAACCAGGTAACTTTGCGACATAAGCCTCTCTTAAATTGTTATTGGCTTGAGGTCTACTATTTAAAAATATTTTGCATCGGAGCCAACAAAGAATGATGATTGTAATTTATTGCTGAACCGAGGGTAATTCAAAATATCGCTCCCTGAAGCCCGGCAAAACGGCTCAGATCGCAGCAATCGTCCAATATTTCTCCAAATTGGACAATATCCTCTCCGCACAGAATTTCCTTATGTTTACCGTCAAAATACATTTCTTCAAGCCATTGCTGCAATGGCAGACCTGTAGTTGCTTTTACAGATCCGCTGTTCATTGTCTCATACAAATCTTGATGTCTCGTAGGCATTGCGTGACTTGCCATCTCTCGCATCCGGCCAGCAAGTATGGCTGGAGTTGTCGTGATGCTATCAAAAGGTGATTAGCCTATTAAGAGATTAAAGAGCTATCATAAATGTCGGCGATATATTCGGTTACATCTTGTTTCCGGCTAGTACTTTTACTAAAGAAACCATGCTCCATAAATTCACACAATGATTCAAGAGGTCATAAAAATAATTTCAGGCACCCGAACTGCTAGTATGAACGGTTTGTAAAACAGAGTAATTATCGGGATGATTTAAGGTTGAAATTACTTCGAGATAGGACCGGCTACCACTATCTAGCTTCTCATTCGTTGGAGATAAAAAAGATGACGCGTCCCGCAATATTTGTACAACTTCGGCTTTCTCACATTTCCATCTCAAATACCATCTACAGTTTCGATTGAGAATGATGATGCCGGCAAGAAGCCATAGTCAAAGGTGAATGAAACCAGACGATGCAGTCTCTCACACTCCTGTTGTGGAGTGTGCTTTTATGGAGCGAACAAGCCATATCACAAGACCAAACGCCTCTGAAAATTTTTGGCCAGGACGATCCAACGAATGTTGGAAAGCACTGGAAATACAATTTCTCCTCCTCGGCCCCACACATATTCTCTTCAGTGAATGGCCTACTACAACAATGGTCCAATACGTTCTTCCCCATTGGACATAGCATCGTTCCTTGCCATATACCTCCTTTTACCAATCTGTATCATGGTCGGCAAGATGGCGAGATGCCGGAAAGTCCAGAGTGGGTTGCTTTCGATGTGTATTACCCCCTTCTTTTCAAAATCTGTATCCGGAGAAAAGGAGTCTAATGGTTGATAGAGAAATGTCGTACGGCATCATGGGATCCGAACGCAACTCTCATATCCTGACATACCAGACCACGAAACAGACAGGTTGCATGTACTTTGACGGCGAGTCTGCCACTTTGTTTGGTTCCGGAATGATGGATACACAGATGTTGTTCATTTATGGTAATGTGACCGGACCGCATGTGGACGATGATCATCGATTTAGAGGTCTGGAAGATGAATATAATCGTGCATCGGGGTTATGTCAATGGGTTCAAGACAAAGGTCTTGGTGGCTTGGGCTGGGGTGTCGAGGGTATTGTGAGGATGAATGCGGGGTTTGAGATGATTTGGTGTAATTTTACAAGTCCGTCGGTGAGATTGTTGACGAAGACGAATGTTACGGCGCCGTTGTTGCGGGAGGTGGATGATAATGCCGTTTCGGAAGATGAGAGACATGTTGCAAAGTTCAGGAACTTTGTGGGTAGAGCATCCACCCCGGAATACACCAACACTTCTCCTGGTTACTATCCGCTACCGACAGATACCTCTCCGCCTGACCGTTCTAAAGAACCAGGCCAGCCTCCCATGCCACCGAACTGGAGGTCAAGTGGCCAAGAACCATTCCTTGCTAGTCAGACATGGGGCTGGTTTGAGAGTGCAACCTGGCACTACGGCTCTACCGGAAACGGTGCTGGACGAGGCGAAACACGCGTGAAGCCACTGACTTGTGGCTTTTTAACATTTTATGACCCCATATACCAAGAACAACAGACAGAACGTGCGATCATAGAACGCAAGAAGCTAAATCTTACAACAGATGGGCATTGGATGGGCTCAGAGACGCCAAACAACCGAAAAGCTGCGCTGCAACAGTTGGCTAGGCGTAAACGATATCATTCTTTGCGCAATATTAGTGAAACTGATGCGATTGCGATGAACGATGCTGCAGAGCGAGTGTTGAAGAGCTTGAATTTCAACAATTTAGAGAGGTCAGCTGTCAGTTTTTCTGATACCAAAAACTGCACAGGAATCGACTGGACAGCGGTAACCAACGACATTGTACAACGATATGCACCTCGTCTCCAACAACTGAACACAATTTTTGATAGACGATCAAATATAGACATAAAAAACTCAACAGCGGTGAAAACGTGGTTTATGGGCTTGAGACAACATACCCATTTCTTGCTGATGCCCTATTTCGAGTATCCTACTGAGTCCGCTGATCAAGACGAACTGTCGATATTGCAGCAACAAACCCTGTCCAGGTGCCAATATCAGTACACCAGGCTTCTAGCGCCTGATTTCAGTACTGTCCATCTCACCCCGGAAGAAGCATTAATATTGTCTTCTGTCGAGGAAACGCTGGCAAACATTTGCCTCTGGATCGTTAGCGTTGGCCTTGCAGTAGAAATGGAATGGCATAGCCAATTTGACGGTCAACCGTCTTTTCCTTCCATCACCACTTCTTCCACCTCTCTGATTAACGAAATCAATTCATGGCAAACCGGTCTCGAAGAATTAATGGCTTGGCTCGGATGGGTCGACCAATGGACCTACTGCAAAAAGGGATGTGCACAAGACGAAGTATGCTTTATACCCATGTGGCCAATGGACAATATCGATCAACCGGGGCGTCGAATCGGGCCTGGTCCTGGCCGTGGCGGGCCAAAGTATGGATACGGCTATGGTCGACCTGGCAGGAATTATCCCGTGCATGGTGACAAGAACGACCTCCCCGAAGGACCTCCAGGGAAACACCCCAAGGGACCTCCTAATTGGTCCATGAATGAAGAGTCATTGTGGGAACCGAAATGCATAAAAACCGAATATGCTATATGGTAAGAGATTATCAAGAAATAATTATGCAAAAATCTATGGACATATGACGATACATGAATACGACACTAAATCTTCACGCCGTGTCTCAATCTATAATCTACGCCCATCACAACCGCATATATCGCGTCCAATGTAGGCGTGTTCAACTTCAACTCCTTGGACTTTTTGTACGGATAGCCCAAAATAACGTCTACTTCCAAGGGGCGACCGGCGACGGTATCCGTTCTCATACTTGATCCAATCGGCGGCATCGCAAGAATCTTCTCAATCAGTCGGTCGATTAGCGAATGCTCGAGCGTGCTCACGCCGCATGCCCTGCCGACATCAATCACTTCACTCATTAACCTCCTAGTCATGGGCATCGCCTCAGGGCTGGACGTGAGCCAGCTATGCGTATCAAGTAGCGTAGCAGAAGTCAATGAATTCCAAGCCGCATTCCATACAACCTTCTCCCAGCGTTGGAGGGGCATGTCTTCTAATACCGTGAATTTTGTGCCTCCAGTAGTTAAAAGGGTAGAGAATGTTGAGAGACGGGTTTGCTCGGCCGAGGAAGGGGATAAGGGGGATGGGAAGAGGCCAATTTGCATGTCTTCGCTCTTTGTGTGGTTGACGTAGCCGGGGGAGGTTTGGGTCGCGCCTGTCCATGTCTTTTTTCCTTGGTATTAGTAATAGTCAACAGAGTTTGCGCGGTGTGTGATGCCTTACGACGCAGGTGATGATAGTAGCTTTAGGCCACTCTTTTCTGAACGGTTCTTCATTTCCGACTCCATTCTGGATAATAACGATTGTGGACTTGTCCTCATCAACGGCGGGAGCTATCGCCTTGACAGCGGCATCTTGATCAATAGCCTTGTGAGCACAGACGATGTAGTCATAAGTCTGACCAGCTTCAGCGGGGTTCTTGAGCACTTTCTCGGGAATTACGGTGTGTTTTCCGTGATTTTGAGAGTCCATTATCAAGCCCTATGCAGAAGTTCGTTAATCGATCTATCGGAAGAGTTGGGTTTAGATCGTGTGCAAGGTGAACAACGTACATTGGCTTTGACGGCATCATAATTTGATCGTGCGACGACGCTCAATCTGACATTTGGGTTACGGCTTAGGATAAAGGCGTAGAAAGAGCCGATACTGTCACAGCTATGTTAAAATCTGTTTGTCTCACTCCCAAATCGTGGTGAGAAAGTCGAACTTACGCTCCCAAGCCATAGAGAAGAACGTCTATCTTTCCATCGGATGCCATGTTGGTATAAAATAGCCTAAATGATTTAATACTCTATCGAAAAAAATGCCACTCTCTTTCTTCACCGGAAAAAAAAAAGATTGAGTAGACGGCAGCGACCTGTCAATAAAAAGAAATATTCACTTCCCCGCACTGATAGAACGACCCCCGCGCTCAGGCGGTTATTGAGCGTGGGGTGACCCAGGCACGGCTTCGGCGGGAAATCGGCGGGAATCCCGATGGCGATTGGCATGTTAAGATAAGGTACTGTTTGCTCATCGCTGGATGAACATCCTACGGATAGAACGCGGGTTCTGGTTATCAGCGATATTAGTGTGTACTATGTAGACGGCGATGCTTGAAACAAGAAGAGGGTATCAGATCGACATCCAATTTAAAATCACCAGTAAAATAGAGTGCTATGTTGCAATGACAGAGCTGGCTATTAAAAAAATGATGAATGCAATGCAATGTTTTACAATTTGGCGATAAATGTGCTCAAATCCCTCTCCAGACGCGACGTGTTAAGCAACTCCCTCCTCAATTCCGATATCTTGGTGGCACCAACAAGAGCCATATTCTGCTCAATCTCCTCACGCATGATTTCAATCATTCTTCGAGTACCAGCTTCTCCGTATCCGGAAGCCATGCTGTACAGGAACGGTCGACCCATACCAACGGCTGTAGCGCCCAAGGCAAGGGCCTTGACAACATCCGTACCTCGTCGGACACCTCCATCGATGAAAATCTGCATCTTCTTATCTTTGATGAGGTGAGGGGCATATTTATTGATTTCCAAAAGGGTTAGAAGAGGCGCCTGCGCGGTATCTTGGGAGCGACCACCATGGTTTGAAATCACGATGCCGTCGACTTTATGTTTGTGGGCTAGAACAGCGTCTTCGACAGATTGAATACCTTTGATTACCAGAGGTAAGTCGGTGAGTTTGCGGATGTAGGCTATTGTGTTCCAGTCGAGGTAAGGCGCGACTGTGCTGGCCAAAGTTTTGGCGACTCCTTGTACGGGTTGGCCTTTGCCGCCAATTCTGTCGTTCTGTTCGCCGACCTATGTTTACAGTCAATGACCAGTTTCCCAATCGACCATTTCGAGCAACATACATCAACATTAGCTTTCAGTCTCTCGTCTCTCTCTCTCTTCCCTGTCACCGGCGAATCGACCGTCAACCAGATTCCCTTGACACCCGCTTTAACAGCCTTGAGTACAGTCGCCTCCGATATCTTCTCGTCTTTGTGCATATACAGCTGAAAGAAAATAGGCTGCTCCGGTCCACCGGTTCGCGCCTTCATAATCGACTCAATCGACATACTCGACCTTGTCGCACACAACTGCGCAATCCCTTCGTGGCCCGCCGCTGCCGCTAGCGTACATTCCCCCTGGGGATGCGCAAATTTTGCAATACCAACAGCAGAAATGTATATCGGCAGCGAAACGTCGTGACCCAGAATCTGTGTTCGTGTATCAATCTTGCCGACATCTCGCAGTATGCGAGGCCGGAACAGGACCTTACGATATGCGAGCTCAGCTTCAGCCTTAGAGTACTCGTCATCCGCACCAGCGGTGTAGTAAGCCCATGCGTTTTCGGCCAGGTGGCGTTCGGCAACTTTCTCAAAGTCGCGGACGTTGAGCATTGCGCTTAATGGTGGAGGGCTGTCGGAATCGAGTTTGTCATCTTCTTGCACATTTTTGACGCCCTTTCTGGTTGATGCTGGTCGGTCCAGGGTTGATGGGTCTACAGTTCCTTTGAATGCTGAGGCTGGGAGCGTTTCTTCGATGAGTTCGGGAGGGTGGATGGCGTCGTAGTCCTCTGTGGCATCGCGGCCGGCGCATTTAAGGATCACGCGGGCGCCGCCAGGGTGTTCGTCCAGGAAGTCTGTATACTGTTAGAATCATGAGTCTTGAGATTGAAAGCATCCTCTCTCACCGGTAATATCGTAGACTTTACCCCGGACGGCGATCCAGCACGACTCTTTGGAGTTGTGCTGGGCAACGTCCGCTCCCGATATCTGCACAGCTTTGTTCTGTTGACTCATAATGAGACTCAATTTTATCGGGATAGTACTACTCTTTGTATATCCAGACGACAAGAAGAAACGAATTTAATAGTAAAGACGGTGTAGAACAATTTATTCAAGGCAAAGCTTCCCCCCACGGAGCCCTTCTCCAACATTTGTGGGTCCGGTCTGTTTCCGTGGAGCGCAGCAGCGTGGGGGGAAGAGACAGTATAGAATCCCAAAAAATCCAGGGTTGTTTAGGGTTTGTCTCTCGAGAAAGAGGACTCGACCTAGTTGTCCAAAACAGGTAATGTCTTTGCTCTACTCACGAACTAGAAACATCGCTGCTCCAATGTGGCTCTTTCAATCCGAACTGATGGTGTTAGGGCATTAATTTCGGGCCGGGCCTTGAGTGGCTTTAAAGGTTGTACTAGAAATCCAGGTAAAATGCAAGAGAGCCAAATAAATATGTATAGAAACCTACGAATCTAATGACTTTCCAGAAAGTGGCTATTAGGTTATAAAGATTTTTCATTCAGATTTACTTATGAAACCCAACTATCCAGCTATCCGGTGCTCAAATATTTGGTGAAACAAACACGATGACAAATTTAAAATTGACGATACTAATCAATAATGTGTACGCTTTTGCGTTATTCATCATGCATTTGTAATGCCTGTTGCTTATAGGGCATACACACGCACTACGTAAATTTTTAGTAAAAACGACTAGAAACCGTGAAACGGCATCGCTAGAATGGGGCCAAATCATACCCCATTATACAATTTAGGAAGTTGCCGCTTTGTAAGTTGCAGCCGAATCTGCGCTATGTTTCCCAATAACCCCTGTAATTACCTTCCGCGGCGGAATATGAGGATAAAGGAATTATCGGATGCTGGTAAGGGGCAGGGATTGGTCCTACGGAAAATAAGACTCAGAGATTAGATCGATAAACTTAATTAGTACTATAAAAATAAATCTCGATCTCTCTCTTTTATTTAGTTGACAACACCGTGGAACCGATCGCATGTTCAAAGTCCCTGCGAGCACTATTCCCCTCAACGATGGCTTCCAAACTCCAAGCTCTAGCCACATTTCCTCTGTTAGGGTTCGCCGCGGCAGCCTGTCTCTCCTCTGGTGACCAAACCACAATCAACAACCTATTCAGCTCTGGAGGCGCAGGAACCGTCGTCCAGATATGCACCGGTACAACCATTTCCATTACTGGAACAATTACTTTCACCGCTGATAACCAGGAGCTATCTACTTCTGGTTATCCTACTGATGATACCAGGGCAATCATTCAGCCTGCTTCCGGTAGTAGTGTCAGCCTGCTTCTGAGCGGATACGGGTATGATGGTTTGCGTATCAGGAATATTCAGTTTGATGGATTGCGGCCTAGTCTGGGGCTCGTTGAAGGTATCGTCTTACTATTAATTTGTTTCAAATTGAGTGATGCTGACTACATGTTGTAGATGGAGGTGCAACCATTGAGCTTGGCCAGGGTAGTAACGGCATTGAAATTTCCAACATCGTGTCTAGAAACGCTCGTGCATGGAGTTGCCTCCATCTGATCCAGGGTGGGACAGACACTCCCTGCACAAACGTCACCATCAGCAACAATCAAATCGGGCCTTGTGGTAACGAAGGTTATAACTCTGCTGGTGTGTCCCAGTGGGCGGATGGTATTTCTTTTGCGTGCCGAGATTCATTGATTGAGAATAACTATGTATGACACAATACATCCCAACCTGAAAAATGCATTATACTTATTCGTATAGGTCGAAGGTAGTACGGATGGTGGCATCGTCCTGTTCGGCGCTCCCGGCACAACTGTCCAGGGAAACACAATCGTCTCTTCGGCTACAGATTCCGGATTTGGTGCGATAAATATGGTTGATTACCTGTATGATGGTAGCTATGCGAATGTCGTGGTTACGAACAATACCATCACCGGACAAAAATTGTTCAATGCAGGAATCGCAATCGGAGCCTTTGCGTGGTCTTTCAACGACGATACTTTCCTCCAAGGACCTGCAACAATTACAAATAATGTGTTTAGTGGTAACATCCCGTTCGCTATTGGAGTCAACGGATGGACCGGGGGTCTCACAGTAAGATATAATCTTCCCGAAATGTTCTGTTACCACTCCTAATGCGTTTGAAAGGTTACCGGGAACGACGTCTCAGGCGTAAATAGCCCTTCGTCCAATTTCTCAGACGCAAATTCATGCGTTACCGCAACAAGAGATCTATGGGATCAGAGTGCGCATCTCGCCTACTATCCAGCCGGTCTTACAGGCACAAGCAACCTGCAAAGCGGCTTCGTTGCAGCAGATGGAAACTCCACCAATTTCATCTGCACAACACCCTCTCTTCCTTCATCTGTCAGCTACGGCCTCAATGAGCTCGCTGCCGCACCCAACACCGTGCTGGCCAATCTGCACAACAGCATCCTGACGCAGTACCAAGGGGACAACAATATAGTCACTTACAACACCTCCACCGGAGATTATGTGGCCGTTTGGTCTTCTGGGCATACTTCGACGGTCTGTGGATCGGATCCAAGTGCATGTAGTTGCAACTTTCAGGGCGATGGAAACTGGGTTACTTATGTTTCGGGGGTAGCGCAATTTGTCACAAACACGGAAAATGAGGGACACTTGTTGACGTTTTTGAATGAAAGTCCGTGGATTGAGATCACGAATTCTGCTGGTGAAGTTGTGTGGGATACTACCGATGCATGATAATCTACCTTTTTGCTACGAATTAAATGGTCTCACATGGCTCTTCACAAAAGCTTCCAATCAGCAAAGTATTCCCTACTTTGAAGTATTATGACGACAATAATATTTTGGTCACATCGCGCACGTCAATGTAGGGATTTCCTAATCGGGGCATCAAATAGGTTTTTGTGTTACAGTTATTGACCAAGTCAAGAAAGCATGTGCTATCTATCGACTTTTCCTAGGTAGTACCTATTTCTGGAAAGTAGTTTGCATATCCTGCCGAAAAGCTAGAAACCAGTGTGAAGGGTATTTTCCAGGTCGGATAACATCTGGGAGAGAAGCGACGAACACGTCAACTGCATATGCAAGAGAAAAATGCATGCTTATATCCCAAGTCATGAACATTAATTTTTTTCATCGTCACACTGTTTTGTGGGCTGCTATGATTGAGTGATATTGAAATTAAAACAAACTCCACGCCACACTCTAGGACACGAAAACTGTCATCAGCCACCCTATTTTATAGTTTGTCTTTGGCGGGTGCCATACCTACGCATTCGGGATTACCGATGGACCCTACACTGTGTGGCTACACAAGAAATACACGGTGGCTGGCTGCAGTCCGATAGTGCGTACGTTGACCGAGAAGATGATTGGTAGAACTTGATCGATCCCGACAGTCTGAACGGCTTGACTTGACACGGTTAGGTCCAATATTTAGATACTCGACGGTTCATTGAACGCAAAGTATTCCGACGTGTCTAGGTACCCGCAGTGGATCGCAAGCAAAATCAAAACATCCTTTTTTTCCGTCGAAGACAAACTGAGACGTACCCCTGCTACTAATAATATCATTGCACGGCTTACATTTTACTTTGGGATGTTTCCGGTCACTGAATTCTCGTAAGAAATGAGATGCGGTCGATTTCCGGCGCAACTCTTGCCGGCCATATATGCACGGCCACGTTCGCAAGAAACATCGGAAACTACTCTTAGAACACAAAATGTGGAAGCTGAGAGTGGATCAATAGTTTATGCACGTTTCTATCTCGGCTAGATATACTGCAGATGTACATCAGATGGAGCACTGCAGTAGGTGTGAAGGGACTTCAAAATTTTATTAAAGCATGGCTAGACCACGAACCGTATATTTCAAGTCGTACCTGCTCGGAGACTTCAAAGTAAATATTGTGATTGCACTCGCAATTCATTGTAGGAGACAAATTAGCAATGTCCATCTCCCCTTTTACGATAACGGAGCATGTTATCGATGGCCAGCATATTCGAGAATATCCTCACGCCACAAAAACGGGAGATGATGTTATGAAGCTTGCGGTTAAGAGATATACTCCAAAATCAAATCCGGATCCTCAGCCGGGAGATGTTACAATTATCGGAGCTCATGGTAGTGGATTTCCCAAGGTCGGTCATTACTCACACATTGAGGGACTCGTTGCTGATGTTCCTATGGTAGGAAATGTATGAGCCGATTTGGGAAGAAACTCTGCTCAGATTGAGCGCTCAAGGTATTCGAGTCCGGTCGATATGGATTGCCGATAGTGCAAGTCAGTCGGCGAGTGGAGTTTTGAATCAAGATATTCTCGGAAATGATCGTAAGAGTTCACACGGTATCCTGTTGGAAAATGACTGACTCAAGTAGCATCCTGGTTCGATCATGCCCGTGATCTTCTCCATTTGATCAATCACTTCAAAGCCGACATGCCGAGGCCGATTGTTGGAGTTGGGCATAGCCTCGGGGCTGGACAATTGTAAGTTCAAACTCGAAGGAACATAAACTTCACGGCGAGGTAATGGTCGACTGACTGTGGCAGAGCTCTATTATCTCTCCTGCACCCGCGACTCTTCACATCCCTCGTCCTCATGGAACCCGTAATCGAGCCAGATAGCATTACCGGCAAGGGACCCATATTCGTATCCCTATCACTCAACAGAAAAGACTCATGGTCCTCGCGGTCTGAAGCGGCAAAGTACTTCAAGAAAGCATACAATAAATGGGATTCGAGAGCGCTGGAGAGCTATGTCAAGCACGGTCTTAGAGAGGACTCAACAAAGGCTGACGGGTCGGTTACGCTTACCACATCCAAGCATCAAGAGGTGATTCAGTACATGCGACCAAACTTTGAACATAAAAGAGTACTCGATGCCGATGCAGACCCCGAGAGTCTGAAGACACATGATGCCGTTTTCCATCCCGATATCATCGGTCCGTCAAACGCGATTTACCCGTTTTATCGATATGAGCCTATCCTGTTATTCAAGCTGTTGAGACATATCCGGCCATCGGTGCTGTATCTCTTTGGAGAAACAAGCCCAATATCGACTCCGGATCACCGAAAGGAAAAGATGGAAAGGACTGGGAGAGGAATGGGAGGCAGTGGCGGTTATGAGAATGGGAGGGTAAAAGAAAAGTTATTCCCTGGCGCAGGGCATGCTCTTCCCTTTGAGGCTGTGGAAGGGGTGTCTGATGCGGTAGCTACGTGGTTGAGGCAAGAGGTCATACGGTGGAAAGAGGAGGAAGAGAGGATAAAGAAGAATTGGGTGGATCTTCAACCTGAAGCGAGGACGTCTACTTCGAATGAATGGCCGGCTGAGTTGAAGACGTACTTTGATAAGTCGAAGAAAAAGAGCTCAAAATTATAGAGGACTAGATATTATTCAGCTAACATTAGATACCCTACTGTTTTAGTGGTTTGTTCTTGATTGATGTACGCACCATCCTCGCAATAATAAACATGTATTCGGCTTTCTGCGAGCGTGCAATGCTTCGGAAAGGGCATTTGAATGATATTTCTTAATTGATGAGAACCTTACATTGCTCTGTAATAACAAACGGGTCTGCCAGGTGGTACAGCTGACCTGAACACTCAGCGATAGTAGTAATCGCGTTTACCTGCCCAAGGAAAACACAGCCAAAGTCCTACCCAGAAACAGAAAACAACACCACAAACCCAAGCATATTTCAACAGTGGTCCAAAAACCACGATCTCAAAAACCGTGTACGAGCTATTCAATCAGCTATAAACACTGCCAGTAAAATCGACCTTGACATGCAGGTATAAGTTATGAGCCAATTTGACACATGATTATGTCTAAATAATTAAATTACTCTTTCTTCTCTACTTTTAAATCTTTGACAAATACTAAGTGTGACAGTGGTCAAAACCTGATTGATATTGGGGCTATCTCGCTAGCTAGGTGCACCGGATCTACAGGCAATATCAAACATAAGGAGGAAAGAAGAAGGAAAGGAATCCTACTTGCTACGAATAACTCTTTATCCCAGCTCTTTGTGTGGACAGAGCTTCCCGATGCAGTACCGCTCAGGGTTGAAACCCTATGTTGTGATAGCTTCATATTCGAGCCAGCAGGCTGCCCGCGTCGAGGACCATCACAATGTTTGTCATTAGGGTCGATATAGGCAGCGGTAGGTGGAGATAGTGTAAGCCTCATTTCCGCTATCCTAGCGAAGGATTCTCTGGCGCGCTTTGGCACACCAGGCACGGTATCACGGCAACGGTCATCAATCTTTTCAGGGCACAAGAGCTCTACTCTGTGTGTAGTATATGTAGCTAGACTACCTACCTCTTAGAACCTGTGAGGGTAAGCCAGTGTTCTCGCTCATGGCCCAAGCGATCCCTCTCTCGCGTGCGTGGTAATCCCACACAGACCCAAAAAATGCCCTTCAAATGACCAATTCCGTGAAGTTTGAGATTGTTAGATCGCATTTACCTGTCTTCGGGTAGAGCTGCGAACAACACCAGAATTTTTCGTTATTTTCGTAGATTTGCTGCTTGTCTTCGGTGGCCGGCCCCGCTTGCGTTTCGGTGCTTCATTCTTCGTGACTTCTGCTTTGGCGGGGCGGCCCCGACCTCGCTGTTTTTCCGGTGAACGATTATTAGAGTCCTGAGACTGAAGAAGCTTTCTGTTGCGTTCTCGAGTCTGTCGTGCCTTTTCTTGCCTGGTCTGTTTCGACAATTCTTTGAGATGAAACCATTCAGGCAATTTCGTATGCATCAAGCTGGCGATGAACTCAAAGTCGAACGACTCATCAGAGCTATCGGAATTCTCGCCGTCGAAGTCGGAGTCGGAGTCGCTCGATTCCATATCCTCAGACATCGAGTCTTCCGAAATTGCGGTATCGAGGCGAAGAGCCGATCTAATTGGCTCCACGGATTTCTCATGCCGAGCATGCCATGCCTCTAGATGCCTCATGACGAATGGACGATGATTGTTGACTGCATAATCGTGAATTTGGTCTACTATACATATCAAATCGTATGCGCGGCTGTACTTTTTCACGTCCCCTTCCCATATGGTCTCCACGTGCTACCTTGAATATTAGCTAACGGAATTTCACGATCGAATATGGATTGCAATATGTTTTGCCAACTTACACAGCTGTCTAGGAGGTTCCAAGCTACATAAACTTCCCAATAAGAACCACAGGATGTAAATGCAAAGAGCTGGTACCTGGAGCTATCTTCAGTCTGGTATTCGGCTACGTTGTCGGGATTGCGAGCCAGGTCATCCAACATGGCGAGGTATGTCTTGCAGGCGTGATAGATCTGTTCCTTGGCGGCTTCAAAACTTGAAGCTCGTTTTTTTGCCTCGTAAACTGCAAAAGGGAATACGAGGTCGGTCTTTCCCCATACACCATCAACAACCAGACCACACTCGCGATTATGCATCATGGCATCCAGACGTTCCTTCGAAAGCCTTTGGTCGGGTTGCTTGGAGCTGTGGTCCTCTTTGCAGTCAGATATAGTACATCTGTAACCGTGCTTGAGAGCGTAGTCGTTGTATGTTTTGAGACCCAATGTCGCATCTGGAATTCGCGTTTTCATGACTTTTTGCCCAGTGCCATCCTTTTCCATAAACTCATATGGCCTCTTGTCCCTGTGGCGACCTATGTGTTAGTTACAATGGGAACAGGGCTAGATGTAGATACTGGACAGAGATATACGGACATCCTGAGTCCTTCATCCTCCATAATTAAACCGAAGGCGTCGTGCCAGGCGCATACTTCCCAACTAAACTCAGAAGACTTGTAAAGCTGGTTGCCGATCGCCCTTTTGAACAACTTATCTGCCCTTTGGTCAAGCTCGTCTTTTTTCTCTTCGCTTAAAGGTTCCCTGTATTGGGGAATATTGAGATTGGGGCAAAATCGGACCCATGACTGGGCCATAGGTGTACTTCTAAAAAAAACCGACTGCCTCGATATGCTTAGCTTTTCAAACGGCTCGGGAACCAATGGCACGGTTCGTTCCCTCGGCGCACTGCTCGAGGGTAGGTATTGTGGTCAGCACCTGGGCAAATAATACTCCCCCAACGTCGACTTACCCCATTTCGATCGCGTGACATCAAGGAACACGCAAGTATGCTGTTTATAGATCCGAGGGTCCTGTGAGAGAGATGATATCATATACGGTTGCTTACACTCGTAACGATTAGGTCCAAAATCGAAATGAATCTCCCAGTCTGGCTTCTTGTCTTTTATAGTCGCTTTGAAAATAGGCAGCAGCAGCAGGCTGCGGCGCAGGTGGTAGAATCAATATCGACCGACGTTACAACTAAACAGGGGTCCTGCAAACCACCACCAACATTATCAGTTGCCGAAATGTCATTGGCCAGAGAGGTGCCCGAACGGTCCAAGCCTCTCGATAGGCGCCTTCATCACACCCGAAATGTTTCGATGAGGTCTCCTGGCCGGAGAATGGAAAATGCCCCTTCCGCATTTTATTGTACTTGACTTCTGCTAGTGAAAATTTTGCCGGGGCACAGAACAGGCCATTGTACAAGTTTTGGGCCATTTCACTTGGTGGTGTGGCACCAAAAGTGGCACAGCCTCAGCTCAGCCTAACTCAGCTTTAAGGCGGCGATGGTTTCCTGCAGTACTAGACGGTTGAAAATAGCACTATTTGATAGCTCTTCTCTTTCTTACTCTAATGATATATTTTTTATTTCTGTTACTATTCTGGTATGTCACGGACCTGGATCCCCCTTAGTTAAAGCAGCGGTGCGTCGAGATACTACATGGAGCCCGTAGAGGCGCAGTGCAGTGCACTGCCCCCACTCGCTATAGTAAATCGACGGGGCACTAGGGTCCAATTGGGAGCAGTCTAGAGCACTATATACATATCTTAAACACTATATCTCCATGCTTTTATCCTATTCCAGACAATTTCTATATAGGCATATATGGGATGTTCGTCACCACCACGGCTCAAGCTCTGGGCATAAAAACTTCCTCATTTAAAAGCCCTTTTAATTCACTATCGACTGATCTATTTTTCATTTCTACCCAGGTAGATTTAGAGGATTTAGGGAGCTTTAAAGACACTATATTAATTATTTATATTTTTCCTGTTTCGGCATTACTAACCTAAATAGGATTAAATATTAGATAGCCTTTTTCTCCATCACCATCCTTTATAAAATAATCATTCTAATATTATTTAAATTGCCTTAGTAAATTATTATTACTATTCTGAATATGATGGTCAATGAGTATGTACAAAACATACAGCGCAGAGGTTGATAGACTGAACTTTGTGCTTGAACTTCCCACGTCGTCATCACCATAGCGAAACAGATACATCGACTTGTCAAACGTCAGTCTGGCATCTTTCAAGAACTCATCATGTGTCTCGTCATCTCCATTGTGACTATTCCGAGGAGGAGAACGCGTCGAATTGAGCGAGGAATTGGAAATCTGACTATCAATTTTATAGTGAGTTAATGAATGCTGCTTGTATTTTGAGTTGTCGGGTATAATACGTACGGTGGTTTGTCAGGAGATGGATCAGGAGAGAAAAGTCAGTCAACAGGAAATTGCGGGCTTTTTGTAGCATGAGCAGGATGCGCAGGTTCAGTGCGTGGTGAACAGACACTTGGCAGACGAGCCAGACGACAGTCGTGAGTGACTCATCTTCGTAGGACAGGAGAAGATCGTGGATTGAGTCTAGGACTCTGGGTTCTTGTTAGCTTGTACGGATTATTACCACGAATACTTACTCATATAGAGAGGCGGATGGGCCACAATCCGACGACATGACTGTGTAAAAGACTGTCGAACGACTGACGAGGCATCCTACAATGTCCGCAGGTATCAATATCAGATGAACGGAATATTCTTGGGGCCTGAGGTGTCTATGATCATGTGCTTTCAGAGCCAAAGTCATCATATCAAATTTAGTGCCCCAACTGCTGCTTGAACACTTTTCATTAAACCATTATCCATTATCTATCTATTCGTGACATCAAATTTCATCATAGGAGCGCTCTCCAAGTGCACGCTCGACTCCATGCTCAATCATCAAGGACATACCAACATAAATCATAAAAACCCTTAGGAAAAACATAACGCTCATCATCGGAATAAAAATACAAACCAACCATGAAATAATGAGATCAACTCTTGAGTCCCCCCGTCGTTATCAACATATCCGCCCGTCCAGGTCTCATAAGCCGGTCAATCCCCAAATGATCCTTCCAGTCGAGCCCCTTGTACACTCCAAACCCATACAATGGCTGCGTCCTCTCATTCGGCGGCGTGACAACCAATCTCGTGACAAGGTCTCGTTTCGTGCGTGGCTCACGGAGGACTTGATCGTATAACAGCGGGCTCTGATGGAGGAAACTAATCAGGTCTGCTATTGTGGATATGTTGTGGGGTAGGTAGCGACGACGGCGAGGCCAAATAACCAGGTATGAGAGTGTGTACAGGCCGCAAAAGGCTATCAGCACATAAAATGCGGTGAGGTCGGTGGCAATGCGGACTTGATTCTCGGCGGTGTACCAAAGGGCGACGAAGACGCCGCCACTGAGGATCGGCAAGGCAAGGAATAGGACGCTGACGAGGGAAATGTATGCGACTTGGTAGTGTTTGCCGACGAGAGCGAGAAACGAAACTTCGAAGGGGAGACACGCTGGGTAGGACAGGAGCAGGCTTCTTTCTGCCAAGGCGCCTTCGGGCGTGGACATGGATGCAAAGGGTTGGAGTGCTCGGTGGTATACGTCGATTGGCTGCCAGGCGAGGAAGAGAAAGTTACCGATCAAGCTGGGGATGAAGCTGAAGAGAAAATTGGAGGCAGAGAATCCGTCTGCTGCTGCCAGTGTGGGTAATAGAGGCAGGAAGCCATGGGGGATAGCTTCGTGGACGAAGCTCACGACAACAAAAGCGATGAATAGCGCCAGTAAAATGACGATCCAAGCGATGATGGCGTAATCTCGAAGAAACCAGACTGTCCATCGGAACCGAGAAAACGGAGAATATAATGTTCGCTCAAAAGATTCGTGTCGCAGGATACTCTGCTGTTCCAAGTCTTCAATCGGCCCTGTCCGTCCCATGGGTCGTTTTTCGTTTCGTCGAGGCGATGCTGGTGCTGGCATGTCGCCCGTCGCATATTCCTCACCAATGCCGTAGAAGATATCCTCTTTATCCATCAGTCGCCAGTATCCAAGTCGCAATGTTCGTTGCGGGAGTATATCTCGCACGGAAGCAGCTGTTTCGGACCCTTCAAAGTCGCGTAGAATGTTGGATCGTTGAATAAGGGGAATTAGATCTGCGTGGCAAACGGGGTCCCAACGTAAACCGGTCCAACTTCGGATAAATCTAGCCATCATCAAGCTGAGACCAATAACCAAAAATGCATAAACACCGACGACCGACCAGCCAACAGCCTGAGAGGTGGTCCATCTCCATACACCATGACTGTTGATTGTATAGTACTTGGCCTGGAACAGACATGCGATCAGCGGGATGCTGAAGAAATTTGTCAACCATATCGCCAACAAGCCAAACGCAACGAGTGGCTCCCCGTATCGGAAATGCGAAAAGTCTGGAAGGAGGTGGTTGCGTGATAGAATCGAGAGGTTTTGAAGCACGCCGGCTTTTTGTCGTTCCGACGCCATGATGCAGAATGGCATGACGCGGTAGATGGCAGCCTGAACGACCAGATTCCAAAGCACAATCAAGCCCGCCAGCAATTGAGGAAGATACTGCGTGATGAAGTACTGTCTAGTGCCGACGCCATCCCAGTCCCAAATGCCGCTATGTCGTTGTGACCACACATTGCAAAAGACCGCAGCAGCAATCATCCACAGAACCAGGAAAACAAAAATAGTCAAAGCCCACGGCCTCAGAACCACAGGCACAAAATCGAGAGGTGGATTTCGAGGATCGTGCACACCAGGCTCAACGGCTACAAACACTGCTTTTCCCTGTTTCTCCGACAGACCTGTATTTGTTGCGGGTGTATATCCCTGACGACTTCCCGGCTTCCCAATTTCGACCGTCGTAGGTCCAGTGCGATGATAATACCCCAGATTTTCGTCCGGCACCACCCTTTCAACTGGGTAGTCTGACCTGGTACTCAGCACTGAACCATGTCTACCAACGCCAGCAACCTCCTCATCGCGGGTCAACTGGTCGATCGCAAACCGAAGGTAAGGACTATCATCCACTCCAGGTGTAGTAGCACTAATGTGTTTCCTCGGATCCTGAATCTGAGTCTGCGTCTGTCGAGGGCTGACTTCATTCACTTTCGTGCCTCCAAACCGCACCAAATTCGACCTTCCTGGCGGCGGAGGGTTCTGGACTGTCATATTGCCGTTGTCTACCGATCGAGAATGCTGAGCCACGTTGGCCGAAGAATGCTGTCCCGAAGAATTTTGTCCCGAGGATGAATTGTTCATGTGAGACTGCGGAGTCGCATACCGCACAACGGTGACCTTGCTATTCTCCGAACTCCTGTCTGAAGAAGACTGGTCGGAAGGGAGCGAGAAATAATCGTCCGATGCGGCGACGGATTGTTGTGAGTTTTGATGCGAGAGTTGTGGTTTGCTTGCTGCGAGCAGTCAGTAAAATAAACCTTACCGGAAAATTTGTGAGGGGTTGACATACAATTAACGCTCTTTAACCTCGCAACCTCAGAAGTATTCATCTCGCTGAATCAACCCTAAGATTCGTTTGACGGTACAACTCTGGGAGTACGGTGGCAATGACAACACCAAGAATGCATCCATTTTTTTTGTCGCTAATGGGCCCCATTCCGATTTATTGTAGAGTTTTCATGCTGGCTGGGAGCTGTCACTTTCCACTGTCTTGGGTACGTAGACAGGTGGTTGGGTGCGGGGTGGCTGGTCTGCCCGTAACTACGTATAATAACGACTTCCCAGCCACCGATGTGGCACCATACTACTGGTCACCACGCCACTTGATGCAAGGCGTTTGATACATATGAATATCATGTGTTATTATTGGTACGAAAATTTATTTTACTTTCTTTGTCGATGCATCATTTTGCATTGATTATGGATGGTGGCTGACATGTGTCGGTCGGCCCTGTCCTCGTTGTATGGCTCGGCGCGGGCCGAGACCGAAACCTTGTCTGCCAGCCCTTATCAGGGTCGAAGCTAGGGTCTACGACATTCAATGCCTCTCAACTTTGCACAAGACGCGGTCATCACGGATCAATCAAACACGCTCAAACCAAATCCTGCCCTCTTTGCCCATCTCCTCCTCATACCCAATCCCCAGTCTCGCTGGTTTGCCGTCTGCGCCTATCGCGAACTCCGCGGGATATACACTCGGTGCAAAGGCGCCTAGGTCACCGTGATGCGAGGAATAGATAATGAAATGGTTACCGCTGACATGGGAGAAGATGAGATTTGGTTCGGACCACGTGATGAAGCTGCGGTCTGCGTGCAGCATTCCTGGCCCTGCTTTAGGGTTGATAGTGATGGTTAGGGATTGGTAACCTGGGTGCGTGTAGGTGCCTGCATATGCGGAAAGGGGGAGTGTTGATGGGAGAGCTGGGGAGGGGAGGGAAGGGTAGAAATGGGAAATCGCGTTTTGATATTTCGATTTTGTGCGGTCGATCGATTTTGTGTTACTGTCAACGTCAGCTATTAATCCACAAAGAAGAGAGTGAGAAGACGCACAATGCATCCCAATCAAACCTCTTCTCGGCCGGCACACCCAACTTGTCATCAATCAACTCAAAGGCGATCTTCTTCGCTGCAAAATTCGACGTCACAGCTGTATTCCCGAGTATTGTAACGGCATACTTTATCTCTGGAAAGAGGATCAGTTCCGCGCCAAAGGCATTCATGCCGCCGGTATGCTCATAGAATTGATGTCCCTGATATACACCCGTATTCCAGCCAAGGGCGTATGCCAGGGGCCCCGTAAACGGGCCTTCTGCGTCTGTCGGCAGGAGTGTGCGCGGTTCCCATATGGCTTTGTGCACTTCTGACGATAATGGACCTGTTTCGTACATGAGTGCGCGGGCCCATTTCGTATAGTCCAGAACATTAGTAATAACCGATCCTGCGCCTGAGACTTCGTTTAGGGGCATCCATTCTACTTCCTTGAACTTTCTGTCCCCTTTGTCATCGCTATCATCGGAATAAGGATACTCGTACCCTCTTGCCAATTCTGAGTTGGCTGCCAGCGCATCATCAAGACTGAAAAACGTCTCGTCCATCCCCAACGGCGCCCAAATCTTTCGGTTGAGCAAATCACCCAGCCACTCCCCTGTTACAGACTGAATAACATGCGACGCAACCACAAACATCAAATTACAATACTGGAACCTTGTCCTCGGCTCCGCGGTCAGCGGTAAATGGCGTAATGATCTTACAATCTCCCGGACGGCGATGTCGCGGCTCATGTTGTTGTGACCGTAGGCCTGATCGTGGCGCGGTAGACCTGTTCTGTGGGACAGGATGTCTTCAAGGGTGGTGTGTTGCGTGGCATAGTCGTCTACGAGGACGAAGTCGTCACGGATGAGTTGGCTCACTGGTGTTGTCCATTGGATGTGTGGGTATTTATCGTTGTCGGCGACGAGTTGAGCTAGTATGGCAGCGGTAAACGCTTTCGTAGTGCTGCCTGCGTAGAACAGAGTTGACGCAGTAACAGGAGTGGAGGGAAAAGACGATATCCCGTATCCCTTTGAATGTCAGTCGATGTCAATGGATTGGGGGTGAAGCATGGGATACCTCAGCCCAGGTGTGGTCACCGTCGACTACCCCAATGGCTACGCCGGGGACGTGCCATTTTTGTAGGGTTGAGTGGACGAACTTTTCGAACGAGGCGTTCAATGAAGAGTTGGATTGCATTGGGATCCTGCGGAGCACCATGTTGTTTCTTTTTTGATGTTGGTGTTGGTGCTGAGTGATCGGATGCTGAACAAGTTGTGTATTAAGATGCGGGGTAGACTTTACTGTTGCAGTCGATCAGTCAATTAGGCAACAACAAAAATCGTTGGAAGCAAATGCATAATTCATATGTCTATACAGTTAAGAAAGAAGCTTCCAAGGTTAGGATTGAGTTAAGCTGAATCTTGATAAGGGAATTGTGGACCCGGCAGACTGATAACCCCTCACAGTTGGAGTAGTTACCTACAACCAACTCATCTCATGACTCATCTTATTGACATACTATACTTAGATACCGAGATATATTCCATCAATTGGTGTTGCATAAGTTTATGTATTCTTCTTGCACAGAAAAACTAACCGGGCATCCTTTTCAATGTACACTCAGTACACCAGTTCACCGCGATATATCTAATAAAATACTAAAATGGAAACCCAATTTCTCCCACCACCCAACCCAACCCTCCCCTTCTGGATCACAGACCGCTCTCCTCTCGACCAAATTCGATATACACCAGATCTCCCTTCAAGATCAGACATCGTCATAATCGGCGCTGGATATGCGGGCATCAGTCTTGCCTCTCACTTGTTGAGATCCGCGCAAAGAGTTACATATATATGGAATTGATGGTGTGTTAGATCTCCGGAGTCAAACGCGCAAAAACACCGTTTTTGTCTACGACAGGTTCAAAATGGCCCTATGAATTCATCATGGTCTGCTACGTGCCGTTTTGCGGCTTGGAGGCGACAAAGTGAACATCCAAAACCACTACACCCGTCCTCTCCGACTCTGCAACAGAAAGTGTATACACCGTCAATACATCCCGCGGCACAATCTACGCGAAACAAGTGGACTATACGACAATTGCGTATACATGCGGTCTCGTCCCCGAATACGCGCCCTCAATAATCCCAACTAGGGGCATATTTCTGTTGCAGACGGAAAAAGGCCACCCCTGCTATCACAGACATATATCCTTCGTCTTGACGCAAGCGATGGCGCAGATTACATGTATGCCCGCTGCCCAATAGAAGGCGCCACTGACCACTAGGTTTAGATGCGTGTATGAATCGATCAATCAATCAATCAATCAAGAGCATCTCAAGCATAGCCATGCAGAAAAATCGGGGCAAGTAGATCAGCATTCTTGAAAATGCATGTGTGAAGGAGCATCCGCAAGCAAAGTCCTTCGGAAAGGGCGGCGAGAGATCTGGGTTAGAGAGGAGCTGTTTTATGTCAAACACAATAACTATTTTCTAGATCATGAAAAGATTGCCGATCAGCCTACCACGATCCAAAAAGCCGGAATAGTTGGACTACCGACTACGTGGTTAGAAAATCGCGTAATCGAAGATATAGTCGAGCATATGGAAATACTCTTAGAATGATACAGAGCGAGGACTGGGTACTAAAGGATCGAGTCAGCTGGGAGTATGGTTAGCTATTCACCTTCTCATGTGAAGTTTTCATTCTTATTCAATCCGGAAATATCGATGGCGCGCTGGCTAATTTCTCGAGACAATGTTGTGATACGAGCTTGACACACTTTGGGTAGAGATTTTGATATGAAGTTTGCGCCAGCTAGATATAATGGTACGTTGTTGGTAAGAAAAGGGTATGTAGATCGAGCCAGGACATATTGGAGATCTCCAAGAAGGACGTGTAGCTGATCGCCACTTCCATCATTCTCAGCACTATATTCAACGGTCCAGGCCGCTGCGTATGGTCTGACACCCGAAAGATACCTCATCCGGTTCGCACCCCATGACGGCCTCTATTGATCCGTGGAAAATAATATCGAGACTGTTGCTGCTAACAGTTGTTTTCAGATTTGCATGATTAAGGACCGCTGGATTGATACGATAATTGATTTAGGTGTGCTGCTAGAAAGGCCATTCACTGTAGATTATGTTTGTCGTAATAAATCTTATAAAGAGTGAATCTCTAACTATAATCTTCCATAATACATGTAATCGAACAAAGAAACATAGTTGGCCCATCTTGGATTTAGATAGCGCATTCTAGAGGTGGGATGATCCACTAGTTTTATTTCCATTATACGAGAGCTACTGTTCCAGCAGGAGGAGGTAATACTAGTTGATCTCCATCGTGAGAGAAGGCCTGTTGCAAAGGTGGGAAGAAATATTGTGCGATCACTTCCTTCGCGCCGCCTGGAATCATCTCCTTAAAAGGCCAGAAATGTGAGATGAACTCACCCTCACAATCGCCAGAGCCAGGATAGCGGTTCGCCTCAGTGCAGGGTAGGAATTTAAGCTCATCCGGATAGTCGTATCGAAGGTATTCATTCAGGACAGACTGATCATGCGCATGTGTTGTTCTCCACTTCGCGCAGCCTTCGTAGCGCTTCTCATCCGGACACGTCATCCATGCGTCGAAGAATTCTTCGCTTCGAGGAGTTTGGTGTGCAATTATGACGCCGGAGTTGAGGTTGACGTCTCCTTTCCCATTGTGAAAGATAGGGCTAGTATCGGGGTCTAACGCCAAGGACAGTGTCTTATCAGGAGAAATATCCCATCGATTCATAAGCCATTCAAGCGGTAGATGCAGATGTGTGAATATAGCATCCCCATCCATAAAAACTACCCAGTCATACGTCTTGATAGCCTGGCGCATTGCTGGGACTTTATTCCATCCCCCAAGATAGAGAGGACTAACGGGCGTCTGCACGAGTTGGTAGTCATATCCATGGAGCATAGCTTCACAAAGAGAACGTTAGCTGGGTACATTACTCCTCAACGCCTTTTCTTTTCAGTCAATATACTAACCATATATATAATGGTTCAGCCTCCCGAAAGTCAGGCCGTGCAATTCATCGGTGGAAGGTTTTTTCTTATCCAACAATCCCCCCGAGTCATTGAGAATCCGATTCTCCACGTCGAGGATAAGAATTTTCCTTCCTAGAGAGTAGGTAAACCTCGGGCTTTTGGACGGAAGCTCGTAAACTTGACCCGTTCGGCTGGTGAAGCTTTCGGCTGTAACGGGATGGATAAGGGGCTTTATAAGGTTGCAGATTCCACGTAAAGATTCGGGACACGTGTGAGAGGAGGCCATCCAGGGTTCTGTCGATGATTCCAGTGACGGTGAAGCCATAATTTCCTTTGATGCTGGCGTTACGTGCTGCGTAAGCTTATGTACGGAACTATCAAAATAATTCATTGTCAATACTCAGCATTTCTCTCCTCCTACTAGGTGAGGGTGGGTTTCGTACGTAGTGCCAGTGCTGCTGGTACACCAAAGAAGTATCATAGTGATTGTTGCTAAAGCTGCTGCCTTCAAGTACACGGCCTTCTTTCGCAGCCATCCATGGTTGGATGATAGCGAGTGCATTGCGATATTCTCCACAGAGCCACAAAAGTTGGGCCTAGCAAACCTTCAAAGTTGTTGAAATATTAGGCAATTGTCCCATTAAGGTGATGTCACGAGTGTGGGAGAATGATAGTTCGGTTGTGGTTATAGATACGAAATGCTTGAAGTATCGAACCGTGATCAAGATGTATGGGCGAAGACACTAGGAACCTCAGATTGTACGAGAGAATATGTTTGTCGAGAAAGAAACAAAACAATTACTTAGTCTTCTTAGGGATTTGATCCAGACTCGCTCTTATACTAGTTATATATACGCCTCATTTGTATCTGACGGATCACACTGGGTGGAAAACAGGCCCGGTGCCGATCAGGTCCATGTCCCTTATCCAGTCCGACAGATTATATATAAACTCCCCGAGCCTCGCCCCAGCCGCACGAGCTGGCGATACAATTGTCATTAGGTATACGATATATCTCTCTACTTGGAGTGAATATACTTGTTCTTTTTATTTTCTTAATCTTGCGACTGAATTGAATATACTTTAACTTGATGTCATTTGTTCTGATTGACCTTCGAATTTATCGGCATATTCAATTCACCTCTGAAGAGATGATGCTATGAACTCTTACAAGGCTGATTCCAGCGTAAGTATCAGCTCATTTTCGGGGCACAGCTACAGCTGCATGTCTCACACAAGTCGATTTTGTGTGCTTTGATTGCGCGGTCGGATAGTTCACCAGCGGCGACTGAGGCGAACTAAGCGTTTCCTATTGGTAGTTTTCAGCTGGAGAAGGGATAATCCTGTGCGATTGTTGTAGTTAACTCTGGCAAGTGACGGCCAATCATGACAACTAGGCTCCGCTTCCTGAATCTCCTCGCTTTTACTTTATGTGATCTAATTGGATTCATTCATAGGATGTCTCAATATAAAATAATGTTGGACGCCTGAGATGATATCTTTCGAGTTTTCCCTCTTCCCATTTCATTTCCTGTCATCTACAACCACCATACAATCTTACGATACCTTGAGAACAAATTTGCCCCAGGATTCCTTTTGTTCGGATTGTAACGGATCTGGCTTGAAGGACGGGTTTATCTGCTGCAGTTATGAAAAAGAAAGTAAATTGAGAGAGCACTGATGTATTGTTCCTTTCTGTATAGTCCCGATCTTTCCTGGCTCTTATAAATTGTACACATGCTTCTGGTTACTTTTTACGTTGCCGGGTCCTTCGCTACTTAGTCGACGCTGTCTCGCCCGCTTTGATAATCATTATCGAACCCTGGTTAGCGCGATTATATGCCAGAATGGCTGTTCGGAACAGCTCGACTGCAAACATGAGCGAGGCAAACCGCCAGTTATGAGCCTATCGAAGGCAACATTTCTACAAGGTCGAATACCTTTCTACGGATTTTGTGACATTTTAATATCCCAAGGGCCGCATACTTAGGTGCCTCAAGTTTATCACACTCACTGCATGGTTATAATCCAGGGTAACCTGGGCTTGATTGTTGTCTTGCTTTAGTGTCTTCTAAAACCAGGGGGCTGGGGTGTCTAGCTCGATATATAGGAGGTTTGCGCGTCTGCGCCAGGGGTCTACAGGGGCATTGGCCTTTTGGAAACATGACAGCCTATCTATGGTCTATGAATATCTCTGCTGTTAATCTGAATACACACTCGGGCAAGGGACGCATTTCAGTATGAGAAGATCTACATCGTAGTTACGAGCAAAACGAAATTTGTAAGCTTTGATGAATTCTGGATTAGCCATTACTATGACCTCAGTCGTAAATTTTGTTGTGTGAGATCTCCATAAGGTCCAACAAAGCATAAATAAGTACAGGTATGTAGTTTAACTCGATGTAGGAAATAATGCAAAATTGAAGGTATAATGATCACCATTCCTGGCATCTTCCGGTCCCACTTGAGCCCCAAGATAGATGAAAAGGAGCAGGTTCACTGGTAACTTCAACGGTTGTCTTTTGATAAACCTTGCCCAATTCAGCAAGCTCAAAGTCCTGCTGAACAATAGGCACAATACTGTCAGTTAAGATATTGTTCCCGCCATTATAAGAATCAATCAAGTATGTTATTTCATAGTCCATACCAGCTCATGCCCAGCAAAACCCTAACTCGGGCAAATCTACAGTACCACGACAAAAGTGTCCGCACCCCCTGGTATAAGCAATACCCGCGAAAGGTGCAGATACTTTTGTCATCCCACTGTATATGTTTTGTAATAGTCGTTATCATTGTGGTTAAGCCATCTCCTTTACTTGGCGTTAAATGACCAAGTCTCTTATTCAATTGGCTCCAGCTCTGACTGCCTATTAAAATATAAATTTTAGTAGCTAGAATCTAAATGAATCATCAAACTAGGACGTGTAAGCATATATAGAAAGATATTTCAAAATCTAGAACTCGTCATCATAGCCCTAGCGACGCAAAAGTACGCCAGGCTAGGTATTTTGCCTTGCGTTAACAATATTCAATCAGCTGCAAGAAGAAGTGATAAAACAATAAAGAAGATAGATAATCATATAGCTAATA
This sequence comes from Talaromyces sp. PYS2902, assembly GCA_023626235.1. NCBI lineage: Eukaryota > Fungi > Ascomycota > Eurotiomycetes > Eurotiales > Trichocomaceae > Talaromyces > Talaromyces sp. PYS2902. Next base: position 446,204 of record JAMAGP010000009.1, read on the forward strand.
ATATAATAAAGACGTTTTAGACTCTCTATTAGCTATTAGTAAGAATTGTCTAGTTTACTATTTACTAGCAGAGATAAAAGAACTATTAATAAGAAATTTTATGATATTATCTTAGTGATAAAAGAATATTACGAGGATAATTTAGAGGATAGTTTAGCACTATAGTGAGCCTTCGCATTTTAGAATATGATAATGCTGCAAGCAAATTTAAGTGGTAAGAGCTAATATGAGTACTACATGTTTAGTATACTCTTAGGTAGCGAGTGGGAGGACTTATAAGTAAGATATGGCATATTCCTCGTGGTCTTCAGTACTCCTCGATACTGGTAGTAATCGAAGGCATGCTCAGTGAGCTTTGTAAGGCCCATGGATCTGATCACAGCGCTCAGGGGTGTGCTCAGCTCTAATCAGGAGGGAGTAAAAGTGGCGACGGGATGGGCATTCAAACGGATTGGAAAAGCCGCCAGGCGTCAAGAATAATCAAGTACGTAGGTTTTGTTGTATGCTGACGCCGGAAGTAATGGGCTACTCATCCGCCACAAATTGGCCCAATCCCCACGCCACCAAACCAGTTCATAGCCGTTGGCTTCAATGGGCACGGCATGCCCGTAACCTTCCTGTCAATAAAAGGACTAGCAGAAACGATCCTCCACAACACGCCCTACACACAAACTGGGTTACCGCGAATCTACGAAACCAGCGCTGAGAGACTCGAAGCTGCACGGCTGGGGAAGGAAGGTGGGGATATCCTCCATTTCGAACAATAAACGAACCGTGTAGTAGATAAATATATACAATGCAAACGACAATGGTATCAACCATGTTTAACAACGACTATACCCAGCCCTAACACCATCGAACAGAGAAACGCGACCATGAACGTCACGGCAACCATAGTGCAACAATGCCGTTGATTCAAGCGTCGCTCTTTGCGCTCGAGGAGGCGGTCGCAGGCGGTACAGTGAAAGTGACCTTCTCCTCCGTCTAGCCTGTCTCCTTCTTCGGTGTGTTGTTGGTGTTGGTGGAGGTGCACATCGTCGGGTTGTTGTTGTTGCTGCTCAATGTCGATTTCGGTATGGCCTCTGGTCTCGATTTCTTCGGGTTGGAGGAGGTCGGCTTGCGGGATGGATGTGTACTGTATTTCAGTCTTAGTAGAGGTCATTAATGGCGGACGGAAGGATGGGGACGCACGCCAGAGGAAGTATTGCCGGGCCTTTCGTGCCCCGCAAACAGGTCCTCGTATGCCGGCGCCGCTTCGGTGGGAATGGAGGTGCCCATTGTTCTTGTGCTGAATATCGTATATTGGTTGCGCAATGCTGTCATATGTTCTATGATTCAATTGAGGTTCTAGTTCGTATTGAGTGTTGTTTGAAGTGTTGTGGTAGTTAAACTGCTGCCTAGCTGCGTCGACGGCTGTGCACTGCGGCCTGGTGCCTGAGGCAGCAACTGCATCTTGATCGCGATGCGATAAGATCAAGATCTCTCCTACGGCGTACAAGTCGAGATCAATAAAACAACGAGTCGAAGAACAACATCAATCGATCAATCATGCATCTGCATTTGTATCTCCGATGCATCCTTCAATCATGCATCACCATCTGATCATTCTACCTTATCTCGCGCAAACTCCCACCCAATTCAACCTACCCACAGCAACCCGCGTATTCAATGCGCCACCTCTAATCCTCAACACCACTGTCTTCGATACGACACCCATCCACACTGCTCAGAGCGTGCTAGGTACCGCAACTCCGTACTGACAAATCGGTGCATTGACAAATCGGCGCATTGACTAATCGGAAACCACACGAAGCGCAAACTTCCATGTGGATCACAAACAATTCCAAATCATACTAATAAGCCGCATGCCCAGTTCGAGCACAACAACGAATCAAAGGCGCAGCTGCACAATTCCAAATCTTTTTTATTTGGCAGTTAGTACAAAGCATGCTGTAAGTAAGTAAGCAATCTGAGTAAGCCCATTAGCTAGAACTCAATGATGGGAGCCAACTCCGTCACTCCGCAACTCCGTGACGTCGTGGACTTCATTCGACGGATTGACCCCTCCTCCTCTGTGAATGAGGTAGAAAGTCGAAGTATTTATACCCTTCGACCACACCACACTTCGTCAACAAGGTACTCTCTTTCATCATTCAATTCACTCACCAAGTAGCCAATCAATTGATCAATTGATCAATCAGCCAACCAACCAATCATTTCCCTACAAAATCGAAACGATACACAATATGCCTCTTACAGGTCACTGCCTCTGCGGCGCCGTCACGTACTCCATTGACGTCGACGCGCCCCTCATCACGGGCTACGACCACTGCGACGACTGCCAGCGCCAGACCGGCTCTGCTTACTGTACGCCCACCCCCCCTTCCCTTCCCTTCCATCCTTTCCCAATTCCTTACTAATCTATGTCATGTGATTCTGTAGCATTGGTCGCCGTCGTCCCCAAAGCAAAGCTTACAGTCAACGGCCCCACCAAATCTTGGGCCGGCAAAGGCTCAAGCGGAAAGGCCGTTCATCGCATTTTCTGCAGCGAATGCGGATCCCCCATTGCGCACGACCCGGATGCTGCGCCGGAGATTATTGCTATCAAAGCGGGCACGTTGGATAGTGAGATTAAGAAGAATCTCAAACCTGTAAGTTTCTATCCCACCGCAGGGGGCCAGAAAGAGAAAAAGGAAGAGGGCTAATTGGTGGCTGGATAGGATACCGAGATCTGGACAGTCGGAAAACTTCCCTTCGTCAAGGAGAGCTTGCCTCATGCGTTTGAACATATGCCTTCGTAAATCCGCTACCACCACTAGCACTACAAAATCTACGAGTATAGAGAGGAGAAGATAGGATAGTATGTAGTGAAAATGAATGATGAAGAATTTCTATGATCAAAACGCCGTCCTACATCAAGTATGGTAGCTTCCAAGGTTAGTTGAGTGTGTAGAAGAGAAAAGTCTTTCAAAGCCCGCTGTCGTATACCGACTGCCCTTTAAATACATGCTGGCATGTATGCAGAGCAGGCAGATGGATCCATCCAAAGAAACAACAAGTAACTCCAACGTATCAAAAATGTCATAAACAAAAAAGGCCGGACGGTTTATATGTATATAGATCGAATAAAGAATGTATCGTACATGTAGATCAAATGTAGAAGAAGGAATAGACGAACACAAAGATTGTAAATAATGTCGCGAATGTGTACTCAAATTCGAACCAGGCTTCTTGGCCTGCGAAGGCGATTTTCTTGCTTTGTGGCGTTGGGTGCGCGACGCCGGTTTTGGGGTCGCGCTGCAACAGATCTTCGCGATCGGGCATTGAAGGTGGATCAATGGCGTAGGCAATGGGTGTCCACAGGGAGGTGATGACAAACAAGAATGTGACGGGAGGCCAGAAGGCGTGCGTGATCAGACACAAGAAGATATTCTTGAAGTTGTTGGGGTCGTTCTGATAGAAGCAGCGATAAGACGACAGGCACACGGCAACGATGGTCATGTAGACAAACGCGAAGTGGAACATGGCCATGTAGTTCACCAGAATCGTCCAGAGACGACGAACCATTCCCTTGCGGCGTTTGGGGTCACGCTCTTCGAGAGCAGAACCCAGGGAACCCGTAGGCTTGAAGGCTTGGGTTTGTCCGCCGAGCCATTTGGGGAGGAAGAAAGATCGGATGATGCACAGCGCGAGATAAGGCGACATCCACATGCCGTAGCGGGAACCGCGCTGGCCGGTGTGGTAGCCGGCGGGAATGAATAACGCAAACTCACAAAGACGGTTGCTCATGGTGGATGCGAAGCAGGCCCAGATCAAATATTTGAGCTGCTCTGTAGTGGCATAGGCAACAAGAGGGCGCCCCCAAATCAAAATAATCGGAATGGCGAAGAGAGAAGCGGTGAGCAAAATAGTATACAGACTGAGAGTGGCGTACAAGAAACCAGAAAATCGCTGGGCAAAGGACATTTGCTTGATGGCGTCGCCCCAGAGACAGAACTTGAGCTTGAAGGCAGTGTCGACGGTACCGATAGCCCATCGAGTACGCTGCTTCAAGTGACCGCCATAATCTTCCGGAACAGTACCAAATTGCAAAGCTTCATGAATATACGCAGTCTTCCATCCCTTACCCAGCATCAGCGTCGAAGTAGCGACATCCTCAGCCAGAGAGCCAAGAGGGAATTGACCAATGTCATCCAAAGCCTCGCGACGAACAACATACCCAGAACCAGTGCACCAGGCGACGCCAAGAGCGTCCTTGATAGGTTCGATCACATGCACGAAAAAGTCCAAGCTTTGTGCCAAGGGATCGGCAGGGGGACAGTTGTAGAAAAGCTGGGGGGGACAGACAAGGGCCATCTTGGGGTCGATCAGCAAGTGAGGGAGCGTCGCGCGGAGCCATTGTTGTTCGGGGATCTGTCAAGTCAGCAAGGGGTGTTCTTTCTGCAAATTGAATTAAGAGGGAAATTTACCATATCAGCATCAAGAGCAGCCATGAATTGACCGGCTCCACCCGGCATCAGACGGGTCTGCTCCAGACCGTAGTTGAGATTACCAGCCTTAAAGTGGTGAGGAACGCCAGGAATCTTGGTACGAGCCATGTAGTGCACATTCGGGTAGGTCAGCGCCAACTGACGTACCGACGCCTCGAGGCTGGACGACTTGGCGTCATCCAGCACAATAACCCTGAACTTGTCGATGGGATAGTCCTGATCAGCCGCAGCGTGGACAGTGTCGATGACGACCTCGTCCTCCTCACCACAGCAAGTAATAAAAACATCCACGTTCGGGCAGTCGTCTCCCGTAAGTCGCAGCTTGGGGCGCTGTCGTCCTTTCAGCGCCCACATCGTCCAGGCATTGTGCATCATGGACGGGATCGCAGTAGCCAGCTCCAACGCGATAAACACCCAAGCACCAGCATAAGTCTGGTGAGCGGCATTCTGCGCAAGAATAACGCACGTAATACGTAAGACAAGGTAGAAAACATATATAGCTGTATTGCCGAAGGTCAAAAACGGCACAAGCATGTACACATATCGTCGCCAGCCCTTCCAGATGTCAGCGTCGTCTCGGTCAGCGACACGTGCGATCGAGCCTTGCTGGACCCAATCTTTGGCGTACAACGGGGAAGGAGGTTGGTCGACAAGCGCCGCCAGACTCTGGTGGCTTTGGAAACTCTGGTTGTTTTGGTACTGTCGACTGTGTCAGCACTAACATCCATCTATTGTTACACGAAGAAGACATACGAATGCAGGAGTAGCTGATCTCGACCCGGCGGGTGTACTCGACACGCTATGAAACGAGTCGATATGGCGGTCATGTCCTCTTCGACTCGGCAGCGGCCAACCCGTTTGATGGGCACCCGGCGAACCCAGCGGTGTTCCAACGGGCGAAACGAATTCTTCAGTTGGCTGCAAACCCGGTCTGACCGGTTTGGGCGGCGATCGGCCCATATGTCGTTCGTTTGGGTCGTAGCTGTCGTTCATATTCACAGTGTTCATGTATGCGGCGTCTTGGCCGTGGCCGTGGCCGTGATTCAGCACGTCAAATTCGACCATTTCCTCGCCGTATCCGTAGTTGTTGTTTCCGTAGTAAGCGTTGGGGTTTGCATTTCCATTATTTCCGTTAGCATAGGGGGGAGTCGGTCCCCCGTAGTGGCCATTATGATAGCCACTCATTGTATTATCGACGTCGACAGGATTGTTACAAGTGTAGCGAGTGTAGCGGTATGCTGATTAATAGTGCATCGAGGCGATAAGCGGCCTCGTATAGTCGTCGAAAATTGCGATTATGTGTACGCCAAACAATCAGATATAAACGAGTGTGGGAGTTGGTTGGCAGTAAGAAGTCAAAACATATGTAAGCAGCAAGCAGCAGAACTCAACTCAACTCAAAAGTTGCTCGAGTTGAATTAGCAGTGGAAGCTCGTGTGAGCAAGCAGTAAAGAACAAACAAGAAAGAGGAGAAAAGATGGATGAGACACTGGAGGCCCACGGATGGCTTATCTCTGGACCAGACTGTACGATACAGTCGGTACTGGATACATCGTGGAAATACTGATACAGAGGTATATAGTGAGCCCATATTAAGACGCGGTGATTCGCCGACTGATCGAGTATCAGGCAGGGTAACAAACTGACTGGTAACATGATCCGTACAGACAAATACAACCATTGAGTCATTTCAGCCAATCAGAGTGTTCAATCAAATCGTTTAATGATGACGGCGGGGCCTGGCCCGATTGGGACAATTGAGTGTGCTGCGGGGAAGTATGATTGGTCGAGGTAAAAAAGAGAAGCTTCCGTTTGCAGCCGCTATTGGCCTGTTGGGACACACCAGCTGTGGTGGACGCCCCACGCGTGCCTGATCGGTTCTAGGGCTCGCAGTAGCGTCACGCCGGCGCACAAATGTTTCACTTCGATCGACGGCTAATTAATTCTGTACGTGTACGTACGCTGCCTGTCTCTGCTGCGCGTTCTCCCTAGGTGGCAAGTCATCAATGCGTCTCCGGAGCCGGCAGCCCTGGGAGCACCACAATAGCCCTGTAGGACTCGGCTCCCGGTATTCAGGTCAGCCGTTTCATGCCGTTGCATCCTTGGGTCCTCCGCTCCATCCATTCATCAGCCGCCCCAGAGTACGTAGGCACAGTCGTACATAGGACGTACACAGCATGTCATTACGGGTCAGTTACGCATACACAACCGGCGAGGTAGAGAGTCTTCGATGCACATCCCCAGCAGTTCACACTGCACATCGAGTCTGCCCAACGCAGAATAGGAAATTGCAAATGCGGCTGCATGGATGGCCGCTTCACTACACGCCGAGTGGATAGCCAAGCCATCTAGTCGTACTGGACTCCTATGTACGTACTGTGTATACTCCGCAGTATGTACTATCTGCTGCGCACATAGTACTCGTAGGATGCAAACAGCGAACGTCATCGTCATGACCAGAACGGAGGCCCGCTGTGGCTTGGTGGGACTGTCTCGCCCCTTTTCTGGCTGTACTATCAGGACGGTTCATGCGTAATTACCGTACCGGCGATAGGCTGGAGTCCCGCGGCGGTATCGATAACATCGCTGGATTAGTGTCTGATTGGCTGCTGCCGGTCATCCGGTACCGTCCGTACCAGCAATACCGATCCAGGTACCACTGGCCGGTCTCAGGCTTGGCGGCTCTGTGAGCCACTGCGGGCTTGCCTTTGTGGGCTGTGGATGAGACACGAAAAGTCTTCAACCAGGACAAGCTACTCATATACTCTAGTACGAGCAAGAAAAAGAAAAGACAAAAAAAAAAGGAAAACCTGCAATTAGACTCCAAGTGGGACTGGATGAAAATTTGATGCAACGCGACGCGCTGACTGGCCCTTACGTATGGTAGCACTGTTAGACACGTAGTAATAATAATGGTAGAAAGAACTGGGAGCAATACGTAGTAGTCAGGGGAAGACTAAACGGCTAAGAATAGTAGCGGCTCACCTGATTCAGTCCCAGCGCTGATAAGCCGGCTGCGCTTCTGCCATTGGTCACGCCCCCGTAGTCCGTGAGGCGCCCTTACAGATTGCGAGGAGCACCATTTGCGTAGTTTTTATCTATGCGTATCTTTGTCTCACTTTTGGATACAGTCATTTAGAGACCTGCCACTGATTGTTACCAGCCACGACTGATTGCTACCGGCCACGGTTTACGATTCACTGCAATCACACTGATACTGCGTCGACCAAGTACATCTCATTTTCCTCACGGTATAGATAGCTGTGAAGTCAAGTCCAGCATGGCCTTCCGCTGGATCGTCAACGCAGGCCTCATAGCCATCCCTATCGGCAGCACCCTCGGCGTCCTCTTCGGCATCGACGCATCACGACAAGCATCTGGCCAAAGGCCATTGTTCAGCGGCGGCGACAGCAATAGCGGCACCGGCGGCAGCGGTGGTGGAGGTGGAGGAGGTTCTGGGGGCTCCGGGTCGTCAGGAGGCAGTTCTTGGTCGGACAGCACTGGTGCTTATACCCTAGGAAGTCACTACAATGATACAGAGTTGGGAGTAACATTGTCGCGGTATTGCGATTTGTCGCTGGGAATTCTGCCGCCGGCGAAGGGGGGATTAAATTACTCACGTGAGTCGCATTCTGTGGGGGATAGAACCATAGCTGACAAGAGACTATAGTCAATCCTAATCAATGGGGTGTTGCTGCTGTTGGTGGTACTAACGCCGATTCCCAAATGTGCATGAATGTAAGTATCGGCCATGGTCAAGTCGACTCAACTGACATAGTTAGGTCACTACATTCCTCAATGAGACATATCCCACAAAATTATCCGCGCCGCAGTGGTCAGTCACCTGGCAATACACACCCTTTCCATCGACCCAACCAGTGCACGGCTACCCCAACATCGAAGTATCCGATGGCCTGCCCCTGACACTGTCAGACCTAACCTCATTGAATGTTGACTTGGCGTGGACATACGCCCTGGGCAACACACCCAAAGATACTTCCGACACTGCGGAGTTTGATTCCGTCGCACTCAACACCAACGTTGCCATCGATATGTTTTTCGACAGCGCCAAAGAAAATGCCACTAACAGCTCGATCGCCGAGTACGAAATCATGGTGTGGTTTGCTCATTACGGCGATGCCGCGCAGACCATTGGTAATGCCTCTGGTATCGTAGACACAAAGATTGTCAATACCACTACCTTGTATGTTTTTCTCTGTTTTCTGTGTATAGAAGTTTACAGCAGTGCTAACGTATACAGCGACCTCTACTACGGCAACCACACGGCCAGCGACGACGTCCTTCAGCATGTATACACCTGGGTTGCATCCGAGGACACAGAGTCGTTTACGGGTGACATTGCACCACTCATCGCCGCACTGACCAGCAAGAGTGGCACGCGCTACCCTACGACGAGCGATTACATGGGCGTTTTCGGCTTTGGATCCGAAGCGTACTCCTCCGAACAGAATGTGACCTTTTATGTTCCCAAGCTTCAGGTAGATATACAGACTTGATTTCGCATGTATTATATATATATATACTCTACAATGATGATAATGATAATAGACCATGTTTTTACATTCACGGTGCTTCCCGGGTTCTTGATAGTGACTAAGGCCGGGCCAAAACCACACCCCTCTTCCTCATCGACCTCATCTTTTGGCTAGCTCCCCTCTTGGTCAACAACGCACCCCCCTCACTCAACGCAATTGTCCTTCCAGGGCCAAAATTGGGATTTCCGCCCAAGGTACCAAAGATGTCTCCGATGTAATTGTCCGCTTTGACGCCACACTCAAACGTCTCTTTCCACTCTGCCAGAATCCCCTTTACGACATGCACGCCCGCATTGTAGATGTTCTGAATCGCAATCTCGAATCCATCCTGGTTTGCGTACAGGATGTGATACGCCGGATCTTCGCCAGGGTATGGACGATCAAAGTCCGAGGCCGTGCGCATGACAATGATGCGCGCGAAATCGACGCGTTTGTGGAGTGCAGCACGCAACAATGATTCGAGTGTGGCGTTGTCTTCCTGCGCCGTACTGCAGTAGGTGCCTGTCCCGTTTGTGAAGAGCGCGGTTGTGTTGGCGAATGCTTCACTCAGCAGGTTTCCCGTATAGTAAACATCGGATGTAGCGACGTCGCATTCCACGACGGAAGGCGCCGCGGCACCGGCGCGGTAGATTGTTGCGCCGTCACCATTGAGATAGTTTGCGCGGTACGAAGCAGCCTGCGTGCTGTCCGTCAGATTGCCCTGGCGCGCAAATGCGACGGCTTTGGAGCGGAGGTTGTCGTTGACTTCGAAGACTTCGGTGCCGTAGATACTTTCGGGGTATTGGCCGGGACCATACGAGCCCTGCGCGAAGTAGCCCGTTGACCAGTTGGATGGCATTTCGCGTGCATCCAGTTCGTATTGCAGTGCTACTTGTACTGCGTAACGGGCAAATGTTACGGAGCCTGTGGTTGCGACCTCGGGGCTGATGCCGGCGATGCCGCCGATGAAGAAGTAGGTGTTTGTCAGATCGAATTTGTCGCTGAAGGCGAGGGACGTAATCGATGTGGCGGCGTTGATTTCGCTTTCACCGGTGATCAATTGGCAGATTTCGTGGTCCTCGGTGCAGTGGACGTGTGGGAAGAGAGGCGACAGGCCTGGCACGGTGATGTTGTGTGCGAGGATGTTGAAGTCAGGGATTCCCCACCATACTTCTCCTTCGGGGGCGAACTGTCTCTGATTAGTATAGGATTGTATGAAGCCGAGGGTTGGAGGAATACCATCGAGATGATGAACACCTTGGGGGCGGGCTTGTCGTCGCAGTCGCAGCGCTCGTCGACGGGTGCTGCGCTCACGAGAGCGGCAGGCACAATGGCCAGGCCGGCCAGGATCTGTCTGAGGGAGACCATTTTACCAATTGATCCTCTGCGTAGCGGACAAAGTCTTACAGGTGGAAGCTACAAATTAATAGACCAGGATGTTCGATTGTTTATATACAGCAAAAAAAGATCTCGAAATCGGGGATCTTCGCTGCGCATTCCTTATCAGGTAACATCACGCCTATCAGCCAAGCTTCTGCGCAATTAACTGGTTTATTGGCTTGCTCGTCCTGTTAGCCCTTGGCGAGTGGAGCGAGTTGGTGCTTATCTCTGCCAGGCACAATCTGATTGAATTTTGCGCACTAACAATTAATTTACCCACTCATATCCACCAGATAAGAACACGAGTGGCAGGATTGGAAGCGCAGACTGATGCGGAAGGTCTTTTTACACTGCCATGTGCGACGTCGGAATTCGCCGAATTTACCAATTTCTCTTTGTTTGCATAATTCAATTAACTACAGACTTCTTATCTCGGTAAAACGCCTCGAGGCTTATTCCAGGTACAATCACAGGAGCGGTGTTAAGGAACCAACGCAACCACTCTCCCCGGCCCGGCTTCGCTCGCCGCAACCTCAAATGCCTCCTCCCATTGCTCCAGGGCATATTTCTTCACGCTCCCGTAATCGACTCTCAGTCTCCCACTCTCGACCAATGTGATGAGTTTCAGGATGTCGTCGCGCTCGTACATCCATTTGCCCTTGATGGTCATGTTGGCGTGCATTACGTAGCCCAATGGCAGCGCGACGTCGCCTTTGATGCCGCCCATGAGCGACACGCGACCACCATGTCTGACCGACAGAATGCCGCTCCTCAGATGCGTGGATTCTGAGGCCGAGGGCGGCGAAATGTCGAAGAAGACGTCGATTGGGAGACCGAAGCTGGCGATTGCGGCCGTGTCGGTTTGGATGTTGTTCGTTAAGAGGATTGTCTCGAGTCGGCCACCGCTTGCCCTCAGGTTGCTATTGGGATGGTCGGATTTGAGTTGCTGTAGCGCAGAGGTATTCCGACCCATAGCGATAACGTTCGCGCCCATGGCCAGTGCAACCCTGACTGCGGCGCTGCCAAACATACCCGTCGCAGGCGCAATGAGTACAGTCTCACAAACATCAAGTCCGACGTCTCGAAGACCGCCGTATGGAACCGCAAATGATGTGAGGTGTAGTAATTGTTCGGCTGAATACCCCAACCCCGCAATATCTCCCTCAGGAGCAGATGAAGGCGAACCCAGAAGCCTCTTCTCATCGAGTTTGAAGCAATTCTCAAGCGGAAGTTTCACGTATTCGGCATACGTAGAATCGCGCCACTCGCCGTGGACCATCCTCTTCGCAGCCGCCGAATGGCCATCGTGAACTCCAAGCAACGCGCCAATGTCTTTGTTGTCTCTGCCTCGTAAGTAGATATCACAGAGCACTAGGTCGCCCGTCTGTAGGCCTGTAGCGTCGTTTGCGACCGCCACGACACGGCCGATTGCGCCGCTGCCGGGGATGGAGGGTGTTGGTAAGGTGTACTTCCTGACACCGTTGTAAATGTCGCGTGAGTAGGAAAGTAGGCCAGCGCAGAGCACTTGGATGATTGCGCTGCCGGGCACGAGTTGGGGCGTTGGATGGGTTGGGTCGACGTGTAAGGGGGAGCCGATTTGGGTGAGGATTAGGGCTTTGTGGGTTGGAGGTAACATTATGAGATACCGATTGTTGTTCTGGACGGAGCTGGTTTATTGAGTGATACTACTAGTTATTGATACTGAGATGATAATTTCCTCCCAAGTTGAACGCTTTTTACCTCCCTACTTATACGAATTCCGTCAATCGTAAACTTGTATGAAGCAATCGGGTACGGAGCCAAGAAAAGAAACCCGTTCCCGATGTACTTTGGGCTTGCGGGCTTAATACCTGGAGTTTGGCTGTAAACACCGAAATGTCAATTTTCTTGTATACTAGTGATCAGTTTTATTCGAACATAATAGGATGCGAAGAGCATTAAGAAGTTTATGGAGGAATTATTGCACCGAACCTACGTTGATATTGATCGTGGTCAATTTGAAGGGGATTTCGGGGTTTAAGATACATTTTTCAGTTCCGATACATTGACAGCTGAGTATCCTAGCTATTTACAATCTTGGGATATAACATTGAAGATATCACATTTAAACATCGAACCCAGCATATACACTACAAAGGAACAACTGGCTACTCGAGGGTGGATTAGGCAGTCGCCTTGATATAAGGAATACCAGTAAGCTTAAACGTCCTCTCATTCAACACAGGATCCTCCACTGGCCCGGATCGATTCTTAGGGCACAACTTTCCATCTCTCATCGCATCATTTGATGGCGCGACATGTTGTGCGTTTGGCCAGTGAGTGGTTCCCAATCGTTCTACTTCATTAGTTTCACGCCTCTATAATAAAAAGGGGAAAAAGACATACTCTCAAAAGCACCCTTTTTCCTAATCAAATCCTCCTGCGACACACCCCTTACTGGCATATAGCATGTATAAACCGCCAAACGATCCTGTTTCGATGTCGGTGGCACATTGTAATGCGGTGTCCTCGAATCCCAAACAATCAAATCACCCGGTTCGGCACATACTTTTTCCCATTTGAGGCCGTGGTCGGCGAGCCATTTCATCCCGTTGTCGGTGAAGCCGAACCATTCGGGTGTCCAGGCGGGGATGCGTGGTTCGTCGGCCATTTCGCGATGGAACTGTTCAGACAGGATATGACCGCCTTTGCAGACTATGAGCCCACCGTCGTTGGGGCCGCAGGGGTTGAGATTTACAAGGCCCTGGAGGCAGCGGAAACCGGGTTTGGACGGGTCCTGGTCTTGGTGTGGCCAGGGTTTGTTCTCGGGGAGGTCTTCGCGACTACACAACCGCCTGTCAGTCCGTGGCTTCTAAAACATATTTGGGCTCTGGGATAGGTAAGGCATACTTGGCAAATCCGACGTTGACAACATCAAAGGACACAATCAAATCCTCGTCCTCGTACACCTTTGCAAACGTATCGATGACACCAGGCTCGCCGCGAATGTCCCATACCCACTGCTCATGCGTAACGCCGTATCCGAGGATCATGCCCTTCTCGTTGAGGACGGGTAACATGTCCCGTTTCACTGTAGAGGGGTCATCACGTTTGAAGCCGAGGCCGCTGTCCTCAAAGTTCATTAGTATGCACGTTTTCCAGTAAAGGTATGTGGAGGAGAACGTACAAGCCCTCAAGATAACTCAGAAATTTGTCGGCGTATCTGTCAGCGCGGTCACGCGGAACTGCACCTTTGATAACTGCGTAGCCGTCGCGGTTGAGTTGGTCGCGAAAGTCATTGTAGTTTGTTGGACGGCCGTCGAGGGCCATTCCGAGCTTAGGGCCCTGGAGGGTGGTTTGGGTGGTTGTTGTTGTTGTTGTGGTGGTAGACATTTTGATGTATCTTTTGTCTAGATGCTGGATTAATGGAATGACTTGTTGATGATCAATGGTGATTTAAATGCTGATACTTACATGCATTTACATTATGGAGGCAATGTCGGGCATTGTTTCAGACTAGTCGACGGTCATGAGAGTGATCCTGTTCACAGCATGAACGGTTGATGCGCCCACTCGGAAGCTGCTCGGTCGTCTCCTCGGGGCTTAAATTAGGGCCAGGTTCGGATGTTTAGCGGCCGAAGTCGTCGGAGGAACACCGAGTCGGGATATGCATGCTCCCAGTCAAGAAGTAGTCTTATGGGTCATTCTATCAGTAATAGCGTTTTTAAACTTGGCTTCCCCAGATTCATGGCCATGTGACACGCGCAAGGGCATCTTCCTAAAATCATCGGAATGTGGAGGTGGAGAACTCGGAAGAAGAGCAGCCGAAATAGGAAATCTTGCGGATATCGAAGGTATGTGGAGGGGAAATCTAGGATAGTTGTAGAATTGTAGAAGAAAAACATTACTCCCCAAGCCTGAGAAATCCACGACGGAAAATTGTAAGGAGACGAGAGTCAAAATGAGCAAGCAATTCAGCATCATCATCGTCGGAGGTGGCATCGCCGGCCTGGCTACGGTAAGCAGCACTCTGCATCCTTATCATCGAAGTAAACTAATCTGAAAGGCCATCGCCCTGCGCGCCCCAAACCGCAAAATCACCATCCTTGAACAATCATCTCTCAACCGCGAAATCGGCGCCACCATCTCCCTGCAACCCAACGCCTCCAAAATCGTTGAGCAGCAATGGGATCTCTCCAAAACCTTGAAAGATAAAGGTTCGATGGTAGACGAAGGGTTTCAAATCTACAACCTTGATGGAGAGTTACAAATGCGCGTTCCGTTATCGACGACGGAGAAGTATGGTGCGGAGAGGATGCTATATTATCGGGTTGATTTACATGATGCACTGAAGAAACGAGCTACGTCGAAGGAGTGGGACGGTGAACCCGCTGAGATTCGTGTTTCGAGTAGGGTTACGCGTTGTGACTGTGAGGAGGGAGTCGTGTATACACAAACTGGAGAGAAGTTTCAAGCCGATCTGATCGTTGGTGCGGATGGTATTAAGAGTGTACTTCGAGACGCTGTGCTGGACACCAAAGTTCCGGCTCTAAGGACTGGTCACTCGGCCTATCGCATGATATTACCGACCGACAAACTCCTCACAGACTGCAAGGCTTTCTGCGACGTTGTTGACCCCCGTGCTCCATACACGACAATGGTAATGGCACACAACAAGCGAATGATCATGGGCCCAGCCCGGAACGGTTCAGTATATAGTATCGTCGCAATGGTACCTGACGAGGACCTTGGCGAAGACTCCAATAATACTAGCTGGACAACACATGGCGACATCCCCAAGTTGAAAGAAACATTCTCCGACTTCCCTGAGTGGGCTCGTGGACCATTTTCGTGCGTCAATGATGGAGAAGTCGGGTTGTGGCAACTTCGCGATATTGACCCCTTGCCTACTTGGACGAAGGGCAGGGTTATGCTTGTTGGTGATGCGGCGCATGCGATGTTACCAACACAAGGGCAAGGGGCGAGTCAGGCGATTGAAGATGCGGAGGCTGTTGGTGCTTTTTATGCCAATATTGACATCGAAAATGGCGGGTTGGAGCAGGTCAAAGCCGTTAATGAGAAGATTTTTGAATGTCGTTATAAGCGAGCTACTACTATCCAGCAGTATAGTCGACAGGCTGCGAAGCCGGCTACGGAGGAAGGGAGTGTGAAGATCAAGATGAGTCCGAATGAGTTTATGGATTATAATTGTAATTATGGGGGCGCATTGGAGTGGGCCAGGAGGCAGAAGGAGAATGACGCAAAGGAGGCAGGAGGAGATAAATTAGTAGATGATATTGGCAAGATGAGGATTGTTGACAGAGAGGTGTCGGCACAAGAGGTGGCTGCTTGAGTGGAATACCTGCCTTCACGGATATCTTAGCATTTTGAGCCTAAACTCAACAATTTACTAGATACAGAAAATAAAACTTGAGAAATGCAAACCTGAAGGATCTAAATAGTATACTGGTGATAATGTTTTCCGCAATTTTTGAGTCGAAGCAACTGTCTAGAGTAAATATGGTGCCAGGCGAGATGTTTGCTTATCTCATCGTTGGTGACTTCAATGTTTCGCGTTTGACGATCTCCTTGAATATTAAAAGAAAAAGAGATATCTGATCTGACTACTCAGAATCTAACTACGTCAGAGCAAAAATATGATATCTTATTTTAACCATACTGGTGGGCTTATCGGTTCTACACAGCTTCGTACAAGCATGCTCTTTGTGCCGGAGAGACACGAGCATTCGACATTGATGATATGTAACTCAAATTCACCAATTTCATCGGCCTCTGGTGCGGCCAAGGCTGCCCAGGTGGACCTGGGATTGAACTGGATTGAGCCAAAGGCAAGGCATTTCCTCGAAGGAAAAAGGTATACAATTGCGGGGTTTTTCATAGAGCCCATGGATAACTGGCCGGGACAAACACTACCCAAGCCATCGGGATCGGTACTAAGACAACGACCATAGCCTTCCGCGGTGCATCATTATTTTGCGTTTTTACTCGGTATTGTTTCACTCCACGCACGGGTAGTTGTGAACGCCATGGCAGAAGGACCAGGACCCAGGATTGGCGTCCCAAGGCTTTCCAATCATGTCGTTCAGCACGAAGTTTTTCATCTGCCTTGACTGTACCACCCGGAGTGAAAATTGTGGTAGTGCGACATAAACGTAAGTACCAAGTCACATCTTTCGGATATCTAGGGCCGAACCCACACGACTTCTCATTCCCGTACATATGGATGGCAGAGCCCGTAGCTACACCGATCAATCAGTAACACTTGCCATACTCCACATCTAAATAGAATAAGTCAGGTGGGCAGACTTAATGACCACACTGGTCGGCAGGTGGAGCTAGAGGCTGGGGTGCAGGCGGCACTTGGATTTGGCCATGCCAGCCGGGCTTCGGGGATCACGGCTGTCATCTGGCGAGAGCTCCGGCGGAGCCATGATGGACTTGCCTTCTTCGTATTCAATGGCACTGGATTCGCAGGATAAGAATCACTCGCAACCGAAAAGGAGTATGTGTGTGGCTTGTGATAGCTCATTTTGATATTATGCAATCCGTTGGAAGTTTTTGCGAACTCAGGTAGTGACCATACCGAGCACTCTGCGGGGTCTCACCTCTTCGAGCCGAATGATTGATGCCCTAGAGGATAGAATACAAAAGAATATAGTCAAGTTCATCTACTAATGTCAAATGAAACGCTTCACAAACCCGTCTTGCTGTTTGGTGTCAATTAATTGTCATGCCAGGTGACGGTTCGTATATGTTGTTACACAATCCTAAACTAGAGAATGTCATGGCCGATTGAATACAATCTGGTCATGTTCCCTCTTTCTCGGCTAGAGTCAGCCACGTCATCAATTGATGTAGCATGTATGCAAGTCGATACCATGTAAGGGTTGCCCAAAAGATCCAGAAAAGAAGTATGTATCAGTTAGTTGTGACGAGTTTAACTTAGAGGCAATGAAGAAAAACACTTGAAACGCTGAGAGAAAAGACAAAGCAGATTCCGAGTTTCTCCAAAATGTTTCTTCCTGAATGCATTTCGGAAATCTAGAGAAGAGAACGGATTTACCCAAGATATTGCCTTGAAAGAGCCTATGTCCAAGGTGAGAATTCTCTAAAGGGGTTTGAATAGAATCGATAGCATGGAAAGCCAACGGACCTGAACTGAATGAGGCCTGAGGCTTGATTTTTTTTTAACAGCAATGAATTATGTACTGAGCATGAATATGTCCAATCTTCATGTAATTAAAGAGAGAAATTTCGATGAATTTCCGTTTTGCTAGAGTGGATGTGGAAAAGTCAAATATAAGTAAGATGCACATTTTGTGCTGTCAATAACTATTTGCATAGATGATATATGGCTATTATAGGCATTAGATAAATCAATCGTAGTACCGTTCTTACATTGGTCCAGGAACATGCCTTGAAAGATAGTAATTAATACTTTATTTCCATGGATTACCGTTAAAACCAAGATAAGAAAGGCCTCATGTCTCAACTTCCCCAATGGGCGATCCAGCACAAGAATTTCTGTGTAAAATCATGCCTATCCATGGTCCACCCAATTGTGTTGATCAATCCCTGGCGTAGCGACCAGTTACATGACGAATCTTCTTGCCCCAGATGTAAATCGGAATGCCCAATAAGCCCATGGCAGCCGTGAGCGCACCAAAGGTTCCAAAAGCACCATCATATCCATGACTAGCAATAAATGGGGCAGTTCCGTAGCTTGTTCCGAACGAAATGATACCCCTAAACGCACATACAATGACCAACATCGGACCTGCACGAGCTGGATAACTGTCCAACAGATACGTCATGGCAGCGATGTTTGCACCGACAAACGCAAAATAGTACGCTGCGACGGCCCATACGTAAACAAACCAATGATATTTTTCGGGATGAGCCGCTCCCTGACCATACAAGACAGCAGTGAAAGTGCCGACAATGATGGGAATGATCAAAGGGATCAAGCGAACTTCGGGCTCATGTAGACCGCCGTTTCTTTTCGCCATGCGCTTGATCAGCCAATCTGAGCCTTGACCGAGAAGTGGAAGTGCCACGAGAGCAGTGACAATTTGGCCGATATTGGCGTATGATGCGCTCTTGTTTGGCCAGTTGTACGGCGCACCTGTGATAATGGTTCCATATGTTGTTCCAATGGCCACATTGGTCCCGAGAGTAAGACCATTGACCAGTAGTGCCCAGACAACATTGGGGAAGAGAAGAAGTTCACCGGTTTGCTATGTATTCCTGTTAGTAATAGCTATTATTGGGTAAAAAAAGTGACGTACCCGAAGCACGTTCCAGGTTGCAGCCCAATCAGGGGTTCCAACCCACAGACGCAGATCCGACTTCCATGTTCGTGGCTTATAATTGACATAGTCCAGAGGAGGTCGGCTTGTGTAGACTGGTACCTCTTTCTTGTCAGATGCGGTCTCCGGGTTCTCAGCAGAGGAATCTTCCGTGGAAGAGCCTTCTTGATAAGAAGACAAAGGTCGATTGTACTTGGTTTCCGGTAGAAAGAAAAATGTAAGAATCAACTGTACGCCGCTCAGGATGGCACCCAGACCGTACCACCACTGCGGCGTGATAGCACCTGCAATGGGACTAGCAAAGAGTACCCAGATACATGTCAAGATGGCCTGAAATGCTAGCTGGACAGTGATAGCTGTACTCCTCTCATGGAGGAAAAATATTTCTTGAGATACCATAGGTACGACTGACTCGCTTTGTCCTGCTGCTAATCCAATGACCATTCGAAATCCAAGTTGCCATTCGTAGCTACTGCCAGCTGCACAGAGAGCTGCGCCGATGACGAGGATCACTGTCGAGACGAGAAATACGATGCGTCTGCCTACTCCGATGGCGAGAGGCATGCCGATAATGTTGCCGATTCCCCTTTTCATTTGTCAGAAAGCCAAAGTGTAGAGTATGGATCTTTGTACCGTACATAAACAACGATGGATATGTCATCAATTTGGTGATATCGTTGTAATCCTTGCCTGCTTCAACATACTGGGGGATGTAGAAGCCCAACAGACCACCAAATCCGGAGACGAGAGAGAGACCGAGGGTTGAGACTGACAGATATTAGCTTTGTCGAGGATAGGGGCTAGAATGTCACTTACAAACAGATATAACTCCAAGAATGACACATTTCTGCCACATAGGTAGGTTCAATGGATCTACAATGTAGTTAGTAGACGCCATTACTGTTGAGCAGAGCTGCACATACCCTGAGGGTCCGCTGTCGGTGTTGGGATGTAGACGATCTCCCCCTCTGTCAACTTTACAGTACCCATAGTATGCACCTGGACAACCTCAACCTCCGTACCCATGACGGGATCTGCCTCCTCGACATGAAAAGATGATAATTTGTCGACTGGATTGACGGCTGCCATGCTGAAGTAACAAACAGGTTGTTTGAGTGATAAAGAACTGATATAAGAGAGGCTGCGAGAAACCTGATAGTTTCCCGCCTGTGTAATCCGCGTAGTATGCGCACGATATTGGTCGATTGAATGGGCCAAGATATCGCTCTATATATGTTAAAATAGCTGGTATAATCAAGTAGTCATATACGCAGCGCTCGTAGCGTCCGTACGCGTGTGCGTACGGAGTCGCAAGTCACTTCTCACCAAGAAAGTAGCGCCGAAAGCTTCTCCAGGATGGGAGGCAAAATAGACTCTGAGGTCGCTGGGACAAAGTCTTGGGGCAAAGAGCCCGAGCGTTACGGGGTTCGCTGTGGAACCGTGGAATGTGCTCGGTCACTGTCCGAAGGGACATTTCGGTGACTAGTGAAGCAAGCCCCGAGATGTCTAGCGCTCCCCACAGATTCCAGGCAAGGTGACAACGCGGGGTAGAAGACCTCAATTTCATCTGGGAATATGGGGTGGTCCGGGAGCTTTCTGCGGAGGATTTGCGGAGGATGAACGGAATGTGGAGGAATTATGTGGTTGTTGAACTTCCTCTCTGTGAAATAACTGGACTATGGTAGCCGAAAACTCCATTGTGATTGATGGCAAGAAAATCTTGTTCGTGAAAGGAATCGCAGCACGCAAAGTCTGCGCACTGCACTTATACGCAATTGTAATGTAAATAAAACCAAGATTTCTGATAAAAAAGTGATACATTTCTAGTTCATTCTTGAGCTAAAATAGATACAGTTGATGACAAGATATTTTTTTTCCGTGAAGGTTAATCGTAACTCTTCACTCCGGCTAACTGCAGCAGACGGTCCGTAAGTTCAGGCTTCTCGAAGGGTTCTGTACGGTACTTGGGGCACACTTTGCCGTTTCGCATAGGCTTCTCAGCTGATGGGCGGATATTGCTATTGTCTCAATTAGTCCAGTGTTCTCAATCAATAAAAGTAGTCCACGTACCAGTGCGGCCAGTGGGTGGTACCCATCCAGCTGTTAAAACATTGCTTCTTCAACTCCAGAGCCTCTTCAGTCGCGAATCGACGAGGCGTCATGCAAATATACTGAACATGTCGGATCTGGTTGCCTTGAGGCAATTCGGCATAGTGAATGGTACGGGAGTCCCAGAGAACAAAGTCACCGGGTTCCATGTTGATCTTGACTAGCTCGCAGCCGCGGTCTTCAAACCACTTGAGGTCTTTCGGATCGAATAAGAAAAGATCCTGGTACTTCAGCTCTGGTGGGGGGGCGTCTTCGTGTGCATAAGACTCTCTGTCCTGGGAGAAGTATTCATTGAACAGCTTCGCAGAGCCTTTCATCAAGACTAAGCCTCCGTCCTTGGGACCGTTTGGTGCGAAGTTAAGTAAACCTTGAACGGCCTGCATGCCCTTACGAGCTTGGTTCTGGTCGCAGTGCGGCCAAGGGGTCCCTGTCAGATCCTTTCGTCGGGGCAAGGAAATATTCAAGCCATCGAATGATGAAATCAGTTCTTTGGTCTCCCAGAGCTTCTCGAAGATTTCGATAACGGCAGGTTCCATGCGCGCTTCCCACGCCATTTTTTCGTGCGGTGCGGCGTAGGCGTAGTACATTCTATGCACTGTTAGTGGCGTTCGCTGTATCGACTTTAGTTATGTCATAACTTACCCTCCCTTGAAGTTGACTGGTAAGTGCTCAGCTGTCCATGTGCTCTCGTCGTTCTCATCGAATCCCAGATCAAATTTGTGGAGCCATTCGATCTGCTTGTCGCAGTAGTACTTGGCTTTTTCCTTGCTGATGACATTTTTGATCACAACACAACCATTCTCATGGAACTCATCACGCCAATCTCCGTAAACTCTTGGCTCGAAATGAATGAGATCTTCGGATTCACGAAGAGACTTTTGCAGAGCGGCCTTGGCCTGAATCTCGGTTTCTGTGAGGGACATTTTGATGTATGCTTAGATCGATAGTTCAGTGGTGATTTCAAAGAGTGAGTTGGAAGAATCAAGTCTTCGAACTGGGGAAGGAAATTTGAATAGTAAAAATAAATAAAACCAAGGCAAGCTACCTAAGGGCCTTCACCATATTCATTTAGATCCTCTCCGCTGATTCCAGTAATGACTGTATGTTGCCTCGGCGATGCGCGTTGATTTGGTAGCGGCCGAGAACCCCTCGGCGAGCGCCCGAGGGGCAACCAAGGCACCGACAGCCACTGATTTGATAGAAGCCTTCGGGGCTGACTTCGGGGCTCTTGCTCGGTCTCTTAGCGTCGCCTAAAATCGCTCTCCACTCATTGAAATTTTGAGCTTCTTCCCCAACATCCCCCACTTTCTATGCATTAACCGGACATTCTTTGAAAAAATGCGGAGAACCTTACTATTGAGTCCGTCTTGAGACCGAAGAGGGGACTGAAATGAAGAAGTTGGCTCGGAGCATGCGCTTGACTTTTACATTAGAATGGCACTGTATATCTCCAACTGTATGACCCTTGTCCGAAGTATTATCGGTTTAAGATAAATATTTAATAACACTAGAGCCTTCTTGAATAGTTGGCACCGAAAATCTTTTACATCCTTAATTTCGAGCCAATTCAAATTATCTACGATGCCTCCTATCCCTCTCCAGATCGCACATAAGCGTGTCAAACAACCGACCGTTGGTGAAAACGGCTATGTTGGCTTTCAACCCGGAAAAACCGAAATCCTGCCCAAAGGCTGGAATGGCTTCAACGCGAAACCCCTCAAAAGTGACATTTTAGTTGAGCACGATGTTGAAATCGTGGTCCGCGACGGTGCACGACTCTATATCGACATTTATCGACCCGCAAACTCAACGGAGAAAGTGCCTGCCGTCCTCAGCTGGTCATTCTATGGCAAGAAATACAGTGCTTTGGAAATGCTTCCCATGACTGTGTGGAAATGCTGTGTGCCGCGTGAAGACCTTAGTGGTATCGAGAAGTTTGAGGGTCTCGACCCACAAACTTGGTGCCCGCGGGGATATGCAATTATTAGTGTCGACACACGAGGTGCAGGACATAGCGATGGCGTAATCGGTGTCATGGGTACACAAGATGCAGAAGATGGATACGATGTGGTCGAGGCGGTAGCCAAAATGGACTGGTGCAATGGTAACATTGGAATGGCCGGTAATTCGGCGTTGGCTATCTCTCAGTGGTTCATTGCCGCTCAGCAGCCGCCTTCACTGAAGGCCATTGCTCCGTGGGAAGGATCCGGAGATATCTATCGAGAGCAGTTCTGTCGTGGTGGTTGGTTCTTCATGAGCAACTTCGATCTCATTGCAAACGCTATTGTTCGCGGGCAGGTCAACTCAGGATTGGAAGATTTCGAGGAAATGTACCGTCGTTCTAATGTATCTAATATCTTCTGGGAAGACAAGCGCGCCGATATGACAAAGATTCAGTGCCCTGTCTATATCCGAGGAAGCGACATCTCATCCATCCACACAATGGGAAGTGTTCGTGCATGGCTAGAGCTACCCCATGACAACAAATGGATTCGCTGGGGAAGCAAGCAAGAATGGTACGAGCTTTACAGTGAGCCCGAATCGGAGAAAGAATTATTTTTGTTCTTCGATCGGTACTTGCGAGGAGAGGAAGGCAATGGTTGGGAGAAGACCCCCAAAGTACGCTGGTCGGCACTTCGGTTTGGCAACCGTGCTGCTATCGATGATATTCTTCTTGAGGATTTCCCGGCTCCTAACACAGAGTACCGCGAACTGTACCTCGCGAAGGATGGTATTTTGAAGACAAACGCGCCGTCTAATACCGATGTTGAGACTGTGTCATACAATTCTGAGCAACGAGAGTCTATCGCCGAGTTCTCTTATACTTTCGACAAAGCAACACAACTTATTGGTCTTCCCAAGGCAGTTCTATACGTCTCCAATGATCAGCAGGATGATTTCACGGTCTTCGTGATACTACGGAAGCGAGATCGTCATGGAAAATTGCTCATGCATTTGAATTTCCCTTTTGAAGCCACTCCGGTCAAGTCTATCGAGGAGATACCCGAGAAGGACCAACAAAGCACAAATCTTCACCTGGGCTCAACTGGTATATTACGTGCATCGCATCGTGCTTATGACCCTAGCAAGAGCATCCATCCTCAATTCCCCTTCCATCCGCACACCAAGCAGGAGAAGGTGAAGCCGGGAGAGATCGTCAAGCTGGAAATTGGCATATGGGCTATGGGCTACGACTTTGAAGAGGGAGAGACCATATCATTACAGGTACTGTTGCTCTTTCCCACATTTCTCACAAATATGTACTGACGCAAAATAGGTTTCCGGACAATATCCTAGTATTGCAGAGTTCAAGAGTTTCTCGCAGCCTCGACCGGAACATGAGTTGAATAAAGGACTGCATACGATTCATATTGGAAAAGAATATCCGAGCTCGATTATTCTTCCCTTTATCAAACAATGAGTAGAATATTAGACCTCATAATACCGTGTTATTTGTCTACAGTCACTACTAGGTGCTCTAACTGCTACAGGTTAGACGAGAATGTTGGTTTAATTTTTAAACTACTTTCACCAGACTTGTATTCTACACCTATGACACCAATCCTGCTTATATGGCCATACATCTCGAATAAATACATTCTATCTTCATGATTGTGTAATAAGTGACAGTTACGTGCGTCCAACATCCCGTAGAATGAAAGATAGAAAGAGAATCCAAGACAGCTTATTGTACAAGTAATACAAAATCAAAAGACTACTTCGGGTGTTTTCGCACGCCTAGGTCAAAGCCGTGGTGAATTCGACGGCCGGCTCAGTAAAGATGAAAAAAGGGACCAATTGCGGGATACTTCCTGTGTTAGAAGTCAGTACAAAGTCAATTTTGTACATTACATACCTGCCCGGATACAGTTTTCGAGATACTGTGTGTGACTGCTGGTAGGGCACATAAAGAGAAAGAATAGTGACTGAAGTCACGTAGATGGTGACGGTCAAACTGGCCATGATAGTTTGTGGCATTGAGGTCTGTCTGTATTGTTTCAAGTCATTGATTCCAGCGTATCTCTTACGAATGCTAATGGGCCTGTCTATGTCTATTGCCAAAATTTAAAGGATACATTACTATTATCATATTGATATAAATAAGAGGAGCAATTATATGTATGGCTGACTACTGTGTCGTTATTCCTTCGGCACGCCGCCGAAGCCCCGAGTGTAAAGTAAAAGCCGCCGAGTGACATGGGTTGCTCACAAATGCAATTAGAAACAGAAATTTGTTCTGGGTATATCGCCTGATATTTATATCTGTTTAATGTTAATTATAAAAGTGAGACTAACCGCTCCTTCAGAAGAAACAAGGATGAATTAAAACTACACCTAGGGTCGCCTAATTTCGTCACTTGAACACGAGTGACCCAACAACTGCCGATCATGACTGCCGAATACTCACTTAATATGGTTATATACACAACTTTTCAGCCACCTGGAATTGATTCCGCACTTTTTCTTGGTAGAGCCAATTGTCCGCCCTCAGTTGGGGGACGGTTTGGAGATTGTCAATATGGGTTTGGCGATTGGTCGGTATAGAGTCTCCACAGTCGGTTCCCCGTGGGGTGTGCACCGTGGGGTGTGCAACTTACAGTTGTTATGAACGAGATACTTTCAGTATCGTCGTCTACCATCGGCTCCGTCGGCAGCCAGAAAGTCAAGACACACCCGGTATAACGTGAAGACGGAATTTTGAGGCGATGAGTTGGTGATGGGAGTCTCAAGTAGTCTCAAGTAGTGCTTCGCAATCTTGTTGGACCCGTGATGGACTCCCGGCCCACGAAGAAACGCCTGTCTATGGCATGCAACAGTTGCCGACTGCGAAAAGTGAAATGCGATGCAGATTATCCGCGATGTCGTAATTGTCGAGTTCGCGATGAAGAGTGTGCTACAAGTGATCCGCGACGTCCCGGAGAGCCTGTTGTGCGCGAGTGGATTGTGTCAGAGAAGATACCCAACAAGTCCGACACAAACAAACCTCATGTTTATGCCAGTCCTACGCCCTCTCTACAACAACATTTTTTTCAACAAACGCAGAATCCAGAGCCACGGACAGAACACACTATAGCAGCCAAAGCACAGAATGAACAGTCCAGCCATACGAATCTGCACGAATCACCCGTACATCAACCATTCCATGTGAGTTCGAACACCGACCCAGAATTAAATCGTACAAAAATCGTTGGTGGAAGCAGTTCACAATGTTTGGCAAAGTCGTTGGATGTGTACCTCAAATCAGTGCACCGAAAACCTGTATCCGGTTTATTTCGATATGGCATGAAGTACGCAGAAGAATTCGACATCCCTTTGGAAGTCTCATTACCGCAATTACCAGACTGGACTCGCCTCCATGGATATTTAACAACGTTTTTCGCCCGAATACATCCCTTGTATCCGTTATTCAACGTCGAATCCTTTCATGTACTCGTCAACCAGATAGTGGGAACGGGGAGTGACTTGAAAGGTCTGCCACGGGACCAAATACCGTGGCTTGCAAGTGTTTATCTGGCAATCAGTATCGGCGCAGATGAAGAAGCTCGTGGAGTTACTTCCGACGGAACACTATATCTCCAAGCAGCCTCAAGTCTTATAGGACACGTGACGTCGGTGCCCTATCTTCCCGCAGTGCAGGCAATGCTTATGTTCACCATTGCTTACCGTGGACGGAATCAAGAAGGATTGGGATGGCAATTTTTAGGGATGGCTATTCGCATTGCACATACGATCGGAATCCATCGAAGAGCAGCCTATAGTGCTCCTCGCACCGGGGATGTGCAATACATACAAAGGTATACGCATGAGGGCACAATATGGGCAATATGCTGCATTCTGGAAAAGTGCATGGAGCTTGAATCTGGACGACCAACTGCCATTCCGTATTCCTTCACATGCGACGATATTCTACCTCCGCACCTTCATGATCAGGATGACGGGCAACTACTTCGCTGGCAACTAGGACTTGCTGTCTACCAGAATCAGATTGGGCAACATATTTACGGCCACACCTTACGAAAACGCCGAGCACGAGAGATTCTCCTCGATACAGCACGACTTGACAAATGTTTATTGGACTGGGTGAATGGAATTCCTCCTCAGATGCGCCCGGGCAACGATATATTCTGTCCCCGAGGAGTCTTTCATCTCGCAGCCTTATTGTCTATGATGTATCATGAAGCCATGATAACTCTGCACAGAGCAGCTCTAATCGCGCCCAATGCAAGTTTCGAAGCCGAAGTTGAGAAGGAAGGTCCAGATGACCCTTCTCGGTTCCGAATACTCGGTGGAGAGTCGATATGTGTTAATAGCGCAAGAGCCATTGTGAAGTTAAGCATCGAGCTGTCGGATCAGAAGACGGATACCAGGCTGATACCTGCTGGCGTTCCATTGTTAGCGTGTATTGTGTTGGCTATCTATTTAATCAAGCATCCTGATAGCAGAATGCAGTCCACTGATTTACAGGTGAAATTAAAAGCTCATCATCTGAGGTCTATATTGATCCATGCTGACTTACAAAACAGCTCTTGAAAATTTGTCTCGAACTTTGCAATGAAAAATGGACTGATTGCGGTCAAGATATCCGCTTTATCCAAGGTACTACATTGCTTCTATCCTGCCATTACTCAACAAAACTAATATTGTCCAGGTTTATCAACTATATATGAGCGTGTCAGTGGATACATAGACTCGCAAAGAGCAACCAAAGCACCAAATACACCTCAGGACCGTACAAATGCTGGCCTTTATGTTCCAGGTGACCTACCAAACCACACTGAAAAGCCGAGTACTGTACAAAACAGCTTCGTCACCAGTCCGAACCAACAACACTCTTTTTCCCACAACACGCACAAAACAGCTCATAATACCAACAAACGCCATCATCCTGAGGATGGAGGCGTAATTGATACAAGGCCACTTCAACCATATGAAGGCATTGTACCTGACACAGCAACACTGTCGCAATATAACCACACCGACGGTGTATCGGAAAGCCAGCATGATAATTTGCCGGCAGATATGGACAGATATAATTGGCAACAGGAGCCACTCCAGGAAGACAATCAATATCCTTTTGATGGATATAATGTCGAAGACCTGTGGGAGTGGATGCTATACTTCGATTCTCGGAGTGAAGTCATTTCCAATGCCCACACCTAACTCACATCTTTGTCGATTTGTATGATATTCCTAGCAATAATTCGTAGGGTGGGTTTCAATGTCATTCTAGCGACTCGGAAGTATACAGCCACCTCCGTGACAGAGTAACGTGACTACTTTCTCTCCACACGAGCTATCAGGCTAGTTACAGCCTCTTGACTGATAAAGTTCAATCAGCAAAAGAAACGATTTTACCTAAACGACACACGCACCATTCTTACAGACAAGCAAGAATATTACAGACCAGGAGTCTAGCCCTAACTTTCACCCGACGATGGGGCCGATGGGGCCGATGTCGCCGAGCAGCACCACCGATTGGCTTGGCCACATTCCGACATCCCCTCCTTTCCTCAAAGGGTAATGTCAGTTGCTGCTATCTTTTCTGGGGATGCCCTATGCGCTAGTTCCTACTTCTGAAAGTTTGTAGCTTAATTTATCTTTTTCTAAATAATTTTCCCCATACTTCTTGCGTCTCAGAGATCAAACACATGGAGGAAGTCAAAGAACGGTCACCAAGCGTGAAGGAAGAGATCGTCGACAGTGCCTCCAGTGAAAGCGTTACAAGACCAGCTGGAGTACGATTATATCTTGTGATAACATCACTTTTGCTTACACTTTTCTTATCCGCCATCAATGTTACCGTCGTCGCAACCGCTTTACCGACGATCGCTACGCATCTCAATGCCACTACGTCACAGTATACATGGGTAGGCAGTGCCTATACCCTTGCCAGCACGGCATCGACTCCGTTATGGGCTAGACTATCTGATATCTGTGGTCGAAAAGAGATTCTGATGGTAACAAATGTTACTTTCTTGGTCGGAAGCCTAATATGTGCTCTGAGTATCTCGCCTGGAATGATGATTGGAGGTCGTGTTGCACAAGGCCTGGGTAGTGGTGGCATTTCAGTAGTTGTGACCATAGTCATCGGTGACTTGTTTCCATTAAGAGAAAGAGCAAAATATTACGCTTTGACCGGTATTGTATGGGCGATATCCAGTGGTGTTGGGCCCATGCTGGGGGGTGTCTTCACTCAGACAATAGGTTGGAGATGGTGCTGTAAGTTTGTTCTTTCTATCCTTCGTGGCTTCCACCATATTAACAAGTCAGTTTACATAAATCTTCCCTTCGACGGATTGTCGCTCGTCTTCCTCTTTCTCGCCCTGAAGCTCCCAGCCAAGAAACAGAAAGAACCATGGCAAACCCTACTTTTCTCATTCGACTGGCTCGGATCTATCCTCATCGTTAGCGGCACGATCTGTTTTCTCTACGGATTAGAAGTCGGTGCTAGCAAACAACATCCATGGGATTCTGCATATACACTTGGACTACTCATCGCTGGAATAGTGATCCTCTTCATTTTTGGTTTATACGAAACATTCTACGCAAAAAATCCCATTGTGCCAATCCGAGTGCTGAAGGATAGATCTATACTGGCATGTCTTTGTACTGCCTTCTTCCACAGCTTCATATTTATTGCCTACGACTACTTCAACCCTTTGTATTTTCAGACCGTTCTCGGGGTTACTCCGATCCAGTCTGGACTTTACACACTTGCCCTTGTGTTGCCCCTGTCTGCGATGACTCTCAGTAGTGGGTTTATCGTGAAGCGTACCGGGGCATATCGACCAGTTATCTGGATTGGAGGAAGCATTATGGTCTTAGGGACAGGTTTATTCATAGATTTTGGCCCGAGTCGCGTGATTACCAAAATAGTCGTCTATCAAATGATCGCAGGTCTCGGGGCTGGACCATTATTCCAAGCACCCATGATCGCTTTTCAAAGCCAGCTGATAGGAAAAGAGGATCTCCTTGCGGCGGCTATAGCTGCTTTCACATTCTTGAGGAACCTGTCCACGGCGCTGTCGGTCGTTGTTGGTGGCGTTATTTTGCAGCATGGATTGAGTAGTGATGAAGCATCGTTTCTGAACAACGGGTCAAGCTTGAATTCGAGCGCAAGATCTGGGGATGATAGCCTTACAGATGGTATTGTTGATGGATTGAAAACTATGTGGATATTCTACACAGCTGCGGGAGGAGTGATGTTGATCTCGTCTTTCGCAATTGGCAAGAAGGAACTCGATAGCGATTCGGATAAGTAGCCCACTGGATCTAACATCAGTCGGCAAAAAAATTACATATAGACTTAAATAACTGAGTAATAAATCTATTTCTCTACTATATAAGTCACACCACTATTCGCAGATTTGATTACAAGGGAGCCCTACCTAGTCCTCATTCTAGTCGAACTGACATTGTCAATGATAACAATTACTTGCTGTGTTAAAGGTAAAGTAGCAAGACAGCTCAAATATCGAAGGCGCTGTTTAGAGTACAGAAAGTAATTATAAACAAGCGGCGACTTGTAAATGCAGCATTCTGATACTGGGATGCCTGTGATACAATCAGTGGGTCCCAGGACCTCCCCCTCTATTCGCCCAAATTAATCTAGGAAGCAAGAATGTGTTCGACATGGCAAACAGAGTATGAATTGTATCGATCCATGGCTCGCAATGGGTTTGACGATTTTGGTGACCTTATTGATGCTTATAAGCAGAGAAATGAAGGGTCAGTGAGCTCGAAATTAGACGCCTTGAATACAAATATTGATAACCTCGGTACTATGCTTGGTCTGAGCGCTACGATGATGACAGGAGATTGAGAGCCTTATACATTTATTGTTATATATTCTCTTCCACATATTATGGATCTCTCCTTATGGCTACATCCCAAGCGGGGGATCTAACGGAAGCTTATTGCTCCGATTCTACAGATATGAGCCCCATGATTTTCTACACTGTGAATGCAAAAACATAACCTATCTATCGTAGAATAGAGATCTTCCAACTCAACCTGAATCTAGTACATAGCCGTATTAGGTCCGTATATTCCCCTGTAGTTGGCAGCATGTGAAATTTCAATCCTGGGCGCGACAGATTAGAAGCAATATAGAGGTCGTATCTCTTTTTTACTTCAATATTGATATTGAAACACAGGCGAAAACTTGAACTAAGTGTTCACGATCTCCTCTCAACATGCTCCGACCCGACTTCCATCGCCAGCTTCTTCTCATCGGAATTTCTCTCCAGTAAGAACCTAATCAAGCCCACATCGCGCTGCGCCTCGGCCAACATTCTTGCATCCTCCTCACCAGTATGACTCTTGAACACTCGATCCATCTCCTCCAAAGTCGCATTTTTTGTCTCTGGAACAGCGAACCAAACCCACACAATACCAACGGCCAAGAAAACGGAGAAGAAGATGTAGGTACCCCAAGCCCATGCATCAAACATGGGTGGAACAAACAAAGCGATGGCAAAGTTGTTAATCCAATTACTGAATGCGCCGATTGAGGCTCCTTTGGCGCGGATGGAGAGGGGAAAGATTTCGGAGACGAGTGTCCATGAGACTGGACCCCAAGTAGCACCGAAGGTGCCTATATAGACCCAAATCAAAGCTACAGTTTAGAAGTTAGCGTGTGATTTTTGATAGAAGAGGAGTTGAACCAGGCTCATATTAAAAGAGTCACATACCAACCGCAGCCCATCCTATCATAGAAATTGTTAGTAAATTTTCGGTGGGCGAAGAATGAAAACTAAGGTGAATGAAGAATTCTCACCAGCTACTGCGTGATGCTCCCAGTCATGACGAAATTTAGCCACAATGACTCCGACGATAACCATGGCGGCAAACATCAAGCCAGATCCCGCCAGAAGCATAGGCTTTCGACCAACTTTATCAATAACAAGCTGGTGGCAAAACTGAGTCAGCTATATGACAACATCGCGTATTGAGTAGATGGTGTAACTACCATTGCAGGAATTGTGCAGACGAAAAACACCACCCCAGTGACACCTGTAGCAAGTAATGCAACGGTACCAGTGTTGAGGCCTAGACTGACGAAGACCTCGGAAGCATAGTAGATGACTGAATAGAGGTAAGTCGAATATTCTCATTGCAGTTAATGTTTTCAAACTTACTTGAGTCGATTCCACTCCACTGCTGGAAAAACATAACCAGCCAAGCTGTGGCAACACGTTTGAAATTGTCCTTCGTACGAACACAATTGACATACTGCGCCAGTTCCCTGAAAAGAACATTCTGCTTTTCCTTGGTGGCAAGATCCGGGAACGCCTTTGCAAACGCACGTTGCTCAAAGAGAGCCTCTGCTTGAATTTCGAGGAACTCCACTTGCACCAATGCATCATCAATAGGAAGTTTCCGAAGCCACGCGAGTGTCTTTCGGGCCTCTTCGACCCTGCCCTTCTTGACGAGCCAGCGAGGAGAAAAGGGCATCCACCAGATTCCGATTGCGAGAAGGCAAGCTGGGATACCCTGAATGATGGAAGGTAGCTGCCATGCGAGGTTTGATTGTGTATTGCCTGTTCCGCCGATGTTATTGCTTCCGTACCCGATCCAGAAGGCAGACATCATGCCGAGGATGGTTGCGAATTGGTAGAATGAGACCAGTAAACCGCGTAGTTCAGGGGATGCTAACTCTGCATTGTATAATGGTCTTTACGTAACAACTTGTCAAATGGTATAAATAAATTTCGTGTAGTGAAGTAGCTTACCCGACACCACTGAAAAGTCCCACCCCCAGACCCGTAAAGAATCTCCCAGCATAGAGAAGACCTGGATCTCCTGCATGCGCACCGCAATACAAGTAGCTTCCGAGGATCACCCAGCAACACGCCATGAACATGGTATACTTTCGAGAAAAGATCTCTCCGAGGACACCCGCGGACAGCGACCCGACAATACCGCCAAGTTGCAAGACAGAGGTCAACCAACCCTGAGCGCTAGATGAGTTTACGACTGAAGGAAAGTTGGCTGCAAATCTTGTCATTATAAACGACTCGCCGAGGACACCTTGCTGGTAGCCGTATTCGAAGCCACCGAAACTGCACAAGTCGAAGACTTAGTTTGATGCTAGATGAAGGAAGAATTCAGTCGCAGGAAAAGGGGGTGTGAGGCGTACGAAGCAAAGAAGGCTATGAGAAAAATCTTTTTATTCCGCAATGCTGTTTGCCATCGAGTCTTCTGCGCTTCCTGAACGCGCCTATCTGCGGTGACAGGGAAGTAGGTATCGGCTTCTATATCTCCAGGCATATTTGTGTAATTGTTTCTCCCTGATAGACAGAATAGACTAAGGTACCCAGTACAATTGCAGAATTTGGGGAACTAGACCAATTGTCAAGTGAAATGAAAATATTCCGGGATCTCGTGTGACTTTATACCTCGGGCCTTTGTTTTCTCGTGCCGTAAATGCGGAGAGATTTCCGTCATGCAGCGTTAGTTGTGAATAATGCTTTTATTGGAGCTGTCAGTTAGGCTTTACTAGGCCATGGAAGGCTCGAGGTATAGGTTGAAAATGTGGGTATGTAGCGTTGTTATCCAGTGAATTTCTTTGACATCTAGAATTATTCGGGCTATTTGCATGCATATTGAAACTTTTGAGTGCTTTAGAAGAACAGGATCTGTGGTGTTCAATATATGAGTAGCATACTCGTCCTTCCAAGTCTCATGATTGGAAATTATTCTATACCTACATTTGGCAGTGGTTTTGAATCCAGTCACATTTTCTCTTGACTAATTATTGCCATTCATGTTATGATCTGCATTCTTCATCAACGTTATGACAGCCAGTGGGTGGTTATACCTTCCTAGTTGGGCCACATTCACAGACTAAAGTCTTAGTCTGGGATCTTCCCCGCACTTACGCTTCATGTAACCTTACGATTGCGCCAGTAAGACGCCATGATCTGCACCAACCTTAAAGCTTACTGCGTAAACCCAAGCCAAGAGAGCGATGAGGCTAAGTAGAGGGGTAAATATCACTGTTGAAGGTGGGAATACATTTTAGGTCATTGTGCGACTCATTCTGCCCAAAGAGGAAGTTACACGCATTCGACCTACTTGAAATCTTGCCTGTTTCAATATCTCTCTCGCAATCATTTTTAACGAGTATGACTAAGGGCATGCCGAGGCAAGGATTCTAGCCAATAGACACTGTAAAATACACCAGTAGGCGCACAATCTGTTGAACGGAAACAACAGCACGTGCGCTCGTATTGTTAGAATATCACGAATTACTAATACGTACGAAAATGCCATTTACTTTCATTTTGTTTTACAATACCCTAATTTCCAACTCCGCGCCAACTTCCTGAATCCTCTCCACAAGATCCGCTCCCAAAAATGCCGGCGTCAAACATCCACCCACAACACCATCCTCCAACTTCCTTGTATAAAGCAACGAAGCGGCCCCTTGTGCAAGCCAAGCAGCTGTGGCTGTATAGGGCCCTCCTGAAAACCTGAATCTCGCATAAACCTTTGGGCTTGTCGAGCCGTCTTCCGAATCTGTCAACGCGACAGCTTCCATATCAACCACAGCGTTCTTCTCTTTCTCCAGATCCGGACCATCGCCTGGCTTCGGCAGAATGATCCTCAGGATAGCCCTCAATGGCGCAAGTGTGAACATGAGACTTATTCCCTTGGCTTTGAGTATATCCACAATTCCAGCTATTGTAGAGGAGG
Organism: Talaromyces sp. PYS2902; assembly: GCA_023626235.1. Classification (NCBI taxonomy): domain Eukaryota; kingdom Fungi; phylum Ascomycota; class Eurotiomycetes; order Eurotiales; family Trichocomaceae; genus Talaromyces; species Talaromyces sp. PYS2902. Next base: position 480,728 of record JAMAGP010000009.1, read on the forward strand.
CTTTGCTGTATTCGCTGTATCGAAAGTTCGGGCCGTAACGACTCCCTCCATCAAGCAGTCCCCAAGTCCTGTGGACAACAGCTCGATTCTGTAGATCGCTTAATGAGCTAGGTGACAGCGTGCCTAGTACTGGATCGTGTCGTATGCAAAAAAAGTTGGCTTTGTCATCCACATATTGCTGGCCTTTAACGGGCGACAAATACCATGGACTCTGCGATTCTTGGATGGTCTTTTCGTCGAGATTCGTTCTAGTCAACATTGACTTGACAGTTCCGCCGCTGGGGTCTGCGGGCATACTCAATACGGATAAAATGACCTCTTTGATCTTGAGAGATGAGGTTTTTGCAAGTTCGTTGGCACAGAGCCATGTGAGAAGATCCTGAAAGGCACTGAAATTGCCACAGGATGTAATAATCTAATTTTAAACGTCATTAAAATGCGCTCATTCGGGGGGAAAAGTACTCACAGCAACACCCGCCTTCTCGGCTGCATGGTGACATTTGTCAATCCAATCCCGTAGGTTTGTGACGGATCCAGCACTACATATTATCAGTTTCCTGACAAGCTCTGCGACTACCTAGGTACAGATCACTGGCTCACTCACGTATCAACATAATCTGTCCGATATTCGATACATGCCTCAATAACATTCGCACCAACTTCATTGTACGACACCACACTGATGCATACTTTTGCCCGCGCGACGAGAGCGGTAAGTTGCGCTTTGTCCTCAACATCCACAATCTCAATTCCTGCGCCGGTCGTAAGCATATGCTTGACGGAATTTCGAATTGAGTCATACCTGGCTGCAGTCTATCGCGCGAGATATTTTTCAACTCAGCGGCAAGAGCATCGAGTTTGATGTTCGATCGTCCAGCAATAGCCCATTTCAGATTCGTAGGCAGGTTTCGCGCGATGTGGTGGGCCGTCAGTTTCCCAGTATAACCTGTTGCACCGACAAGCACAATGTCATATTCTCGGTCTTTCGTGGATATCGCCATTTTACGCATAAGTCAATCAAGCGTGTAAAAATTATAGAAATCGCTCGGCCTGGATTGAGGTTTTAAGTATCCGGAAAACGGAGTGATTAGACGGAGCGCGGGAAGTTGAATTTATCCGAGTGGAAATTGGGTGATTCAGCCCTAAAAGGTTTTTAATAGCTCAGTGTTTACAATGGGTCCATTATTGACTTTGGTAATGATGGAAGATCACTATTCAATCACACAATGGAAAAAGTAGAAAAAATTGCTCAGAGATAACATAAAAGTCTAAAGTTCTATTCCGTTTCATCACGGGCAAGCAAGTAAAATCTCGCTGCGGATATCTGTCACATCCTCAAGAAATCAACCTTACCCGAATCGCAAAAATTGCAACAAATCACTTCGCGGGTCTAGTCCAAAGGGGACTGTGAGATGGCATATTCAAAGAGAGGGTTTCCTGAAAGATTTGAGACTTAAAGCCGTTCTGTCAGGATATCTGGTCAGAAGCTTAATAGCGGACGGCTAAGATGGCCATTGATTGGTTCGAGATTCAGCATATTGCTCTTGTAATCACATGCCCATGGCTATTGGATGTGTTCGTATGGAGTCTCGAGAAAATAGGACTGTAATGTACGAGAATCGATACGGATACTCGCCTCCGCTCAGCTTCATTACAGGTCATCTAAGTGGGGGCAAATAGTCTCCTTGCTTGTGATCCTACCACGAGCCATTCATAGCATCTTCATCCATGTTTTGTTGTTCTCGAGAATAGATGCCGAATAAGGCTTCCATTACCGGAAAGTGCTCTTTTCTTTTAGAATCGACCACCAGGGCCTTTTTCTTCCCGTCGGTACTCTGTTCGAATGTGAAAGAAAGCTGACCAAGATGGATCCATTCCAGCTCTGGGAATGTGGCCGCGTATTTCTCGGCATGCTGGGCCATCTTATTACGATGCGCGGCCTCCCATACCAGTTGATACGAGGTAAATTCCCCCCGCTCCCCATTCATTGAGTTCTGCAAGAAGTTCAAGTCCTCTGGTACCGGTAGCTGGCGAGAGTAATATGCTTCGTCCCCATCTTGCAGCGGAGGGTGAGGAGAGTACGAATCTCGGGTGAAAAGGAGTTTCTTAATTTTGCACAGTGGAGAAAGAATGTTTCGTATGGCGTCATGGTCAATGAACCAGTCGTGTTTCCACCCGACTTGACAGCCACAACTGAGATGCAGATCTTCGAGCGAGGTGATGGATGCCATAGACCGAAGCGAAGAGTCCGGAAGTGTCGTCCCATCCCATATCAACGAGAGAGCTTTCATATTGGCGAATGATGCTAGGATACAGACAACACGTTCTAGCAGGGCGGGTGACTGGAAGAACTGGGTGCCAAATGCTGTCAATTGATTGTTTTGTTCTAGAAATCGAAGTGATGCTACCGCAGGTACATGATCACTAGTCCAGATGAAAGTGTGAAGTTCTGGATAATTACCGGCCTGGTCTAAGCAATCCCTCGTAGTTAAATCACTGAAGTTGACCGCCAGAGTGGATAATCGCTGGCTTTGCAGGAAGCTTTGTAACGTTGATCTACTGAGCAATGTCCAGCGTTCGATATAAAGGAAGCAGAGAGATGGGAACTGGGCGCTGAGAGACACTGGCTCCAGCAGAGGGAGTAACGGAATACTCCTGTGAGAAAATCTTAGATATCGAAGGGTTGAGGAGCATGCTTGGAAGAGGCTGCTAAAGAAAGGAGACGAATTGGACGACCTTGCTCGGTCTATATACGATAGATCGACTTGGATATCAAGACTCAATAAGGCCATGAGTGTGTGCCTTCTAACTCGACGCGCACAGCTTCGGACTCGAGAAAACCATGAAGCTTGAGATGTCTAATCCCGGAACCTCCCAAACCGATGCATAGGTAGCGGTCAATCGTGGGAGTGCCCGTCCAATTGAAACTTTCCAGGTGTGGTAGACGGGTGACAACTAATATCATGCTGGGTTCATAGATTTCCCCCACTTTTGAGGTCACATTTGAAAACAAGTCCCTCCATTGATGGATGCTAAGACTACTCTCTATATGATATAGATCGAATCCGTCGTCATCTTCATCGTCATCTTCATCGTCCTCGTCCTCGTCATCACCCTCATTCGCGACTCTGGGGCGCATTGTGGCAATCATATTTGACTCGTCCCTACTATGCTTACTGCTTGCTGTCAAGTAACGGATGCACGCGCCAATGGACGGCTGACGTGTGACACTGTCCTTGGTGATGGACCGCTCAGTAGCTTCGCGGATGAGAGCACCAAACAGACGGTATGACCGAATACTATAGTCAAGGTTGACAATGGCAAATTGGCAAGATCGGGCCAGTTGGCGACAATCCGAGTTTACCAGCGCAAGGGATTTCAGTGTCTCCATATCCGTTTCAATGTATTTGATGATATCTGATAGAATCATAACTGGAAGCCTCAAGAGTGGACTGTCTTGCGCTATAATCGGTCTTCCTTCTAGAACTCTATCCAGAGTGAGTGGTGGTGGCCTGAACTTGTTGGAAAATGGATCCGTGACATCCATGATTGATGTCGCCTCTGTTGAGTGTCTGAGCGTCGTAATATTGAACTGCTCTGGAATCTACCGAATGGAAGACATGTGAAAATCGAGCGCGAGAAACCGTAAACCATACTATGGAAAGTGAAATCGCTGCTACGATGGTGCTAACAATTAAAATTGCGGAAGATAGTTATCAGCAAATAAGCGATTTGAAATTGGTGGAAGTAAGACCGCGGGGCCTCCACAGTACGGCAGCCTATTTGTACTTTCATACATTAATCTAAAGCTTTATTTATTCTATTATGTACTTATATAATAAGCCTAATAAAGCATAACGTATTTCACGGGTAAGTGGACCGCACGGGTAAGTGGGACACCACATCAAGTTTCATCCGGAATTCTTACAACCACCTTTCCAACGACCCCCCAACATCAAGAAATGGGGAAATCGCGTATAAAAAAAAATCCTGTCTATGAAGGGAGACTTTCTCTTGCAATAGACGCGTTGAAAAATGGGAAAACTAAAGATTTACGCCGTACTGCGCGCCTATACGACGTTGCCAAATCAACCTTACGAAGACGCCTCAATGGTACGATATCTGCAAGCGAAGCAGGCATCTCACGCTGAAAATGACCCCTACGGAAGAAATCGTGCTCCGGGACTGGAGATATTCTTTAGAGTGCCGCGGTGTGCCTCTGAGGCCTCGTATGCTTGGAGAAATGGCCAATATTTTACTTGCTGAAAGGGATTTGACTAAAGTATCTAAGAAAATTAGTGTTAACTGGGTTACTTCCTTTATAAATTGATATCTAGATCTGAAAATTAAATTTTCACGCCGGTTAACCTATTCCCGGGCATTATGTGAAGATCTGGTGATTATTGGAGGTTTTTTTACAAATCTAACCTAGCTAAAGCTGGAGCACGGGATCGCGGATGAAGATATCTATAACTTCGATGAGACCGGATTTGCCATGGGGATTGCTGTAATAGCAAAGGTAATATGCAGCGCTGATCGTATGGGAAAACCAAGCCTTATTCAACTAGGAAATCGTGAATGGGTGACTGTGGTGGAATGCGCATGAAGTACTGGTACGGTGGTGTCTCTGTTGATAATATTCAAATTTGGCAGTAACCAGGCGGAGTGGTATAAGGACTCTATCCTACCCTCTGATTGGTCAATTATGCACTTACTAAATGGCTGGACGTCAGATGAATTGGGATTATAGTGGCTAGAAAGAGTATTTGAGTCTAATACAAGGCCTAGCACAGTTGGTGTTAAACGGCTTTTAATCCTTGATGGGCATAGCAGCTATTTAACACCTGGATTTGATCACGCATGCAAAAAATACGATATTATCCCATGTTGTATGCCATTGTATTCATCTTATATTCTTTAGCCTCTAGATGTGGGTGTTTTTTCGGTGCTTAAGCGCTTATATGGGGGCGCCGTGGAAACCCGAATCCGGAACGGTATTCACCACGTTGATAAAGTCGATTTTCTGGGTATGCTTTATAGAGTACGGTTGCAAATATATACCATACAAAATATAAAAGGTGGCTTTTCGCATACAGGAATCGTACCATTTGACCCTGAAAAAGTGCTATCTCAATTATAACTTGTTGTATATGAGGCTACTCTAGCTTTGAGTCCCCCTAGTACGTCAAGCAGCGCTAATTGGAGCCCTAAAACGCCATATAATTCACGTACGTTGGAGCGCCAGGCCCAGTCTGTCAAAAAGCTTCTAAATTGGACCAATTCTGACGAGAATACGCCATCAAGTCAAGCATTTAATCAATTGATTAAGGGGTCTCTTATACAGATGCATCACGCAGTAATCTTAGCTAGGGAAAACGAACAACTATGGGCATCTAATAATCAATTACAAAAACGCCAATCTCGCCGTACTCGAGCGCTTCCAAATACAGGTGTTTTGACTGTTGCAGAAGGCTGGGAGCTTGCTGCAGAGCTTCAGGAAGCTATCAACCCCCCTCTGGGGGCCAATGAGAATGAGCCTTCAGAGCAGCGTAAGCGCGCTCCCCCAAGGTGTACTAATTGCTGGGAAGTAGGGCATAGGCGTAATCGGTGTACGAATCCAGCTAGATAGGAAAATCAATTTATTCAATTTTTACATATTATTTGTATGGATAAATAGAATAAGATGGTTGTGGCTGTCCCACTTACCCGTGCGGTCCACTTACCCGTGAAATACGTTAATAATATAATGATACTTCTTAAAGATTTTATTTTTCACTATTTGATATTTATTTTTTATATCTACTATACTTCACTAATTTTCTCTCTACTAATAGGTCGGTTGGTTGGTTGGTTGATCTATTTTAACCTTATTACTTGGGTGCATCTTGATCAAACATATGGTGATCTCGCTATCTTAGCATTATTTACGAAGCTTAACTTCCACCTAGTACTTGTGCATATGATGGATATGCATGTCGAGACAGCGAGCAGTGAGGAATTGATTCATTTCTGTATCCAGAGAGGAAAGGAAGGTGCCGTATTTGCTGACATTATAGGCGCAATAGTGGTCAAAGTCTCTCCTACCATCGTTGTCAAATGGGGATATAGTGTGACCGCCACTGAAGCAGCAATGCAAGAATTCGCTTACAAGAATGTGAATCATAACATTGTACGAGTACCTCGGGTTTATCGCTTTGTCCAGGATGAATTGGGGAGAGGCTTTCTATTTATGGACTATGTTCCTGGCCAGAAATTGTTGGATTTGGACCTCACAGTTCACACGGATATCATACCCCGCATCACTAACATCATTGCTCACCTCGGACAAATAAGACATGGACAAAAGCCAGGTCCAATCGGCGAAAAAGGCCCACAGGGGTATCTCTGGGGCGACGATGGTGTGGATAAGCCTTTCGTGTCTATAGCCCATTTGAATCGGTATCTCAACAGGCGTCTGTCATTGAGAAAGGACTCTATTGATCTAAGTCCATATCCGCTGGTCCTCTGTCATATGGACCTGGTTCGTCGCAATATGATACTTGGAGAAGATAACATATCTATTTATCTTCTTGATTGGGCCCATGCTGGGTTTTTCCCACGGTTCTACGAACTTGCGGCGCTTCCGTGCATGAGTCCTTATGATGAGCCCTACGAGAAGCCACTTACATCAGCCGTGGAATCAATGATGCAGCTGACAGATGATGAAAAACGCGATATAAAATTGGTCCATTATGCCCGGGCGGCAACTTTGAGATGGCAATTGTAGGCGATGCCTTTCTTCCCCTATTACTTATGTTCCAATCGAAGCTAACACTGTGTGGATATAGTCCTGAAGAGCCTGAGGAAGCGTGACGCGTTCTCCTATTCAAGTAGCAGTTAAGCCGTTAGGGTGTGAAATCATTCCCCTATTATGTGTGGATTGTGGTGCATGGCTAGCTTGTTCGCACGATCTGGCTATTGTGACGAAAGACATGAAACACGTCAACCAATAAATTGCCTATACTCAAGAGGAGGTTTACTTAAGTCTAATTTGAATAGTCTACCTCAATGCCTCAGGGTGTCTCCCTATCCTATGCAGCTTCCCTTAAAATTATATACTATCTAGCAGAAAAAACGTGGAAGGCCTGCTTCATGTCCAATGATTTGTTCGTTTCCACTTTCTTTGATTGTAGATGGTCGTAGTAGAACTTGAGAGAAAGTACGTATCTACCGTTACTGCTGACTGCTGAACTCCTTCAATGACGCCTTAGATACGACCCATTATGAACGCTAGTATATGTAATGCAAGAGGATAGGAATTGACCTAGCAAGGCTCATTTTCCATACGACGAAAAATTATGTTTGGTTCGCCCAGAGTTGTAGCAACCGACTGTTCCGCGCCTGCTTCTGCAGTTCGCTGTGCCGTGGTGTCATTATCTGGAGTTCCTGGTCCATTTCCAGCACCCGATATGGCGGAAGTAGGCTGGATGTTTTTCTTTCGCAGTTTCAACCAGAACATAGCGCCGATGCATACCAAAAGAAGACCTGTCGTTACGACTGCCATGACAGTTTCTCCGACATGTGAGGAGAGTGAATCGTTAATATGTTCAATGGACCACGGGTAACACGAGGACTTGACAATGATGTATATACCCAGGCCGATGAAGAGAAAAGGAACCACTATGCCCGCATATTTTTGACCGAGGCGCAGTATATGTTTCTGCCTCATGATTAGGTACGCCACAAGGCACCAAACTCCAAGTAAGATGTAGTATACAACGATGTATACTGCTATTTCTGCTCCCTTGGCCTGTGAAAATAGCGGCACGTATGTTCCGATATTATCTCCGCCGTTCGTCACTGTGACAATAGAGACTTTGAGTATGCTCTTCACCGTAGCAATATGAGATTTCTCGGTAATTACTCCCACTTCTCTTTCTTCGTCGTCATCTTCTGACTCATCGTCAAAATAAAGCTCGAACAATTTCCAGATTCCGAGCAGAATAGGAAGTAGACCAAGAAATCCAATAGGTTCCGAGGGAAGCGCCTGCGCTATACCGAAACCTATCATGCTAATAGCGACGATAATCGTGAATCCAAGATATTGACCGATAGTAATCTTCAGCGGAGTCAGAGTGTCACTGGTGTATGACTCTGCGAAAAAGGCGGCCAAGACGAACATGTCGTCGATATTAGTGATGGCAAAGGAGCTGCAAGCAGTCCCGACGGCTTTTCCGAACTGCATGATGCGAGGAGAGCAGATGGCGATCACAGAAAAAGAGAAAGTGTTGCCGTCTTGAGCAAGATAGAGGGCTTGCAAGTGAACATCGAGATATTGATTAAGTCATCATTGGCAGCCATCCGAACATCAGACTGCTATCCTGACGAAGGCCGGGTGAGGTGTTCAAGTGATTCAAGTCACAAGTGAAAGTGCACTGCCCCATTTTGATCTCCGGGATCGCCGCTAGTCAAAAACAGGCATGGCGGTTGTGCTTGTTTTCACCGTCTAGCCTATTTGGGTCGGTAGCCCACTCATAGTAGATTCTACATCACAATAACCTCCGGCTTTACAGTAGAACTTGGGATAGTAAGGATAAAAAGTTCGAGCTCATGCGCCTACCAGCTACGATGCGACTATGATCGAAGAGATTGTTGTCTAGTTGGAAATGAGTCCGTACTGCTTCTGGTCTACCCGGCTAGGTAAATTGCTCCCACACATATCTCCTATGCAAGAACCACATTAACTGCATCCAACACGAATTTTAATCACAGCACTTGGCATCAGGGTAGCTGTGAAGTGATCTTATCTGGTATTTCATATCTCAGATACATTGTATGTATGCAAGAGATAAACCTTGTATCTAAAATCAGCTAACCTAGGTAACGGCCATACTATATTGGTATCGTGTACTTAATAGTACACAACTATGCTATCCAGGGCAAAAAATAGCTTGAATCAATAAGAACTAAATCACTTCCACTCTTCTATCCACTTCTGCACCCACGCCACATTGACACCTGGTACCTTTCGCAACAATGCGCTGTGCTCCACCGTCTTTTTAGTCGCAAATTCACCCTCGTGCTTCGCAGACAATTTGAGATTAGCCTTCCAGAAATCCATCAACCGCGCAGCCGAATTCTTTTCCAATTGCGTCTGAAGCATCTCCACGCCCTGGTGCTTCGCCGTCTCAATATCTTTTCGCATGCGCTGTACCCATTGCGGAAATGGGATAATCTCAACACGCCCTAGTGAATCTGCAATGACTGGGAGGATATCCGACCACGAGACTGCGTGCAAATTGTGTGGATGGTAGACCTCGACTTCCATCTTATCTTGACTTTCTGTTGTTATTGGGGGCCTCAGAGCCAATTCAATGAGCACATCCGCCAGCATATCGACAGGCACCCAATCAACAACCCTCAAGTACGGGCCAAGATCGTCCGGAAGCGCCGCTAGATGCGCTGATGACTTTACGAGACTGGGGAACCACTCGGCAATTTTCCACTGTCCGGGAGCTCTCACTGGGCCTGCTACTTGGCCAACCCGCGCTATTGCAGCATGACGGAGTGCTCCATTTTTTGCGGCTTGATAGACCAGATGCTCGGCAATGTATTTGCTGTTGAAGTAGCCTGTTGCGGCTGGGATGGTGGTTTGAATTACCTGCTCGGGGATGATGTTCTGCGTTGTCGTGTTTGCCACGGAGCCAATACTGGAGATAAAGAAAATTCTGGGAGCGTGGCTAGCATCTGCGCAGAAATTTATAAGGTTGACAGTTCCAGTCAGTATAGGCTCGAAGAATCTGAGCGGCGCGGTCCAGTTGACGGGCCAAGCGGCGTGTATCACTAGCGTAGTGGTATCGTGAAGAGTCTGCCAAACCTCGTGAGAGAGGTTAAAGTTGGACTTCGACAGGTCTGCCGTATGGAAAGTTACACGTTCGAGTGGGAGACTTAGGCGAAGGTTATTGGTTTGTCTTTGCTGCTGAATAGCTTTGTCCGAGCTACGATTCATACAGTGAATGTGTGCTATGCTGGGATTTTCAAGTAATGAAGCTAATATGTAGGTTCCCAGTGAACCTGTAGAGCCAGTGAGGATAACTGTATGTGCTTCTCCAGCGGGCTGTACTGAGACACCGAGCCGTTTGCTTGAAATTCTGGACAGCAGCTTTCGAAGAAGGGTTTCACGTTGATCGATGATTGTGACATCTATGGACGATGGCGGGGCCTTCCTAAGTTCAAGAATGACCTTAGTCAATTGTTGAAGAGAAGGATGTGTATAAATTAAGTTAGGAGTAATCTGTTGCAATTCCAACCCATCCCGGAGTGCACGGGAGATAGTTAGCACTTGTAGCGAATCAAGTCCGAGATCGAAGAAGCTTTCGGTGTTAGCCCGGTTCGGGTCCCATCCTGTCACGCTTGTTACTGTGTGCTTGATGAAATTCAAAACCACAGGTGTGTTTAGATCGTTGGTGTTTCTTCTCAGGGTAGTGGCATTATCTGGTGGGGTAAGCGTATCATTACTAGCGTACAAGGCATCTATATCGGCGGCGTAAAGTGTCAGAGCAGCCGCACGTTGAATGGTACCTTTGCCAGCCCGAGGAAAAGGTCTGTCAGAAGTTGTGAACAAGATGTGCGTCTTAGAGATGCGGGCATGAGCAGGAGCTTCAGAATTTGCTGCCTCAATACTAGGCCAAAGCCGCTCGATTACCTCCCAACGCTCCGAAAGACCCATCTCGGAGCTATCTACCAGCTCAATCAGCAGCGAGGCCTGGAAGCGCTGTGACCCCGCCACGAGCGCTCCCAAAACATCGGCATTGGCGGTTACGATATGTTGCTCCATTGACACGGGATTGGTCTTCTCACCGTTCAGGAACGTAATGATATCATCAAGCCGGCCACTCCAGCGCCACAGGTTGGGTTTAGTTGAATCTGGATGCCTAACAAATAAGTCCTTTGTATGATACTCATAGAGGTCATGGAAAATTGTGAAGGGCATTTGCCTTTCTTCAACTTCCGGTCCGCGGACAATCACGAGCTCCGATTGAGTTTCGGTAACAGGGCGATATTCAGCACCGATGCTGGGGTGAATTTCTATATACCCCCAGTCCTTGACCGGATCACGGACTTGCGAGTGTATCAAATGCAGCAAACCCATCTCCGACGCCCCGTACTGGTTGATAAGACGGATACGGGCCGCAACAATCTCTCCCACAGCCTGTGGCAAGTCTCCACCGCAATAAGCTATATATTCTAGGTGATGGCTGGCGTAATCGAGCAACTCGGGAGCCCGAGCCAGCTCTAAAACTACCGATGGTGTCACCAAGACACCATCAAAGGGAGTCTGCTTCAAGGCCGCAACTAGCCCTTCGGCGGTTGGAATGCCTGAAATGGGACAAACATTAGCCATTTGGGCAGGCGGGGCGATGAATGTAAGGCTCGCCAGCCCTGCAGCATGAAATGGTGGAAGGCAGAGAAATTGTCGTTTGCCAGCAAGCAAGGTCTCTTGGCTGATATAGCCCTCAGGTGCGTTAAGGCTGGCAGCTCGAATATAGTGCTTTATGGTTTCATGTGTCCAGGTTACAGGCTTTGGAATACCTGTAGATCCAGAGGTATGGCTATTTCACGTCAGAGAATCGTTGGGAACAATCTTTCATATTTCAAGATAGTACATACACAATCACGAACCTCGAAGGCACGGTGGCATCCCCGGCTTCAGTAAATGGAACATGAGGATAAGACGTTTTGAGTAATTCCTCTACACCAGGAATCTCGTACACATCTAAGGGAGCAGCAGCAATAATTCTAGCAACAGGTGGGGGCCTCGGCGTCGTTGCAAGTAATTTTGAACATTTGAGGGTCTGGAGTAGGCTGCGATGTGCTGCAACACTGTTTCGTGGCGAAGGCAGATACAACTCCATGAAAGTGTATTAGCTAAGCCCGATTGATCAACAGTTAGTTAGGGTAGAGGCTCACACAGTATCCTGCTTTGTGCGCGGCGAGGACCAGCGCTGGGTATCGGATGTCCGTGGGTCCAAAGTAGGCCAAAACTTCGTCCTGGCCGGCTCCTAGATTGTTGATCATCCACTGAGCTAAGCCATTGATCGCATTGGCTAGGTCGCGGTAGTTAATTGCGCGAAATCCTTGCTCATAGCTCAAAGGGTTATTGGGATACTCGGAATGGACCGCTTCCGGCTTAGTCTGGGCCATGTAATCGACATAGTTGACAAAAGCCGTGTACCTGGGATCGCAGACGGTAGACATCAAGAGTAGAAATATAAGACAGATTCCCTTGTTGGAAGTCACAAGTAAGATGAGTTTGAGCAACAACTTTGGAAGGAGATGAAATGATCGGGTCGAAACTGAAACGGATGCTCCCAACATGCAGGTCCGGGATATATATATACATTTGAACATCTGGACCATCGCGGTGGTCTAGATAGCGGCAGGTTTTGAAAGTATTTCACATAGTCGAACCATCGAATCACACTCTGAAATAGCGGAGTCCATTACTCAGAAGGGCGTTGAAATGTCACTTACATTGAGCGAGAGAAAACGACATGGGGGTACCCCGGTAGATCAGGCATTCAGCCGAAACTAAATACAAGACGAGTTCCAATGTGAGCATAACCGATTGTGCCAATAGAATTGCAGGACCTGTGTCTGTGAAATCTTACCGCTCTCCCGATTTTTCGTTTCAATGTCATATTGAGCCTAGGGTAGAAAGCAATACCTTAGGCAGCATCGCCACCACAAGTGCGAAGCTGTGCGCCATCAGATACCTAGACGAACAAAGCCGACTCAAAATTGTGGGCTCAAGTGAGTTTTATTTCTCAAGACCCTTGCCGTTTAGCTGAAGCAGAGGTCCTGTCCTTGTTTCGTTATCGTGGTTACACTCCTTAAATCCTGAGCTGAGATTGGCTAGTTCGGCTATACTCGCTACAAGGCTAGGCGCTCGCGAGGCCATTTCCTTTCTCACGAACAAAGAGATTCGCCCGGTTAAGAAACGCAACACGACAGCGTCTGTCATCCAGGCATTTTCACAATGGAGACAAAAGCCATTATCTACGCCCTCAATACTAGGAAAAAGAATAATGCAAAGCGCTCTCGTAAAGGTTGTCGAACCTGTCGGTCAGTGTATATGATACCCCCCTGTCGGCTCGAGCTAAGAGCTAGTCCCAGTGCCCGCCGGATTAAGTGTGATGAAACCCCCGATGCATGTAATAATTGTGTAAGGACGAAAAGGCTATGCGATGGATACGATGTGCACAGAATACCTACAGCACGTGGGACTCATAAAGTATCCATTTCTTGCCTCGCCAAAATTGACGCCACAGTTATTGCAAACCTACCATGGAAAGTAACCTCTGATGAGGGTCGGTGTCTGTCATTTTTCCAGCACCAATCTGTGCCGCAGTTAGTGACTTTTTTTCATTGTCCACTCTGGCAGCAATTGGTTCTCCAGTTATGCCACCTGGAACCAGCGATTTTTCACGCTGTCGTCTCCTTGGGCGCGGCAAATCAGGCCCGCGAGATCGCGAGAGGTAATCAATCCTCTAGACAGAGAATGATGCTCCAGTACAAATGGTCTCTGTTTGCACAAGAACAGTCTGGGCGCTCATTTGCTATTCTCAACAGGCGCCGCATGTCAGAGGACCCGCAGCTCCAAACCGTCATACTTATTTGCTGTCTACTATTTATCATGTGCGAGTTGCTCCACGGGAATATAGGTAACGCAATCTTTCATATGGATAGTGGTTTACGCATCGTGAATAGCATGAATATTCAGAGACATATCTCTGTACTGGAGCTGCGAAGTCCCGATATGCTCAAGGATAGTGTCGTCGAGATGTTCCTGGTTCTTCAAAGCAGCGCGGTGTTTTACGGAATCAAGCAGATAAATGACACAGAGCTCCAATTTGTGTTTCAACGGCGATATGAAGCCTATATCCAGGGCTTCAGGACCTTGACTCATGCACGAAGAGTACTGAACCCTCTCTTACATACTACGTATCTCTTTGTAGCACAATGCATGAAAGCATCCGACTTGCAAATGACAGCCATGTATAGCAATCTGCAGAGCCAACAATACCTGCTGCTTTCATACCTCACTCAATTTCTACAGCTGTTCGAAAAACTGTGCATAGCGTCATACGGCACGTTTTCTTTCATCGATAGACATAGCAACAACTCGACGCCACACAGAGAACAGCGTGAAGCCGAAATCACCCGGCTATCCGCCCTCTACTGCATACTAGGAGTCAAAATATCACTGTTTAGCAAAAGCGAGCCTTTACCCGCCAACATGGTCCCTGAATGTGAGGCTTTAATTGAAGCGGCAGAGATCGCCATGAAAAAATTCCACGACCAGGCTCCAATCCTCACTGCGCATCATGAAATAGTGCCTGCCCTCTATATCGCGGTCGTTCGGTGCCCTGATTATGGGCTCCGTTGGCGGGGCATTGATGCTATGCGCTCATGGCGCTCGGAAGAGAATTTCATGAGTGCGAATCTGAATTCGGATACGTTAGAGGAGAATCTTAAATCGGAGCTGAAGATGCTGTACGACAGCGCTGCAGATTTGCCTCCGGGTCTCACTTTTGAAAACCGTTCGGATGGAGAAGTTATCGCTCGTATTCTCCATACATGGGGGGCTCGTGAGAAAGAATACTCAGTGGTCTTACCTAGAAATGACGTCGTGAGAACTAGATTGAGAATTTTATGACTAACCAGAGTTTTTTTTGTCGAGCTGTGTGTCCTGTGTATTGATATGAGGCTGAAAGGGGATATAAAGAGGCAATTCAGGGATTCCATCTTGCCATGGTTCATATATGGTGAAGAGCAAACTTGGAGCCCTGGAAAATAGTAAATAGGTAATAGCTTCTGATCGACTACCTCACCAATTCGTAGCTTTCCAGTATCTGGAATGTGGCTACCTCACCTGAGGTGAGACATTGACCCCAAAATCGAAATGTTGATCTTTTCTATCAGATTGAGTGTCTAGATTATCTGACAGGATGCGCCTCGTTAGATCAATTTTAATTCCCATAGGTACAGTATACACACAGTAAATCTGCTAGCTGCTAGTAAGTACTTCGAATCCTGCCTCAGCATTTAGACCTTATTACTCAACAGCAAAAACTTAATTCAACGAATAACCAAGTCAGAATCAGTTTGATCTCAGTTTCTTTTTTTGTGCAAGTTCCCGTAGTAAGAAAAAGATAGACTTTGCAATGTAGTGAGACTTTGATAAAGTTCATAACACGAATACGGATAATTACTGTTTTCGGAAAGGTGTTAGAACTTAAAAAAATCGCCCCTTCAGAGCAATGCCCACATACGTAGTCTTGAAGACAAGAGCTCCACAAGTCAATGAATTATTTAAGCAGCCTCTATTCCATGCTTTCAAATTTAAGAATGGCAATCATTGTCCCAGCACGCAGTTTGCTGTCATGGAAATGTCTGAGAAAGAAGCGCAGGGCAAGTTAGCACTACTTCCCATAACTATACGATTGCGTAGACTCTGTCTCGCACTTGAATAAAACATTTGTATTAACCCGTTTGATATAGTTGCTCCTGCATACTCCAGTTCGAACAATCCCTCGTCGTCAAGAACCAACGATATAGAATCGCCAACACACCAACAAAGTCACCCGCCCGAACCGATCTACTCGCCATACAGTACTGCAACACCTCTAGGATCTCTTACCAATGCCGCAGCTGTTGTGGATTGTCCGTCCTGTGGACATCGTGACATGACCCGCACGGAAGTCG
Source organism: Talaromyces sp. PYS2902 (assembly GCA_023626235.1). Lineage (NCBI taxonomy): Eukaryota > Fungi > Ascomycota > Eurotiomycetes > Eurotiales > Trichocomaceae > Talaromyces > Talaromyces sp. PYS2902. The sequence goes on from JAMAGP010000009.1 coordinate 496,475, forward strand.
TGAGAGGGACAACTTCGCGGTATGTCAATTCGTCATCGATCTTGACTTGAAAGATCCCTCTGTGTCCTATGGACCCGAATATCACATTATTGCAACCTTGAGAACCAAAGCCAATACAAAATAGACTAATTGGTGTTCAGTGCTTGGGCCGCAAGTCTCTGCTGCTGCTGCTGTATTGGATGCATACCCTATTTTATGCGATCGCTGAAAGATGTCGAACACTACTGTGGGCACTGCGGTGTTAAATTAGTCAGATGGCATAATACCGATCGAGTTGAGGTTCTGGTAAAACAGAATCCTTCAGTCAGTGTGACATGACTTAGCTTCATTCAGCATTCATCTTTGGTCCGAAGTTTTAGACTTCGTCATCTGTGCAAATATGGTTGGACTGAAGGACATTCGTCCTTTCAATCTAATAAATGCCTTTTAATTCTCATTAATCTGGAAATATGTATTGTAATAAGTGATAGCCTTGCTCTTGATGATCGGATATCGATAACCCCGAAATGGAATGGGATTGATGGCCTGGAGGTATCACCATGACGTTGCTTCTGAGTGGATATTACACACGAAAAGGAAAGCATGCAGCGTTTTAAAGTGTGTATTAGAACGTTTCAGAGTGAGCTGGAAAGATTTCATCCGAGGTGAGACTAGGAAACTCGTATTCATTTTGTCACGGCATTCCAATGTTGAACTTTTCATGGTCCTTCAAGGCTTGGAAATGTTCCTGTGTATGTATGAAAGAATGAGTGGCTAATGACGTATTGATAGACATGTGACCTAGTTCAAGCTCAGAAGATTACTATTGATCATGGTCTATTTGCCCATAGAATGGATACCACATAACACAACACACTTGATGGTACACCTTCTCAGGGGTAAATTTCGCCTAGAGCTTGTAATCAAACACGATTAAAACACTCCATTTTGAAACCGCAAGCGAAATTTGACATACAGTCGTAGACCACTGGCTGATCTGTTATTGTCGTTTATCATTTCAAGCAGTGGTGCCAACCAACAGCGGTCAAAACTTCCCTGCTCGGGCACACCAGCTACCACCTCCCTAGCATGATCTGCTCTTCTGAGTCTATTTGATTCGCCTTATGGAGTTTTCTTTCCCGGATAAGACGAGCCGGGTTGAGGAATGCAAGCATAGACATCATGAGAAACATCGGCAGGGCGTCAAACATATATATAAATGCCTCGTGAGTGATCACGAACCCATTTGAACCCTGAAGATACTCAAAGGCTCGCACCAAATTTCGCACAAGTAAGCATATGCCCGCAGCTTCGACGGATATAAAATACTTTGTGTATATTATCGATTCTCCCAGTTGGGTCTTGAATCGCATATGAACAAAGCCGCATGAGAGTATAAAGACAAACATTGCGACAAACTGGGTTATCAAGCCAGCAATAATGACCGTTCGGCTTTCAGCCAACTTGCTCCGATTCCCGGAGGCGACAAGCCCAGTGCCGTAAAGTTGACTCAAAATACACGCGATATCGACCAAAACATATAACTTTGTCATCCATCGATGACCCAGAAAGCTGTTGCCCTGGGGTCCGAGAGATACGATCATGCGACCAGTAGTCATGTAAACGGTTGCCGCTAGGAACGGTGCAGCAACAAGGAGTAGCATTGTTTGCAAGATGAACGGGCCGCTATCATCAGGATTATCTGATGAGAGAGCGCGGCCGAGATATCCAAAAGTTTCACCTTGATGTACTTGTTAGATAATCCCGTAGTAGGGTTGCTTAAGAGGAACGGCGTTCATACCTAAGCCCCCCAAAAATAGTGGAATGAAATGCCATGCTCGAAGTCGACATATGGAATAAACCAAATGGACTAGGGTGATCGTTCCAAACAGAGCGATGAAAGATATGCCAGCAGCCTTATTAGGACGATATTCGTAGAACACGATTTGAGTGCCGTTGACCACTGGGCCAAACACCTGGTGGGTGCTCATGGTTCTTAGGAATGTTCGATAGCGCTTAAGTAGGAAATGGAAGGAGAGAAGAAAAACGTGGTATATTTGAGGTAGCTTGGGTAGGAAAAGGTAAAAGAAGGATTATTGATTTTGCTTGGTCAAAAGATGGTACTTTTGAAGACGTTTGTCGTCCTCTGCCTGCCGCTGGGATCAATGCCTCATAAATCCGTTTGGAAGCAGATATTGTGCTTAAATAGCTAGGACATATTACCCCTGTGTCAAGTAACTACAAGAAGAAGATCACCAATAGTCGGCACTTATTCTATATAGGGATAGCTAACTTTTCGTGTATGAGATGATCCAGATCTCTCTACAGTCCGTAGTATGAGCACCAAGTTTGCCAACACGAATACGGGAACTTTCCTCTTTGGTACCCTAGGAAGGGCCCAAACCTGATACAAAGACAACGAAGCACACACTCCGTAGTAGTGAATGAGGGTGGTAGAAATAGACAGTCGAGAATGATTACAATATCATTAATTGGGTATAATAACGAATTCTCATTATCAGTCCGGTCCGGCTGAACATGGTATTCCTTCAGTTTAAGCAGCGATCAGGAACGGAAAAGGCAAAAAGCTCCTTAATATCGAACAATCGGCACAAGAAGACTTAACTGAATGCTTGGAACGTAGGAGCTCTGTCCAACTGTACTAAGCTTCATAAGTCTACAAATGCGTAGTTTTCATTTGACTAGGAAGAGGATGACTCTAGTGAGGCTTTTGGTAACTTAACGCTTTGTATAGGTTTATGTGACGTCGTATTCGTGTTGATTTTTTCTAATCCATGCGTGCTATTAAGGAATTGAAAGAAAGCGTATTTGAGATTCTGAGAATCGGAGAAGTGGCTCATTGAATTGTAGGACCAAGTCGCCGGCCTACAACGTTGTACAGCCACGGTGGGTCAGAAAAAGTTGACAATTACTTGCCAGATGAAATGCGATGCTGTTTGTCTTGTTTGCAGTCCACCAAACCCAATCAGACCCTGCACAATTATTTCGTCCGTCGAGTCGGAGGGGATGAGACATGTCATTGATACTATATTAAAGAGCTTGCTAAACTTGAGCGACTAATATGTCAGCTACGGAAAAATCCACAACAAAGCGCAAATCACGCAGGTCACATCACAAGTCTCGCCTAGGATGTAGTAATTGTAAAACCCGGCACATGAAGGTCTGTCTAGTCAACTACGTCTCCCAGCTCGGCTTCAATTAAGGCTCTGACCATATCCAGTGCGACGAGACAAAGCCTGTCTGTACGAATTGCTTCAAACATTCCATAGAATGCGACTTCGCTGTTGCCAGACAAGCGAGTATAGAGCTGGAAACGTCGTGTGGTTCCACACCGTCTTCATCAAGGGCCACTACGAGCAATCGATTTCGTATCCATCAACGCCCTGTCGTTCAGGTGGGAAAAAAGAGTCAGAAAGACTCCGAAAAAAGGTCGCCGAAGTACAACTCGGTCGGCGTACAATGCGATCTGAGTGTGTCCGTGTCGAACCATGGGATCTCCTTCGCAGACCTTCATCTCTTCTATCATTATGTAGCCTCAACATCACGGACATTGCAAGACGAGACGGATGATACCAATAAATGGTCACTCATCGTTGAACAGAATCTCTCATATCGCCCGTTTCTTCATCTTCTACTAGCATTCGCTGCTTTGCATCTTAGTCGCCAGCGGCCGGAATCGCGAGAGGAGTATGTGAAGCAGGCCGACGAGCATTATACGCTGGGAATTCAACACACTACGACAGCAATTTCGGATCTTGACGTTGAGTCATGCCAACGTGTATACCTAGCAACTGTATTAATTTGCCTGATCGGCTTTGGAAGGGGCCCTCGGCCTGGAGAGTACCTCGTGTTTAGCGATTCCGGTCCGGGCGAGTGGTATAAGCTTTTATACGGTGTGAAGACGACCAGAGAATCCTACAGAGCTGAAGTTTTGGCCGGTGTTGTGTCGCCTGGAGATGACTCGATGTCAAAAGATATCATTCCAGAGCTGCGTGATGAATTATTAGAGCATTGGGATTACCTTCGAAGGTTACAAATGTGGCTCAGTTCGCAAATACCAGACGATAACATTCAAATGTTGTCTCAATATGCCATTCAAACTCTTCGTCAAACCTTCCACGAAGTGTACCAGCATCTGTCCAACGCAAGGAGAGGTGTGAGTTTGATGCACATCATATTGGGGTGGTTATATCGACTACCAGAAGATTTCGTAACGTATATGGAGCAGAAAAGCCCATTTGCTTTGGTAATTTATGCTAATTGGGCTATGCTATTGAAATATATGAGGTCGGTTTGGTTTATGGAAGGTTGGGATGTCCATATCACTTCTCACATCAACAAAGTAGTTACTGCAGAGTTTCAACCATGGGTGGAATGGCCGCTGCAGCATGTTCACAAAACAGAAGAACAGATTTGCAAAACTTAGGATTCTTGATAACTCAGTTTTGCAAATGAATATTCAAACCTCGTTACTTTACATAATCTAGCAGGGTGGATAATTATACCTATAGTCTTCTAGTAAATCAGCAAGAAGCTAAGCCTTACACACTAAAAAGCTTAACCTCAGAAATACGTATACTTACCGGCGCAGTAATCAAGACTAATGTAAAGAATAGCCTAGAAAAGTTGCTCGAAACTACTATTACCGTAGACGCCAATTACCCCCGAGCCATAGAAAATGGTAGTAGACTAGATAGACACGAGAAATAACGATAATGCTTATCCAACTTCATTCAATCTCGTAGTCATTAGCCAGATTAGATCCAACTTGCTATCGCTATTGGTTTCACTATGGAAGAAATCCGGATCGTTGGTGGATATGAGGCCCACGTAGCTAACCATCCTGAACCCAATAAATTCGCATCCTCGGCAGCTATAGATAGTTAGGCTCTTCATTACTGTAGACTAAAAAGCAATCTAGGATTTGTAAAGGCTTCTCCTTTACTATTGATTTTCTAACAATATTGTCTAACAGATGAACAAATTTGTCTGCTGCTTTCATTTCCACAACTACCTCGGCTCGTTGAATTTGGGCCATGATAGCAAGAAAATCTAGTTATCGCTCATGGAAAGAGTTCATGCAACGATATGACTTGGAACGAAGTCATCGTAGGCTTTTGATCCCGAAGCAGTTCATTACATTCCACGTTCTCTCAATGGAACGATTGCGAGCAATATTCACGTTGACTGATCTTGATTTCTAAGCCCAGTCGGAGAGCTCGGTGACGAGCCGGGCCGCTACCCCGATTTTTACAGTTGTTCAGATAATAGAGCCAAAACCGTGGTCATAATATCTCTGTGTGATTCAGGTCAAAACATTGCTCCGGTTGTTGGAACTAATGCAACTCATTCCAAGTTGAGCAGTGAAAGAAGCCTGTTGCATGAAGGAATATCAAGAATCAAGGACCTGCGTTTGACTGGCTGATAATCGCGGTTCCAGGTGATGTCTCGATTAGTCAATGCACCTCTGCAACAAAGGATTCCAACGATTGGATTAGGTTCCTCTACACTAGCACAGACGTGCATGCAACATTGCCGAGTCAACAAATTATCATCTTTTAGTGGATAGCGACACGTTGGCACGCCGAATTTTTGAATTCAGCTGGACTGTCAGTCGTCTCTGGTTTTATCCACTAGAGGCTACTTTCATATCCTTGTCGTCGCTGTATAGTTGAGTAACTAACAGGCATAGCTTAAATATGCAATATATCACCCAACATATTAACGAGCCTCGGGCAAGTTTGCTCTATGGTACGTTTTCTGCATTCTCATTAAACAGATTCCTGTAAACAGGCTCCTCGGTGATTCAAAAACTCTCTTCAAATCACACATCGCAACTCAAAATGGAAGTCCACGTCGTCTCCAAACAGAACCATGCTGAACATGCTAGCTTTCGTATCGCTGAGTTGAATAAACCACTATTGCCGTCATGAGTTCGCGTGCGCGCCAAAATTGTCAGCTTGACCTCCAACAACTTGACCTACGCTGCACTTGCTGATGTGTGGAATTTATGGGAGTTATATCCTGTTCCCCAGACAGCACCTGCCCCATACAATGATCAAGCGACATGGGGAATTGTGCCTGCATGGGGGTACGCAACTGTCCTCGAGAGTAGCATCGCTGATCTACCGTCGGGCACATCGCTTTGGGGCTATTGGCCTGCTTCCGGCCACGCAGTGGACTTGGAGTTGAGCCGAGAAGAGCCAGAAGGCCACTGGAAGGAGACTTCCTCTGGTCGGCAGTTCATGCTGTCGCTATACAACCGCTACATTGTTGTCGATACGAAAACGGAAGACCTCGAGCGACTAGGCTGGGGGTCTTCTGTGCGACCGACTTGGGTTTGTGGTTATCTCCTCAGCGAGTATGTCTTCTCTCCTGATCCAGCTGCTCATCCGCCTCTGCATCCTCTTCCTGGGCCGGATACTCAGTGGACCATCGATGATGCAGACCTCTCCAAGGCTGTTTTCATCAGCATAGGTGCGTCGACCAAGACTGGTCGCGCTACGGCCTTCAACCTTTCTTGCAGACCAGCCGGAACTGGTCCTCTGGCTTTACTTCAAGTTTCCTCGGTGCCAACTGCTCTCTCCGAGGCAGCAGAAAAGTTGGCCGGATCATTTCCCACCAAAGCAGGTGCAACTCTCGTTTGTAAGTCTTGAATGCAATCCTATTCTTATTTTTATACTACTTCTCTAATAACAGCTCTAGCCAATTCATGGACCCGGCTACGTTGGCTCATTCATCTGTAACTGCTCTGACTGCCATAAGCTCACCGCATCAATGCATGCGACAAACTTCACAGTCTATGACACGCACCTGAAGCATCTGCGTGGCCGCGAAAATTTGAAGACATATAGCCAATCGCGCACTGTATTCGTTAAAACTCCCGGCAAGGACAACACCATGACCAACTACTTCTGTTCTACGTGCGGCTCTCTTATGTACCGCGTTGGTGCAGCTTTCCCAGGAATGAGTATTCTACGCGTTGGCAGTGTGGATGATTTCTCTTTGCACGAGACTAAACTGAGGCCCACGATGGAGCAGTTTACCAAGGACCGCGTGGCTTGGAAAGCTCCTACGGAAGGGACCAAGCAGTTTGTGGAGGATGGTCTGCATGTATAGTAGAAGCTTGAGTTGCAATCGATAGTACCAGTGCGCGCGAATCAACTATCACTATCAAGCCTGTTGGATTGTAGATTAGTGTTTAAGTGAATGTACTGTACGTCATTGACTTTATTCGTCGCTGAGCAGAGAACGGACCGCGATGAAAGTGAGTGCAATAAATATACTATGATTGAACATGTATTTCCCAACAACCAGAGACAATTTCTGGCCTTGCATGGATGTTTAAATTCTCGAGTCAGAACATAGACTCATGTTGTAGTTAGAAAAAGTGGAAGTCAAGGACAACAATATGGGTAAACGCGCTGCGCCGTGCGCAGCGGTACCAATTTAAGCCTAGTAGGCTTTTGCGTGCCCTCTTAAAGTAGCCTCCTCACACATGGATAGAGAGATCAACTTGATTGGTCATCTGACTTTATACAGATTCCTTTCAGAAATATCTTGTCGTTAGCTTGCTAGGTGATCCTATTGTCAGTTGATGGCGCTTTTCCACAAAGGAATTTCGGCTTAGTACTCTCGCCAGAAGCGTTGTCACCTCGGTACAGTACAAGTCTTCTAAAGGAGAGGCTGATCAAATAGTTTCGGACAGTGGGGTTTCTCGCTTGGCTGGAAATAACAAGATGTCATGTTCTTGTTATCGAGAACAGCCATACACAAAATCAATATGGCGGTAACTACATGTATCACTGTCTCGGCCTGGGCATCTTACGTATCCTTGTTCCCAGCCGTCTACACCAGCCAAGAGAACATCATACCTAGCAGTCGCACTAGATATCTTCTTCCAAACAACAGTACATGGATTGGCTTTCGAACCCAAAGCATGGTAAAATTTTTAGTTACAATCGTTCTGGGCTGTGATCTTGAGCTCGATACTACGACACCGTAGTCTTGGTTATCCATATCTATAACGTTGTCGCCATTTCAGTTCAAGTCCTAAGTCCTAAACAATTGTCTTTTCACAGTTATCTAGCTGAAGCTAAGGTAGCAAGAGATGTACATTGAACACCACAGACATACAGCTATACACGTGAAAAAAGTGGCCGCTTTCATCAATGCTTCTTCTAATGGGTCAAGATTTCACCTAATCGTACCTGTCGGATCGACATCTACAATTGAGCTTTGACTTCAGTCGCACTCGCAAAACTCTATAGTGTTACAGATTTTACTGCTATCTTATCTGTATCATGATATTCTCATAAACCAATCAGATCGCGACATAGGGTGTTTGATGCATTGAAGCCTAATTGAGGGGTAATCCTCTATATTTTCAAATATATATGGATTTCAGCACCGTAGCACAGCCAATAGCAGAAAATGACTTTGCTCATAATCTGTATTTGCAACTCCAAACTCATTGACAATTGAGGTATGCATATTAACTTCCTACTCATGGTGCCCTCTGAGGTGATTCCTGTTCCAGACATTCTGTTTCAATAGCTAGTGGCTGCGATCAATCTGCTACAGTCAAAAATGCCGAAGCGTCAAATGACAAAAGCCGATTCCTCCAGATTCAGTCAACACAGGCTAGTTCTGATTCAGCCATAATATTTTAGCAACTAACGCCTCAGCAGGCTAAAAATGGCAGAGATATGTCGTCGAAAGGATTTGCTGCTCGCGCACAATCTGCTGCAGACCGTTCAAGGAACACATATTCATCAGAAACTAGGCGCCCAAACGAAAAGACCAGCTCCAGGGCTGTAGGTAACAATAAGAAAGAACAGCAAAGCTGGTGCGTCGTTCAATAAAGTATTTTCCTGAAAATTCCATAAGAAAAGGTTTAGGGTCTTGCAAAATCTGGGTGACTAGATATCATTTTAAGATGTAGATGTATCAATGTCATCTTCTAATCATTATAATATTTATAGTCTAGGGTTATCTCGATGTCAGTCAATAGGATTAAAGCTGTCAACACACGAGCATTTCTATCTAGCCACCCTTGTTTATGTCATCATAGAGTCTGCAGGACTCGTTCTGGGCGGCTAATTCATCGAGACTGTAATCTTTCCTCTTGGACCCATCGGTTTCAATTCCTCGACATTATCGAAGAGGAAAGTAGGAGAATCATCGTTGTCAGGCATTGATATGGGCAGCAAGTCTGTCATAGACTTTTAGTCGGCCATGAGACACTTTCACTTGAGGTAGTGAAACCACTATCTCATAAAAGTATACGTTTAAAAGTGGTCTTAAGGAAAAAGTGTGCAAGAGAAATCGAGATGGTGCGACTAGGAGAGAAACCAAGCATACAGTCATTCTCGAAATTGGCTTGACCAGAACACACTGAGGATCACTTTGGCATTAAGCCAGATTATTCAAGGAGTGGATCATACTCAACTGAGAGTCGTTGTAAGATAAATCGTGTATGGTACAATAAATTCAGGGGGTACTGCATACTAGTCTATATTGTATCAGATGAGTCATTGTTATAATACAGTCAGGGTCCGTAGAGCCAAGAGGAATCTTTTGTTCAAACAGATAAACAGCCGGTTGGTGTAGTCAGTGCCAGGTTCCCCCTTCTGCCGCAAGCAGCTCCATGTACGAACTATATGCTTCCTAATTCCAGTGGCTAATACCCCCTCTGCTGCCGTCAATACTTGTCCACATACCTTTCTGAACCAACCGAGTTTAGAGATCCAAAGGCAAGCTGTTAATACCACTGGGGTATGGCTATTATATGACGCTGTATTTCTCAATCTAAATTTGTGGATCGGTCAATATCTAAGCTTCCTCTTTAACATGACCTGTTGACCATTCTTCCCGTGTCGCTGGTGGTTTAGTATAGGTAATAGCTATCCCCCGTGTCTGAAATTCCTTATTCAAGGCGTCCATCCGATCCCATGGATAGTCGATCTTGTCGGCATTTGGTCTCCACCACTCAGGATCAAATCGGATTCTAATCTCCTGCAGTCTCGCCTTCCGCTCAAGTGCAATTTGAGCAAGCCTTCGGATCCACGCCTCCTCCTGCTTTCCAAAGTCCTCCCACTGTTCCGAGTGCTGGTCGATTATTGTGAAAGACAATGTGAATTTTTTCAGACTTGGCGCAAGAATATAATCTGCAAGTTCATCCTGGAATTCAGGTAGATGCCCATTTTCCTTGGATGAAACAAACAGCCATCTTGAGAGTGTAAAGTTCTCCAGATTTGGAAACTCGAACCAGTGAGTGAATTTCCCTGTGCCATTAGAGGATAAATAACCAATATCGAGGTCTGTCAAGCTTTCTCTATGTTGGAGGAGCATCTTTTTGATCATCGGCAGGTCTATGTAGTGGACATTGTGATAGAATGGCGATAGTACAAATTTGGACAGGCGTTTTGGCCAACTGAGAAGCTTTTCCAGTGCTTCCGGGCTGTCGGAGTAGTCGGACAGTTCGATCGATGTTAGATTGGCAGCCTTAAGGGTCGAGTAGTTCAGGGTCAGCAGGAGAAAGAAACGATTCAACGGAGCCAGTATACACAACAAATAATGAATACACCGCTGAACAGAAACTGCTACGTACCTCGAATTGTTCAAGGCAAGGCCCCGAGTTTGATCTAGCAAAGCCACCAACATACAATTCTTTCAGCGAAGGTATCTGGACTTGTCTAATCACATCAGCCACCTCTAACCCCTGTATTTCTTCCCTATTCAAGAACAAAATTTCGAGGCGACGCATATGCTGTATACAGGCTCGGAGCAGTTTCCAGGTCTGCTGGTTCTTTTCTGGGCCGAAGCCTCCATGAACAAACAGTGACTTGACGTTTGGCAAAAACGGAAGAATCTGCTCAACGAAATCGAAGTCTTCTTGAGAGCTGCGCCGTCCAATGTCTGGTATATGCATCTTAAACTCTCGGCAGTGCAAGCCAAGCGACGGATTGGATTGGAAAGTCCGAACCAACAGCCTGAGTCGCAGACTTGTCGGAACAATTCCTTGGGGATAAATGAAATTGATGTTCCGGTAATTGAAGGGCACCACGACCTGGCTGAAGCGTCGGCACGTATAAGCGATAGCCAGAGTTACTGCAGGGTCATAGATTAACTCTCGGTGACGCCATGACCAGTCATCGATATGGTTTGGAATGATGGCGAGCTCCAGGATCTTGGCTAAGAGCTCATTAGGTAGAGCGAGAATTAAGGAGTTATCATCATCGTGATCCCGCATGTACTCCTTATTAAGCGCCTTAGCTGTGAGCTGCCCCTGTTCCGACATCTTGAGAATGGTTTGTTAGGGAGGCTTGACGCGATTGCACGTAGTAGGCATTGTTGCTGCGAGAGTTAAAAGATGAGGCCCAGATAGGTAAGGCCAGGGCTGAGGGGTGATCATTTAGGCACCCGTGGGGCCGTGCTGATCGACAGCCGACCATAATACGGTAGAAATAAATTTCCGGTGTGTTCTGGTCCTGGCAATTTCGAGGATGACTGTAAATAAATATACACGGTGCATCTTACTGTGTTCGCCAGTGCCATTGTGTAAAGCGTAAGTGTACCCTTTGTACGGCAAAGAGTTCAGATTCTCCCATAATTCTCGAACCAGGAGGAGAAAGAGGAGGATATGAAACCTGATGAGGAGAAAAGAGGGCCTCCACCCTGTATATGAACTAATATTGAGTGCTATAATTGTAGTCTCTAACATCCTGACGTTCCTGGGGTTTGGTCGCACGCAATTCGGTACTTCGGCACTCTGTATCTCGGAGCTTGGTGGTAGTACCGGTAGGTTCGATTGTTCGGTAGGTGTAGGAACATCCGATTCAGTTCTCCCCGCCTCCCGCAACTACCGTGCACGGGCTTAGGAGTAACATTCTACGTACTACAGACTCATCCATGCCTTAGGAACGGGTGAACTGGAGTCGCCGTGCATTCTACCTGGCCTGTCTGCCTGTCGGGATAACTTACGACCGTTGGCTGAATTTGAACCCATTGATTCCAAATCCTCCATGAACCTTATCTGTTATAGCGGTATTTTCATAACTATTGGATGGCTCTAACTCAAATCCCTGAACGAGGTATCCCCCACCGTTGAAAGCTATTGTCAGAGTATACACTTCGGACCCATGTATGATCCGAAAAGTCGGATGCAGCGAAATCTGGCCGAGCTGAGTACAGAGGGATGTGAATGACTATAAATATGAAGGATGCAACCGTCGATAGGACTCAGAAATATTCTATTGTGAACATCATCAACATCCTAAACACTCCAAACATCCCAAACATTCCAAACATCTCGAAATTCAATTAGCTGTATCTACAGTATCGCCAATTTTCTCGCTTTCAACATTTACCGTACCTACCAGACGCTCAATTCCAAGATGACTCTTATCCGAGTTGTTGTTTTCACCTACCGGAAACCCGGCCTTACGCCTGCAGAATTCAAGAGCTACAGCGAGCAGCATGGCCACCTCCTCAAGCGTCTGGCTGGCGACGTTTTCCCTATCTCGCACCGCCGCAGCTACATTGCCCGCGAGGAGAAGGGCAGCGACGCCGACACAACTGAAACGACTGCGCGAAACCCCACGACACCAGCCAAACTTTTCTTGGGCCAACAGTCTGACTTCGATTTCGATGCTTACACCGAGTTGACCTACGCGAGTCAAGAAGCTGTTCATGCCTACATTGCCAAGACAAGCCAGCCAGAAATCGCAGCTGCGATTGCGGCAGATGAGGAGAAGTTCTTGGATCGTCCCAAGACAGGCATTGCTTTCCTGGGGGATGTTACTGAAGTCAACAACGCTTAATCATGCGCCTGTTGCAATCATTGGTGCTTTCAGAGCACGTTAGCTCTTAGATTTTGACTTGATATTGTGTATGTAATTTCGAAATAAACCGAGGTCCTCTTGAGCTTTTAGCAATGTAATTCGTAATTCATCACCTAAGCATCTACCTCTAGAAAGTCCACTCTGATTGTGATGGACCTCATACCTAGGTAGAAGATGGAAAATCAAATTAAGAGTTATCCATAACTTCACACACAATTCTCAGCCTTTCAAAATTTCCATGACCGCAGTAGATTGCTGTTCCCTTGATTTCTGTTAAAGGAACCAATTAGGATCTCCATCCAGGGACCTCCTCGTTTTGCAGCCATCTTTGATGTCTCCGAGTTCTTAAGACTTTCAACTGGGGAGTTCCTCTATCAAAGCTGTTCCAGCCTAAGTAGAGCTACTCTTCTAATTTCGAATTTTCCATTGAATAATCAATACCTGCCTCGTTCTGAGCTTCCGCTAGAGATTAGGATCCTGATAACTGATAGGGGTCCTGTAACCTTGCAGATAGCTGAGGGGATTTGATTGCGGGGTTATTATAGATTACTCTATTTAAACTATCAACCTAGACCATATGCTGACGTTTAGTTATAAGTTGCATCTACGTATTATCAGTCTTTCAGTTAATCACACACTCCAGTGCCTAAAACTAGTACTCAAAAAACCTCAACGTGTCGTTTCGTCAAATGCTCATACGAGACCACCATGCACAGGGACCAAATAATCAAGATCTATGGTGCAACATCACTGGAAAATACATGGATCAATCTATGGTCGAGTCGTTTGAATTCTTCCCGCAGGCTTTAGGATACGATGTTATGCTCGAGATATTTGGAACAAGAGGAGGGAGTGAGCTATACTCTCCTCTAAATGGCTTGCTTATAAGCAAGCGCATTATACCATATTTCCGGAACTTCTCCATTGTCATTGTTCCTATTGGAGATCCCCTCATTAAACCCAGGTGGAAGACTTTGGTATTGAAGGAACAACTCTTGAGTGACAACCAACATAAAACAGCGCCAAACATCTTTGATATTATTCATGGAAAGGAGTTGACTTTTAAAGGCACCCCTCGACCTGCAGCACGTTATGCCTACTTTCATTATGCAGTGACGAGAATTCGAGTACATGGAGAAAAGAAAACCGATGAATGGATTGAACCAGGGAATCCACGTGGCTATCTTCTGCACAGAGGATTATCAGCACTTATTAGGAAGGAGATTAAATGTTCCTCGACTTGTACTGGGGAGACGAGAAAATGTTCTCCGAACTGTACTAAGGAGAAGCCTAAATGTTCTCCGAATGGGGAAAATTTCCCGGACCTTATGAGACATGCTCATGGTGATGGTCTCTATGTATTAGGTGAAAACAAAGAAGTTGCGAAATTGGTGCAAAGTAATTTGAACCAGAGGATGGGATTGGAATCATAGCAAGCAGTTCAGGAGACTAGATTTTGATCTTTGTTTCAGATTGCTCATTACAGCATATTGCACTTGTGGATTTGTAATTGATGTCGAAGGAAAGGAACTATATGGATTTGTTATATTGCAGTTTGCGATGGCTCCAAGGCTTGGTTTATTAATGAATCGACTCATACGGGATAACCACGCCAAATCATTTGATCAGCTAAGCCATCCTTCCACCAAAACAACAAGACGGGGCTATCTTTGTTTCACTTCAATTCCCTCTAGAAGATAGAAACCATACTGTCTCAGGTGTGCAAGCGGCTCCGACGAAGACCAATTCTCAATAGTTTGGCGGACGCTTAGGATCAGTAATCATCGAACTTACAAATAAAGCATGATAAATTTCCAAGAGAGCTATTTCCAATGAAATCCTTCGAGTAGCGGCGATGTGTCTCAAGTCCATGTGTAAATGGTGGGCTGTTTGTGATACAGATGCGATATATCCTTCATGAAACTTCACCTCGGGCCAACAATCAAATAGATCAACCATGTCTGTATGCAGTTTGGATAGAGATGGCGTCTTGGTGACAGTTTACCTCAAAACCGACAAATAAACAAAAGAACTGTTGTCCTCACGGTCAGAGCTGGCATAATAGTTCAGACGACACGTGACAAGATCCGGGGTAAAATAGCGTCCGAGCTTTTCTTCGTACCGGAGCTAAACACATCTTTCCTCTTTCTGCACTGGACATTCAAGAAATCCCAATCCATTCGTTTCATATGAGAAGAGCCCGAGATGTCCTGGCTCCTCAAAAGATGGCTCTTGCCGGAGGGAACACCGTCCTCAGCTTCTCCAACAGCGCCGACGACAGACAATAATACCACACCCCAACAACAACCACCGTCGCAACAAGCTACCATCCCAAATCCCACGACTACTCCCAAAGAACCACCTCTCATCCCCAACAACGCCAAACTCCTCCTCAGCGGGCTCATATTCTTCTCCTTCTCCGCCCTGGTTACCCGTCGCGCCCTGCTCCGCAAACACCTCGCAACCGTTCCGCCTTTCTACACAACATCCATGTTCCACAAACCCTCCATAAGCGGCGGCCAAGACGCCTTCGAAGCACTCAACATTGCAACCATAAACACCGTGTCGATAGCAATGATTCTTGCCGGTGCAACGTTTTGCGTCATGGATATCGATTCAGTGGAAACTGCGCGGAAACGGTATCGCGAAAAGATGGGATTGGAAGGAAGTCTGAAACCTGGTACGAAGCCGTCGAAGGAGGAAGAGGAGCAGTTTGAGAGGGATATGGAGGAGTGGTTGGGCAGTGTGTTTGAGAAGAAAGATTTGGGCGAGGTGAGGAGGAGGGTCGAAGAGGCGAGGCAGAAGGATAGGGAAAAGGCGGAGCAGAGGGGGAGGAAGGCGGAGTAAATATGATACTTGTGGATTTGTTTTGGCGTGGAGTTTACAGGCGTTCTAAAAAGGGTTGACTGTATAGGATGGGTTTACGGATATGAATCACCACTCTGAAGCGTTGAAGATTGAACACCTAATATCGAATATTCGAAGGTCCAAAAAATTGCATACGTGTATACATTCGTTATAGTACATAGAACAGATCAAGACATTCGCTCATATCGCTCTCTAGCCATATCCTTCGTCTTCTCCAAAAACTCATCGTATCGACCACGCGTGTTCCGCCCAGCTTCTTCAGACGCTTCGCCGAGTTTACTGCCTTGTGCGCCCAATCCGACACCCTGTGCATACACATCTGTTGCGATCGGGGCTGTCATGCCGGTTCCTTGTGCACCCAGACCAGAGCCCTCGGACCAGCCCATTTTGCTTAGTAGAGCTGCGCCTTTCGAGGGGGCAGAGGCAGCTGCAGGTTCGCTAATGTCTGCTTTCGGCGCGGCAGGCTTTTGTTTGGCTTGAGTCTGCCGTGAGCTGCCAAACGCTTTGCGGCGTTCTTTGGCTCGGTCGCGATATTCGGTAGTGGGCTGATCATCTTTGTGCTTTTCGAGCTTTGCCAATGCCTTAGTGACTAGTCCTTCATTGTTAAGATTGTCGCGGTGCAGTTGACTCAATCGTTCATGGCGGTTGACTTCAGCCGCGGACTTGAATTGACGCATACACAAGTAGCAACAGTTACGGTTCGGGTCGGCATAAGATCGGCTAGGCGGTGCTGCTGGTGCGATTTTTTCCGATTCTTTACCAGCCTCATCGTGGCCATCCTCGTCCTTCTTTATGCCGTGTAGTTCGGCATGTCGGTTGGACCAGAATTGCAGATGTGAAGGAACGGCCATTTTCTTCGCGCCAGCGGAACTAGATGCTTCCGCTTTTCGTTTCTTTGCCTTCTCGCCTTCCTTAGTCTTCGACTCTGTCTTGGATTTTTTATCAAGTTCCTCGGTCGAGACTACCAGTTCTGTGACATATCCGTCCTCATCCCAGTATGCAAGTTTCATAGCCGCGTTATTCAACGGACTGAACGTGAATCTCGCTGTACTGGGTGTAGGATTAATGACTGGAACGAAAACGCCGGCATGGATGTAGCTCGCCAAGACTGGCCTCGAGGCGATGGTGAACTTTTCAAAGGAGTTCAATTTGACCAGAGCTGCTTGTGCATCCTAATACACTTAGACGCTGTCATCTCACGACTAGTCCAGAAAACATACCTCAAGAGTAGCAAACTCTGCAAATCCAAATTTCCAGCTCTCATTGCTACGTCGGTCACGAACAAGCAACACCCTCCGTAAAGACCCTTCTCTGGCACCAAGATTTGAATCACCAGTAGTAGAAGCAACTTTAGCCTTTTTAGGTCCAGTCTCGGTGTTTTGGGTCTCATCAGCGGCAGGCTTATATAATTTCTGTACACCCCTAGAAAAGACCTCCTCCGTGACCGAACTGTCCAGCCCTCTGAAAAGTACAAATTGAGAAGGCGTGTTGTCCGGAGCTACATCATTGTCACCGATGTTGCCAACACGGACAGGTAGCTCTTCTGGTGCCATTTCCGCCTCTGGTCTTGTTAGATATGTCTTTGCGATGAGCGGGTGTACGTACCAGCACGATCCGCCTGGCAGCGGAAGCATTTTTGACGAGTAGCAAAGTTGTCGAATGAACACTGTAGAGTCAGCCAAAAGTGAGTCTGGAGTTAGAAACGGGCACTCACGTTGCGACAAGTCCACTCGCCTTCTGGCTTTCCACGACGATCGTCTCTTTCTCGGGTGTACGATATGCGAACTTTGGCGCCGCGTTCGTCGTTCCCCGAGTTCCGTCCATACAGATAAATAGTTGGCGCATTCTGTTCTACAAAGGCTCTCGAGTCCTTTAGACTGTGAAAGCGGAGGAACCCAATCTGCCTCGACATTTCTGCGCACACATTAACACCATAGACAGGAATGTTAGAGAATATACCCACTTGTCTGTCTGTCGCGAATGACTCGGACATCTTCCAATCCTTGAACATGATAATATTCGGTCAATTCATTCGAAATCTGTCCAGTAGCGATTGCGTCTCAGCTTCATGTCATAAAAAGCATCGATCATAACCAAACGGGGTAGAGTTGTCGAACGTCTTCTTCCACCATATCCACCGGCAACCCTTCCATTATAACTTCTCGACTTTCCTGAACGTTCCCACGATGGCGATCGCGATCACGGTTTCGACCACGACTTCGGCTCCGACTGGGACTTCTGCTGCGGCTGTTGTCGTATTCTGGCGAGCGGTATCCTTCGTGGTCGCGGTCTCTATAACCTGCTTGTCGACCACCACGAGGCGGCGGGGATGAGCGGCGGTAGTCATCGCGACCTTTTTTGTAGTCTCGATCTTCCGGATACTCGGGTCTTCTGTGGCCAGCGGGCCCTCGAGGAGCATCTCGAGCATGGTCTTTCCATATCGCCCATCAGAATTAGCTTGATGCTCAGATCATAAATAAAATAAAGCTTGTAATATCCAGTTGAACCGTGCTGTCAGTCTGTACCATGTGGAGGGTAGTGTCCGCGCTCAACGGAGCGAGATCTTGAGTAGCGATCGTCATACATGCGGTCGTCGTAGCCGGACGAGCGGTATGGCGCGTATCTGCCGTCGTGTGCCATTTCGCTAAGCTAGCGACAAAGTCAGGGACTGTGAAATGAATATGTTATCTTCACTTGTCTTGTGTTTGATGAGACTGTCCACTGAGTCGACCTGTCTCGCCGCGGAAGTCACAAACACCAACGCTAGTCCGGATATGGATATCCCGATTCGCCGATAAGAGCTTCGTTTTTTCTTTCTCCTCCTTGTTGATTGTCAAAAACACTGCAGAAATTCTTTACATATAGACTTCTATAATTCAGCTTCTTTAGGATGGCTATGAGAAGGTTATTGAGCTGGATTGTAGAGTACCGAGGAATGGCAGAATATGAGGCTCGTTCGTAGTTGTAATTATCCAGGAACGGCATTTAACAACCCCTCTTTCTCCTTTCTTGCCTTTACAACCTTTTTTGTCATAAGACTCATGACAGCAACAAAGACATACTCAGAACACTCCCTATCGAAAGTCACGATAGCATCAAAGCATGCACTTCTAAAAGTTCATACTCGGACCTCCTAATCTAAGGTGGAGTAAAGACGGGTCCAAATCAGAAAGCGGAACCGGTGCAGCTTGAACGTCGAATGAAGATGGACTATGCGGCCATTGCTTGATAGATCTGCCAATTGCAGAAGTGGCTTGATTAAAGCCGCGGGGTACTGCAGCCAGCTGTCTTCTGCATCTCGTTTTTTCACCCTAGCACAGCCCATATCTTTGTAGTCATACATCGACTCGATACCTAGAATAAAATGTCACCGCCGGTAAACCGCGCCTGGTGGAAAGAGTCCTCTGTCTACCAGATCTGGCCCGCCTCCTACAAAGACTCCAACAATGATGGCATCGGCGATATCCCCGGTATCATCTCCAAACTCGATTACATCAAAGGCCTCGGGGTGGACATAATCTGGCTCTCCCCGTCGTACAAATCGCCGCAGGTAGATATGGGCTACGATATTTCGGACTACTACAGCATTCACCCACCGTACGGCACGGTTGAGGATGTGGACAAGCTGATTAGTGGGTGCCACGAAAGAGGGATGAAGTTGTTGATGGATTTGGTCGTCAATCATACGAGTGATCAGCATGAGTGGTTTCAGAAGTCGAGAAGCTCAAAGGATAATGAGTTTCGGGATTGGTATATCTGGAAACCGCCAAAGTTTGATGAGCAGGGGAATAGGCATCCGCCGAATAATTGGGTGTCTCATTTCCAGGGTACCCTCAGTGTTACCCAGGATACGACTGTAAATGCTGACTTCATCTAGGTAGCGCGTGGAAATACGACGACTTGACGGGAGAGTACTACCTCCATCTCTATGCCGAGGAACAGCCAGATCTCAACTGGGAGCATCCGCCAGTCCGCAAAGCCGTGCATGATATCATACGCTTCTGGCTTGATAAGGGCTGCGACGGTTTCCGTATGGACGTGATCAACTTTATCAGCAAGAACCAAGAATTTCCAGACGGGCCAGTCACAAACCCTGATAGTCCATGGCAATGGGGGTATAGTCACTATGCCAATGGTCCGCGATTACACGAGTATCTGCAAGAAATTGGCAAGATTCTACAGGAGTATGATGCTTTCAGCGTAGGCGAGATGCCATTTGCGACTACCCTCGAAGATGTTCTCAAGGCAGTCCGCTTCGATCGGAAAGAGATTAACATGATTTTTGACTTTGAGCATGTCGACGTCGACCATGGTAAACTAGACAAGTTTGGATCCGGAAGCTGGAAGCTGACCGATCTTAAACGCATTTTGAATAAATGGCAGACGTTCATGTACGAGAATGAAGGGTGGAATGCGCTGTACTGGGAGAATCACGACCAACCGCGGTCTATTGATCGGTATACCGGTGCCAGTGCCGAGCACTCGGTGATTGCAGGCAAGATGTTGGCTACGTGTCTTGCGTTGATGGCGGGAACGCCGTTCGTATACCAAGGACAGGAGTTGGGCATGCGGAATGTGCCGGTTGAGTGGCCGATTGAAGAGTATCAGGATATTGATTGTTTGAACCATTGGAAAGGGTATTTCACCTTTATCCTGGCGTTGCTGATCTGGCTAACTGACTGGTCTAGACATCTAGAGACAGAACATGACAACATCGAAGCCCTCACCAGCTACCGCAAAGAATACCAAAAGAAATCTCGCGACAACGCTCGCACGCCGGTGCAATGGACCGCAGGTCCAAACGCAGGTTTTAGCGACGGCAAACCCTGGATGAGCGTCAACCCGAACTACACACAGATTAACGCTGAGAATCAGGTGTCGGACCCTACCTCTCTGTACAACTACTGGCGCTCGGTGCTGAGTCTACGCAAAAAGTATCTCGACATCTTCGTCTATGGGGATTTCGTGTTGGTCGATCGCGACAACGAGAATCTGTTCGCTTATACTCGACAATTTGAGGATCAAAAGGCCCTGGTGGTTTGCAATTTCACGGATCGGACGGTTGAATGGGATTCTGCTGAGGATTTGGTCGGGGAAGCAAAGGAGGTACTGTTGAACAACTATGGCACTGGTGAGAAGTTTAAAGGGGAGTTGCGACCATACGAGGCTGTTGTGTTGTTGGTTGCTTGATTGAGACGTACAATGTAGTCGATAGACATTAGATCTCCTAAATTTGATATGAAGTATTTACTCATGGATAGGTACAGAAGCGTAGACTAATCTAGTGCTTGGGTAACCGAAACTAGCTTATGGGTGCTATAACAGTGACCTTATATTCAGAGCATGCTTTGCTGGCAGAAAATAGCACGCATTGTTTTTGGTCTAGACTAATCCAGTTAGGAGACAGCACATTTCAGCCTGAATGTACACTGCGAAACTCACCTACATTCTATGATTTCTACCATCTGATGTAGTGCCTCTAAGTTTCATTTTGATCGTGATACCCCAAACACCAGACGGCATCGTTTGAATTGCTACACCATGGCCATCCGCGTCGGTATCAGAGTCATTATACTAGTACTTGCATCTCTGCTATTCACTCAGGCCCAAACTGTCCATGATGGCAGTCAGATCATTAGTATGAACCCAACGACGGCTATTGTTATGAACATACACTGACCCCAATAGCCGCTAATGCAACCACAGTCGCACCTGGAGCAGTCAAAGTATCTCCTGACTCCGCCGATTCAGGCGTCGCCTACTTCTCCTTCGAGACAACGCAACTAACGCCCGAGGTCATTGCCAATCTCACAGCTCTAAACCTAACAGGCATCGAGTTCTTCAATTTTGGCGATGCTTCCGCTTCCTCTACCACAGTGAAGCGAGGCTCTTCGGCTGCTTGCAAAGCTTTACCGGGTGATTCAGCATGGCCGACAGACACCATCTGGGGTGTGCTCAATCTGCTTCTCGGCGATAATGCGCTCATAAAGAGCGTCCCGGTTGCCGCACCGTGCTATTCCGATTGGGATCAGTACAATCCAGACAAGTGCGCGGATATCACCTCGCAATGGAACTCTCCAGAATTCCAGTACTTCCCCATGCATCCTGCTCAACATGTTGTGCTATGACACGGCTAACTGTGAAGGTCATCTCAACCAACCGGTATTGACTGGCCGCTCTTCGAGGGCGTAACCTGTCTACCTCCAACCCTCGGCCCGACAAACGCGACATGCACGCTCGGCGGTATGCCGTCGTACATTGTCAATGTGACCAATGTAGCCCAGATTCAGCTAGCGGTCAATTTTGCGCGCAATAGTAATCTGCGTTTGAGCATCAAAAATCAGGGACATGACTTCAACGCCAAAAATGTTGGCGCAGGATCCCTCTCTGTGTGGACGAAGCATTTGAAAGATATTGAGTACCTTGGACCTGAGTTTAGTATTGGTTCATTCAGCGGTCCGGCGCTTAAGATTGGGGCTGGAGTGCAGATGTTGCAGGTTTATGAGTATGCCGATAGCATTGGGCTCGATGTCGTAGGGGGAATCGCAAGAGTGGGTGCACTGTAGTCCTCTACATGATGTACATGAGCATGATTGACATGTTTAGACTATTGGCCTTGGTGGTGGCTACATCGCCGGCGGCGGCCATTCACCTCTAATGTCGATGTACGGCATGGCTGCTGACCAGGTCCTTGCGCTGGAAGTCGTCCTTCCCGATGGTCGTTTTGTCTCGGTCTCTGAGACGAGTTATCCAGACCTGTTCTGGGCGCTGCGTGGAGGTGGTGGAAGTACCTTTGGCGTGGTGACTTCGCTGGTCATTCGAGTGTATCCCAAGCTTCCCGTCACTATCTTGACTTTTACGTTTGGCACCAACGACAACGTCACGAACGAGACTTTCTGGCAAGGTATGGACCTCGTGTGGGCTACATTCCCTGCCTACGCAGATGCAGGCCATTACAGCTACTGGTCTGTCTCGTGCGCTTCAGAGGCCAGTTGTAGTTTCAGCACAGCTGCGCACTGGGCGAACAACTACACCACCGCGGAACTGCAGGAATTTGTCGCTCCTCTGTTCGCAAACCTTACAGCCCTGGGGATGCCACCCCAGAATGTCGTTTATGCGGAATACGACGGCGTTTTGAGCGCCTTCACTACGACCTTTCCGGCCGAGACAGAGGTAGTTGGCACCTGGACTTCCCATGTAGGCTCACGCCTTTTACCACGATACAACTGGCAAAACGAAACAAGTCTCGTTGCGCAGTCATCCGCGCTCCGCAACGCCGCTATTGACGCCGGCCTGATGTTGGGCTACAATTTCAAAGCCGCCGCGAACCCGAGCATCAATCAGGATAACGCCGTAAATCCAGCATGGCGCGATACGCTTTCTCACACCATGCTAGGCGCTGTCTGGTCTCAATCTGCGACGGCTAATGAAATTGCAGCTGCTAACAAGCTACTAACGCAGCGATTGCAGACGTGGCGGGACGTGACTCCTAGCTCCGGCGCGTATATGAATGAGGCTGACGTCAATGAGCCGGAATTCCAGCAGTCGTTTTATGGTGTGAATTACCCGCGCTTGTATGCTTTAAAGCAGCGGTACGATCCATGGGGAGTGCTGTATGCGACTACCGCGGTGGGTTCGGAGGATTGGTATGTCCAGGGCCAGATTCCGTATTACCCGACGCAGAATGGGAGGCTGTGTAGAGTGGCAAGCTAGTTCGTAACCAAGTGTTGGTGATAAAGTACGCTGAATTTGATATATGCCGCATGTGCTTTCGAGGCTAGAGGATAATAAGTGTTGTGTTATAACTCCGCGTGCTATAGTGGACGATCCCCGGATATTGTAGTGCCTAGGAAGGTTGGCTGACCGATACCCCTGCAAACGCAGTCATCGTTGTGCATTGTATGACCAATATGACCAACCTCATTGAATATATGTAGTGTACGACATGATCCTGCTGACTGAAGATTCTGCAGAGGAAAGACTCCAGAAGTGCTGTGGAAGCCTCATAATTGAGGCATCATCCAGGCATCTTTTCATATTCCGGGCAAATATTCCGCTCCGCCCTTTTCTTCGGCTGACCCAGCACAGCCATAATCCATCGCAGGTCACTCAATTCTCAGACGGGACCTGCACGAAGTCGAGCGATCGTCATTTAATAGCGAAAGGATTGTCGATCATTCATATACTCCGTATATTTCTCACCTCCATCCGCCATCAGTGCCCACTACCCATTGAGATGGAGCAGTGCAGTGGAGAAGTGCTAAGACCAACCAAGCATGGGCTAACGACACTACGGCGAAGCTAAGATGAACTAACCAGCCAAAACACAGCATGACGTCGGCCCAAATCACCTGAAACACGCTGGAGACATGCCCTAGACGTTTTGGAGGTTAGGGTGACTCCATCTGAAAGACCGAAACCACTCAGATTCTCACTGATGGGTCCGATCAACACGGACGGAATCGTTGAGATATCACATAAAGGAGAATGTTAAGCGATAGCTATGGTTGGCAGTGCCTCGGTGACATCTTTATTCTGTCTACTATGAAGACGGAATACTTATGGAAAAATTTCCCGAGACGGTTGCTCTATGTACTGAGTAGAAATACTAATGCAAAGCATCAAATGCCGCGTCTCCATATACACTTACTGTGTAATCGGGATACGTATGGAGAAGTGCATGGAATGAATTGCGATACATGAAGATCCCATTTGATTGACCAACAAGATCCCAAAGATGGGCAGGATGGACAGGAGTATACGTAATATCTGTCTGCTTAATATTCTCATTTTATCCGCTCCCCGCTATATTTTCTAGTCGGTCAGACTGACAAGCTTCTGGTGTACATAGTAGATTGGAATTGATTAATCCAGCGCTTGTGCGTTGATCGCGATTTAGGTATCCGTTTTCTCCCTGCGTACTACAAGTACTTATTCAGGAGGAGCGCCTGGGAATTCTGTCTGTCGTACATTCACATATTTGGCGTTTTCTACATACGTAGGACGCAGTAACGCAATTATTGCCATCAGTCTTTCTAATCCTTGATTCCGATCCAGACACTCCCTTGATTCTCCTTCATTCATTCCTTTCTTTTTTTCTTTTTCACAAACCAACTTCAAGCACTTTATAAGTTTACAATATTTCCTTTCTTCTTTCAAAGCATAGAATCTCCGAATGATCCCTCCTCGTCCACGCCTACGTTGTTCGCCGCTTCCGCTCCCGCCACCTTACCTTTTCTCATAAACACCACAGCTGAGCATCAACACAGCAAACGACGACCCCATGCTTCCCCTCCGTCGAAAATCGCGCAGATGGATCACAATCGTTGCGCCGTTGATCGGCTTCGTGGTCCTCCTGCAATTCCTGCGCGGTCCACAATGGTTTTTCGTCGCCAGCAGGACGCCAAGTCAGATCAGTCCCCGGGGCGCTTCTCCGGACCAACAGCAGCAGCAACCTTTACAACAAAACATCAATAAGGTCGCTGCACCGACAAAACAGGCTCAACGAGAACAGCAGCCCTTGGTTGGGTCACCGAAACAGAAACCGCCAAAGAAAGAACCAAAGACGAAATTCGCCTGTCCATCCCTGCCGGGAATTGAAGATGTGCTCGTCGTACTCAAAACGGGTGTCACGGAAGCACTCGACAAAGTGCCCATCCACGCCCGCACCACGTTTCGCTGCGTGCCGAATTACGTCGTTTTCTCGGATTATACGGAACAAATCGAGGGTGTGCAACTATTCGATGTACTACAAAATGTGCAAAACGATGTGCGATTGACAATCGAAGACTTTGATCTCTACAACCGCCTACGAGTGTCGGGGCGAGCGGGATTACAAGAGGCAGACTCGACGGAGGAAGAAAACGGGGTCTTTGGGATGCCGAACAACCCCGGTTGGAAGCTCGACAAATGGAAGTTCCTGCCTATGATTGATGAAGCGCTCAAGGCCAAACCGGACGCAAAGTGGTATGTCTTTATGGAGGCGGATACACATATCGTGTGGGCGAACTTGGTGGCGTGGCTGGCTCGGCTGGATCCGTGGGAGCCGTTGTATCTGGGTACGGAGACGCAGATTGGTGATGTGTTGTTTGCGCATGGCGGGTCTGGGTTCATTCTGTCGCAGAGGGCGATGAGGATGGTTTCAAGGCAGTATGCGAAGAACACCACGGAGTATAATGCATACACAAATGAAGAATGGGCAGGGGATATGGTTCTGGGCAAAGTGCTCAAGGACGCTGGGGTGGATTTGACGTTTACTTGGCCGCTGTTGCAGAATGCACGGTTGGGCGAGATTGAACCGTTGACGAACCAGTTTTATCGCCAGCCGTGGTGTTTTCCGGTCGTTGGGTTCCATCATCTGAGTCCTGAGGATGTGGAGGAGATGTGGAAGTTTGACCAGGAGTGGTTTGTCACGGTATGGCCTTTGCTCCCCTGTGTGGGGTCTTGGATGCTGATTTTTGCAGAAAAACAATAATTATCTCCTCCATTCAGATGTCTTCCGCGAACGCATCTTGCCACAAATGCGTCCCGGCATCCAGCAAGACTGGGACAATCTCTCCGGCGACCTCGTTGAGGACATCTTAGTCGAGAATGTGGACGAATGCCGCCGCGTCTGTGAAGAGGATGGCTTGTGTCGCCAATACAGCTTCCGTTGGAGCGAAGACCCAGATTCTGAAGGTGAATGGAGACCTGAATGTCGAACCTTTGAGTCGCCGCGATTGGGTGTTGCGCGTGAGGGGACGCAGTCCGGTTGGATGATGACACGGATTGAAGTAACCACAGGAGCGAGGGGAGAATGCGAGAGTGTCGAATGGGAGTGATTTATTATCTCATTGTTTAAGGGGAAGATAGATTTGATTTTACTGCTAATTCTGGGAGGGGTCGGCGTTTTCATGTATCAACATAGGCATAGCTTTGGCGTTCTTTGGTCGGTCCAGAAGGGACCGTATACAATCGTTACAATCGTTCAATTGAACTTCTATCGTTTCGCTGAGATTCATATGTGTGCCTGTCGTAATCAATTGAATTTTATACATTTTTTCGACCTATCGTCTAGATTCAATCCTCTTCGTATGCAATTTCACCAATTCGGGGATAATCAAACTCTCGATTTCGAGCCCTCCATCAGGTACCAACTCCGCGCCTTCTTCTCCCTTCCTTTCCTCGTCCCCTTGGGACAGTTCAGGATGCAAGACCTTCTCCGCAAGACCAATCTGATTTTCACTCCCCGAAATTGATTTACTCCTCTTCGCCTTGGGCACTCTGATCCACCGCTCGTGCGGCTCCTCGGGCGTGACAAACACGACTTCCCACTTCCGCGTAGAGAGCAGATTGCCAATAACGAGATGATGAGCGTACCGCTGTAACGATGTACGCGCTTTGTATACCAGTAATGAGGGATCGGTCTCGAGCTTGAAGGAGACGATGTAGCTACCTTCTGGCGCCCAGCCATCGACCAACCGGTGCAAAAATTTGGGCACGGGGTCAAGGTCGATAATTAGTTTTTTGGATCGGTGCTCTTCTTCTGCGGCTGTTGTTGTTGGTTCCTCATTATAGCCTGTGTATACATCGTCGTCTTGAATTGTGTCCTCCGCTGACGCCGTCGCTGGTGCGCCGTTGCTGTTGGTGAGATGCGCAGGAATCTCCGACGACTGAATCTTGTGCTCCGCCATCCTGTCCCTCGGAATGAAAAAATCACTAACCGCTGCAGCCAAATAAAACAATGCATTAGCGCCCAGCGGTTTCATTACGTGCGCCAGCGCTCTAAGCTCAAACATGTATTCCGTAACCGTCGTAAAGGGCAGCACAAGCAACAGATTGTTCTCTTTTGCGTAGCGGTATTTCCGCAAAACGTCGCGCATGAAGGATTGGTATTCGTTGCGCACGACGATTGCCGAGGTAGAGGGGTCTTCGTCCATGAAGTCGAGGAAGCAGTTTGTGGAGTGGCTGTAGTGCCGAGAGTAGGGGAGCAGGGAATATTGGCGGTGCAGGAAGATCACGGCGTACCCATTTTCGAGGAATTGTTCGGCGGAGGAGGCACCACGCGTGCCGGCGGAGAAGTTGTCGATGAAGCGGACTGTCTGGTTCTCGAGCTGCGACGTTGATATCAGTGAGATGTTGGTGGGTAGGTAGAGAGGAGGGGAGGTACAGGAACGGTTGTGCCGCCACTCGTTACCAACACGACACGACGCTTCTTCTCCAGCTGCAGCTGGACAAAGGCTCGTGTGAGCGATTCATGGCGTTGGAGGGCTTTGGGAGGAGGGTAGCTGTTGAAGTAGTGGGATTCTGTTTCTGTAGACATTGCGGCGGACGACGCGGAGTGGAACAAGTGATAAGTGACGACCGAAGTGAGGATAGACGACAGCAGTCAATGCACTAATGCGTCAATTATTGATTAACTGGCATATAACGCGGCAGTGTAGAATTGACGTTGTTTACCAGTTGCCAGATGGAGTGTCGCAAACATCAAAGAAATAAATGCGGGGTGGTCGGAGATGGTTTGGTTCTTATCTAATCTTCCCCTCGGTCTTCCTTACTTGCCTAGGCATATACTCCATTTTGAAAATCACTTCGAGAAGAGAAACAAGAGAATCCATTTATACTCCAATTGATGTCGGTCAGTTGTTCCGGCTGTGCTCAGATCTGCCTCGTACATACCGTACTTCTCCGTTTCACGCAGGGGTTATGTGCTCAGCTGGGCACTCCAATGTACTTTTAAACTCCGAGATTCGCAGGGATCGCTGTACGAGACGAAATTCACTATTTTCCTTTACAGAGCGATTGTCGCCGAAGAAATTATTACAGGAAGCTGTCAATTCAGTCAGACATGGATTTTTAATAAGTTATCGTCATGGTGATTCTTTGAGTGCAGCCTAGAATATCCTATAAACATACTGCCAAAACTCTCATTTTGCCTGCCAATTGCCAGACTATAATGACCACTTCATTCAATCAACTAGTATATCTTAGAATTTCCTGTAGACGTACTGCCGAATTCTCATTTCACCCACTAATTCCCAGGCTACAATGACCAACTCATTCAATCGACTCCCGCTGGAAGTTCTGACCAACATTCTCAACTACGCACCAGATCTTCCAACAATATACAAATTCATCTGCGCATCCTCGCGTGCCAATATGGCATTCAACATCGAATCACCATGCATCCTAGACGCAGTAATAGAGCGCTCGATCCCAGAATTTAGGCATTCTGCACGCATGATTGCTATCCTGGGCACATTCGCGTCATCGTCGGAACTCAGCTTCAAAGGTTTGGTGGACAAGTACAAAGATCTACCAGCAGACGTACTGTCAACAGCTCCAGCGTCCTATGCGTTTGTGAAATACACACCGGGTCCTCGGTATCTAGTACTGACGGCGTATCGTATAGATGTGCTTCAGTATATCTGCTTCGTGTACCTGCTACAGAATATTCATGAGGTCATATGGTCTATCTCGCCAGCCGACAATGGAGGGTCGCATCACTATCCCATTAAACAGAGCAGAACTGGTATTCGTTTCCAGGCTGCTACCTGGTGGGCTCCGTCCTGGGTTGAGAAGATGAGGATCGTACGCGCATATTGGAATTTATTTGTTTATTGGAATATTCAATCGATTAGTCCGGACCTGACGGTAATCGGAGATGATTGGAGATTTTCGATATGCAGGACAGCACTCAAGGCTGTTGATCCATGTATTGGGCCGATTTATGACAAAACACATGATTCCATTGTACATGGCTTTTACGTCCCTCATGACATTGAAGAGATGAAGTGTGTACTGACTACTACTCGTGATCTCTTCGGGGTCCCCTTTGATTCGACGAGCCCATTTTGTCCGTTTACTGCTCGAAGATGCGAATCTTCAAATTTACATCTTGAAAAGTGGACCTTCTCAACTATTTTCCAAGAAATCTCACAGTTGAAAATCGAGGAATCAAGACCAGTCGAGACGGCAAGAGGTAGACAGGTCGGTCAGAGCGGTACCCATATCAGTGATATAAATTTTCATCTTAGGGAAACGTACTGGCATTATCTGTATCTTGGTTTTTATTTGGTGTCTTTTGAACAGGATCAATTATTGCTTCCTCCAGATTACCTTGGTCTCTGCATCTGGGATCTCAAACGACTCAGATACCTTGGGCTGATATACACGCACGAAAATTCTATAGATCCGTGCCTGGGTCCTGTGAGGAATCCTACTAACAACTTCTTTTCTTTGGATCTTTTTAAAATACGATGGAAAGATGTGTTTCTGCAAGAGCTGTTAAAGTTTCCAGGGGGAAAGTCGCGCCCACTTTCAAAGTCTCTGAAGAATCTTAAGGCAAAGTGGTACGAAGCTGCACCTTTTTTGCTATTGGGCCAATGAGGAAATTCTGACTGGGTGATTTTCTTCTTGTATGATAAGTTTTGCCACATTCGTTGTAGCTTTTATGACTAAAATCAGATTTGCTTCAATATAATGATAGTCTCACCGGTCAGAATCCGTATCAGCCTATCCTCTGCTTTCGCCTCACCCAAACCTCCTTATCCGTACCAGAATCTGGTGTATCGCGCAGCTGCACTTCCCAAACCTTCAACTTATAATTGCCACGATCCGCTTGGCCAGTTGTGATATCAAACGACCATCCATGTTTAGGACATGTAACCCCGGTGCTCAGTTTGATACCGAAATCCTCAATATCGAACAGGTTTCCCTGCGAGAGCGGAAATGAAGAATGCGGGCATTGCTGAGTTCGTCAGCCACATCTTTCTCCCCAGGGCCAGAAAGGGGAACGTACATGATCAATAGCATGAATCTTGTCTTCGTATTTAAATATCAGAACCTGATCTTTCAGATCCTTCGGTAGTTCTGACAAATCTACCTGGACCGTATCTTGGTTTACTTTGTTCGGGATTTTGAACGCTTTGCAGCTGGGCGTTAACTGGCGGCCATTATCGTCGCCTCCAGCTATTTCTGGAAATTCAGATGTAAGACCTACACGATACCAGGTCTTACTTAGCTGGAATGCGCCGATGAAGGAATTCATGGCATCGCTGAGACAGGAAGAAATGGGAGAGTTGAGAAAGGTGGGGAATTTTCTTTCATTTGGCCCCGCTCACAGTTTTTTACTGTTATAGCCCTAACCTCGGTAACCCTTATTGAAATCGTTGTTGTACATATAGAAATTGCGAGACTCATGCTCGATGCAGCTCTGCCTTAGTTGAGAATGGAATCTTCCGAACGCTTGAGAATCCATCGATGAGTGGCCTACAATGTTACTGCAGCCGGCCTGATTATGTTAATTAGAATTCTTCAAGAACTCGTTATTATCTCTAAATTTTTGCCAGAAAGATAGGATTTCAAAATAATATACTACCTAGAGGGCTCCAGACACATATAATCATATCTAAATATATACTGGAAAAATGGGCTTTCAAATAATATGCTACCTGGAGGGCTCCAAGGGCGTATAATTTATTCTCAAGAGATGCCTTAGACAGCGTGGCCGTGTCTTTCTATTCTGGCAACGACACAAGGCATATTATCAGAGCTGACGACAGTAGAATCTTAGAACCTCACTCAGAGTTCATTTAAAGTGTATATTACGTTGATGAGTCAGGAACTTGGAGATTATGAAATCCTGTCTGGTAATATATCCATTGTCGATATCGGCATTTATACTGAATTTAAGCTTGCATTCGATCATGATCAGGTGATTCGGACATCTGGAAAGTGTCAATAGTAGCAGTTGCCGATAATGAGGAGGTATGAGTCAATTAAAAGAGGTACCGTCATTGAATGTGTAGAGTACTCCAATTCTTCATTAGTTCTAATTTAAAGATTCAGCACTATTCCAAATATGCCTTCTTCCAGGTGTCTATCAATCATTCCTCTCCATATACGGCTGGCATGCTTCATAAATATCTCTGTATCCATCATACTTCATAAACCTCTGAAATGTGCCTTCGTCGACCATCCTGGCAGACTGCAGCGCTCCAGCAATGAAGAAATCAGTATATGTAGGCTTATCGCCCAACACAAATGGTCCTTGAGCTTTGTTTGTCCGCATCAATTCGCCGACGGCTCTTAGTTCAGGATCGATGGCAGCCCAATTCTGCTCTTCTTTCTCTAAATCAAGCACGTCTTCAAGTCGTCGACCTATCGATGCCTCTCGTGTACGCCGAAAGTATTCCTGGGCGCGTGGAGACAAGATGTTTATCTCGCGTGGCATTATCGAGCCACTGAGGGTGCTGCCGATGATAGATCGTGACTTGACCTCGATTTCGCGGCCCAGTTCCGATGTTAGTGGCACCGGTGGTTCTGGGTATGTTGATTCTAGGAATTGTGCAATTTTAGATGAGTCCATGATATATGTGTCGGTTGGTATGTGGTGGATGGCGGGTACTGTGTATTTGGACTGGGAGCCCGTAGCTGTTTTGCCAGGTGTAAGGCCGCTGATATCTGGTCAGAATGTTGTCGATTGTGAAATTGTAAAGGAGGGAGGAAATCACAGCTCTTTCAGCGTAGGCTCAATGTCTGGAAATTCGAGGAATATGGTCTTATAAGCAATACGCTTATAGTTAAGCATAATGCGGATACGCCAAACTGTGGGGGAGAAGCAGACATCCTTGATGCATGCCAGGTCATACAAGACAATATCAGACTCAGATCGGGCGTCAACAGTCATCTTGGTTATTAAAGAGCAGTTTTTAATGAAACAATTTGTAAATATAATTTCTGAATGCAACTTCTTATGAAATATACGGGCTGAATGCGAGAGTTAGCTTTCTAGGCAGCTATAGCTAAGCTGAAGAGGGGCGCGTACTCCACTTCGATTAGATACATTCGTTTTGATCCGATTGGTGTGCCTATTTATAGAGGACATTAGAGAAGACATATGAGCATGGGGCCCTTCAGCTATTCATATGAGTTCGCAGAATGACCGCACTACTCCAATAGAGTCAAAATGTATGGTCGAAGCCTAAAACCCATTGGAATTAGGGTTAATATATATCAGCCTAATGCGGTTAGCGGGATGGATTAAGAAGCTATGGCCACCGGGGCAGGTGATAAGGCTTATCGCGCGACTCCCTTGTCGCATCACCTCACCATCTTCATCTCGTTGCAAAATCATCGATCAAATCTTGTTCTATCGCTGAATGCTTCATTGATCACGTTGAGAGATACGGTAGATTTCTAAGAATCCGAAGTTGCCTCTCTACGCACCCAACATGACACCCCTAGCATCCGAATCCGATGTTCACTATACCGTCTTCGTGCGACTGCCGTTTCCCCGAGGCGACTTTATTGATCCTCCTCCTGTTCGTGATTATTGATGGATTATACAAGCCTTTTGCTGACTGTCATAGGCAAACTGGAGTCTTGTCAAAGATCGCGCACTATGGGAGATTCTGTCACAGCCATCCAAAGGCAATGATATAGACTGTATGTTTGCACCTCAGGTCGATTGGGTGATACCTATGCTAACAGCGCTTTGACACTTAGGGAAAGCAATGTATGATCCTCTTCTCACCTGATATATATACGTTCGAAGACTGACTCGATCAGCGCCGATGACTTCAACGTCACCCTCCCGTTCCTTCTCCAGCAAGCCGCGTGGCTCTACGATCGTCAGCTATCCCAAGTCCGAGCCCAAATGCTTAAAGTCGGCAACACACATTCGCAGTCACCGTCTCCGGCCCCAGGGCCAACACTCGGGTCGGCCTCTGGGAGTGGCACATTAGGTGGACAAGCTATGAGGAGAGTCGGCAGTGGCGGTATGTTTTGATTATTGTTTGTTAACACTTCATGTAAATGAAGCTAAAGTTGGGTAGGATCCCGTGTCCCGTCGAGGTTATCGGCTGTTCAGAAAGACAATCTGCCGTCAAGGGGGGAAAGTAGTGGTTCTTCGACGAAAGCTCAGGGTAATACACGTTCCGCCTGTAAGTACGACAAAGTAATACTAACAAGCTTAGCACCATCCGTTCGAACAAATTCTGCCAACACCATTACGCAGACACCAGTAGCAACCGAAAGCATAGAGAAACCGGCCCCGACAAAAACGCTAGCTGGCCGAGAATTACCCCGACGCGAGAGGCCAAGTCTGGCTATTCTTCAGAAAACACCCCAAACAATGCAACAGGCCGACAATAGCCCATCACTATCGCCCGATTCTGATACCGATTCTGATCTTGGCGATGATGACGACGACGATGAGGATGAGATGTTGACAAGTCGACGACTACCCGGTGTTCGTCGATTCGGTAAATATTCTATGCACAAGCCTAGCTTAAGGGATGATCTAGATGACGACGACGATGATTCGCCTGCATTTCTACCTCTACCGCGTGAAAATGAATCTGGTGCTCAGCAAATGAACTCGACACTCCGTCAACAGAACAATGTACCAGAGACGTCGCGAAGACAAATGACGGGTTATACCCCATCACATCGTCGCGAATTAGTAAGCCTGGATAGCTCAGCAAGCTCTGGTGTCGCCATAGGTAGTCCGCGGGCCGAGCCCCAACGTCCAACTGAACCCCTGAGTCCAAGACGAGTCGCAAATCTTTCCCGGCAAAATTCCAGACAGCAGGGATCGGCGAATCAAAGTAGTGAAGAGACGCCCAGCATGGGCAGCAGTTTTAGTGACCTAGATGGTATTCCCGAGTTTGCCTTTCCAGTATTGAGGAGTATTATACTAACTGCCTCAGATGCAAGCGTCACACAATCAGCTCTCGAAGAAGCCCTTTTGAGTAATATGCAGCATGGAGGAATGGCGAGTCGAATGAGCACAATTAGTCAAGCGCTTCGCAGTCGGTATTTATGATTCTGTACGGAATTTATCAGTGATTGAAAATCGAATGCTTGCAGGCGAGCCAATGGCCATTTTCTTGTTAGCTAGAGAGTAATGAAATTACATTGATTCTTCTGCAACTATCCGATCAACGTGCGGATCCGCAGAAACCGCTATAATTCCACATCATCTAAAGCATCTACCCGAACAACAAGGAACTTTGGGTAGTTGTCTCTGTACATTTACATCAGCTTTCCCATCCTTCTTGATACAGTCATTCTCATCCAACAATTCTACCTCCGAACATCACGACTGACTGGTAGACCTCGAAGGAAAAGGCCCATTGTAGTAAGTACCTGCCGTCCCTTTTAACTAATAGACTGCTATGAGAGACTCGAGAGAATTGATAGACAGAGGATGGAGAAGTGCGACGACTGTGGGATGATAGCGCCCACATGTAAGGGGCCATTCCCACAGTTAGATGGTGTAGCTTGGGAATACAGACTTGCTCTGTCGAGACCGTGGAACAATTTTCCGAGTATCTCTAACGATAAGTCGATAGATATCCTGAAGACTTTGGTGAGTACCGCAAAGAGTGAACTGCATTTGTACCTGCCTAATTGGAAAGTCCTTTAGGGCACGGCTTTAGTCGCCTCGTTCTCCAGGCAGGGCAACGCAAATAGTTGCCCAAACGACCGAAAAGACTGATGTTAAGCGCCAGCCCTTCTCCACAAAAAATGAGTAGTCTAGAGGAAGCTCTAATTACTATGGAGACTAGTCTTTAACCTTCTTCCAAATGTGGCGATTATAAGCATCAACCAATCATGGTTGAGCTTTGTTCTTCCATTTCTGTTTGAGAAGGTATATGGAACATGTACAAATTGGGTATTCGCAAACGCTATATTTGATGAAGCTATTCTCATTACCTGACCGGGGATAATTTTGCCAAAGATTATTTGGCAGACCACTGTCCGGTGGCTTGCTCAATTTGGTGGACGACGCCGGCTGGATATGCACACGGTCTAGAACATGTGCTCGAATAGAATTATATTATAATGGATAGCGATGAGGAAAAAGCATAAGCTTATAAGACATACTGAAAATGCTTCCGCAACTCGGTTCCAGTAAATATCTGTACTAAGATTCAACTTTTTCAGTACAGCATAGTTCTCGCTTAATAGAGGGTCTCCTCACAATGTCCGGCCTGAGAAGTGGTATGTAAATGAAAGATGCCTCGTATCATACAGCTAACTTTCTGGAACACAGCCAAGCACTTTATCAATGATGTCCAGAATCCTGTTCAAGTTTCACTGACGGCTGCCGCCCGAGGCGCTGATGGACTGCGAGTACTACCAAAGGAACAAGGTATGAGAACCAGTCACGACTCAAAAGACATTTCTTGGTAGCAAAGGCTGACCGATAGAAGTCTTATATAGACAGTTACCAGCAGAACATGGAAAGGTGATACTCCTTTCCGGTGGCGGATCAGGGCATGAGCCAGCTCACACCGGCTACGTGGGTGAGGGCATGCTCGATATTGTAGTTGCAGGCAATATCTTCGCATCGCCATCTGCGTCTCAGATTTTGGCAGGGGTCAAATCAGTCGATGCAAGTCGAGGGTATGGCTCCTAATGAATGTCTTATTGGCTGAAAACATTCTAATTGACTATTCTACAGGATTCTTATGATCGTCAAGAATTACACTGGGGACAAATTGAATTTCGGATTAGCCGCTATAAAAGCCAGAGCTCTAGGATTGAATGTGGAAGTCGTCATGGTTGGAGATGATGTGTCAGTTGCCAACAACCCAACAGTAGGCAGAAGAGGTCTTGCAGGCGTGGTTTTCGTGCATAAGATTGCTGGTGCCTTGGCCGCAAAGGGGTATGTTGTTCACAATGATGGATTGAATAAATTTTTATCGCGATTGAATGTAGGCTGACTTGATATTGAAGTGCGGATCTATCATCCGTTGCAACTATTGCCAATAAGACGGCAAACCAGATGGCAACTGCAGCTGTGAGTTTAGATAGATGCAGTGTACCGAAACGTGCGCCCATTGAACTGTTACCGTTCGATGAAGTGGAATTTGGAATGGGTAGGAGCAGCCTTCTCGATAAAAGTATCTTCAATGCACAACTAGCTGACATGTCTTTCACAAATATCAACAGGCATACATAACGAGCCCGGCGTAACTCGCTCAAAGCTCCAATCACTCGAAGTGACCGTCTCAACTCTCTTGAATACTATACTCGCCCCGAAACCAGATAGCTGGCATCCTACCCTGGAGCAATCCGTTGCGGTCATGGTGAATAATCTGGGTGGTCTTAGCCCACTGGAGATTAGTGTAATCGCAGAAGAGGTCCATCGGCAACTGGAACTAAGATCTATAATTGTCAAACGATTTATGTTTGGGACGTTTGTTACTGCACTCGATGGTCCTGGATTTTCGGTTACGCTTTTGGGGCTCGATGACGAGCTCCTGTCGCTATTGGATGTACCCACCACGGCGCCGAGCTGGCCCAAGTCGATTCTAACGGTACATACAAACTCTGTGATGGCCGATATTGAGGGATCTAGTGCTGAAGTGACGACAATCCCATCACATGCCGGACCGACAGGTAAGCAGTACCTACATTGCTAGGTTTTATAAACACTAAAAAAGATGTTCAGTCGCCAAAACAGTAATTCAAAACATTGTTGATAATATTGCCAGCACAACCCGAGAGGATGAGCCCCTGATCACTGAGTACGATACTCTGGCTGGAGATGGTGACTGTGGAGAGACTCTGCTGAACGGCGTGAATGGTAACTCGCCTCAATCTGTCCCTGGTTTAATTGTTTTCTTACGCAATCTGCAGGCCTTATCGAGCTTTCCGAAAATCTCAAAACTGACTCTATCAACCTGGCTCACATGTTCAGACAAATCGCAATAGTAGCCGAAACCAAAATGGGCGGTACCTCAGGCGCTATCTATGCTATATTCACCAACGCAGTTGCTGAAGCCCTAGAGAGCATCGGTTTAGACGCAAACTCGAACAAACCATCCATCGGTGAGATTATGTCCATAGCCCTTAGCAAGGGGTTGGAGGATCTCTTCAAGTTCACGACGGCACGAGAAGGTCACAGGACATTGATGGACACCCTCATCCCGTTTGTGATGCAATTTAGTAATACGGGACAAGATTTTGATGCTGCTTATGAGGCAGCAAGACAAGGTTGCGAGAAGACTAAGGCCATGGAAGCGTTATTGGGAAGGGCTAGTTATGTTGGAAAGGATCGTTTTGAGGAGAACGGGGGGATACCGGACCCTGGCGCGCTGGGTGTTTTGAGTATTCTTAGGGGTATCAAGGTGGCTTTGGATCTTGGACTTAAATAAACTATTGGAGGTCTTCCAAAGTCGAGAGGGACCGAGTGTGATTTGAAAAATATAATAATAGTTCTAATAATGCATATACCTTGATCAAATGCCTCTGCTGAATTATCGCTTTCCGACTTCAAGAGCATTTTGAATGTGGATATCCAAAACATTCTAATGCTTTCATTGTATAAACATACCTAAGTATGATTTGATATATGCGCCTAGAGATACATTTTTTTACTCCTAATCTTATACAGTTGAACCTATACAGAGCTACGTAAAGGAGCCGGCCACCAATACACGAAAAAGCCATTTTAAAGGAATTTTTATGGCGTTTATTTCATTAAACTTTATAGTGTGCGAATCTGAAATGATTCTCAATGTCTATCAATCAATCCATATTCCTTATGCAGAGGCACAGTGACCTCCATCGACCCTCAAATCCGCACCAGTCATAAATGAACTTCCCTCTGAGAGAAGGAAAACGGTGGGCGCCTTGAACTCCTCTGGTGTTGAAAGTCTTCCCAAAAGTGCTCCAGCCATAAAGACCTTTTCTACCTCCGGTTCTGCGGCGAGTAATTGGTTCGTCATATCCGTCCGAATGTACTAGTAGATTGAAGGTAAATTAGATATGAGTTGTGATGGATGATCAATCATGAGAGAGCTTACCCCTGGAGATAATGTATTGATTCTGATACCGTATTGACCCCATTCTTGGGCCAGGGAACGGCACATCTGGTGAACGGCTGACTTGCTTGTGTTGTATGCAGAACATGTAAGTCCCTATTTTTGAGTCAGTAACGAACTTCACAAGAACGAAGAAGAGTGAAACGAACCCGGTTTGCGATTTCTCCCGACATGCTTGCAACCAACACAATGCTACCAGGCCTCTTCTTCTCTACCAATTTCCTTGCCGTCCATTTCGCTGTGACAAAGCTTCCAGTCACGTTCACTCTTAATATCCTCTCAAAGTCCTGAGAGTTATATTCCAGTGCAGGAACCTTTTGCTGGATACCGGCACACGCAACCATACCATGAAAAGGTGCCCCATTTGCATTGGCTTTCTCCTCAATCGCATTGATCACTTCTTCCATCTCAATTTCGCTAGTAACATCGCATTTAGCGTATGTAGCAGTCAAGTTGTGAAGTTTGCAGAGTTTCTGGAGGCCGGTCCATTCGGGCTCGGAAGGGGCAGGGAGGAGGTCGAGACATGCTACATGGCCACCGGATTCGACGACTGCGTAGGCGACGGCCATACCGAGACCTCTGGCACCGCCGGTAATAGCGATTGTTTTACCGCGAAGCGAAAGCAAGTTGGGGACGGTGTCCTGTCCATACTGAGCTTTGGCTTCCGCTGGAGCTGCCGTGTTCGTTTGGGGATCTTCCAGCAATACGGGCGACATCTTCCTAGTCTTGTGAATAGTATAATGAGAATAGTAAATCAATAATTGTGAAGTTAATTGCGCGCAAGAATCGAATGTACGTCCGCATAGTGAAGTCTTAATCGCGAGAACATTGATGTTATATGATCTATCGCACCAACGGACTGTGGAGCATAGTCCATTGATTTCATTTCTAGGAAAATCTTGGAAGCCGATGAAGCGTTCCGAGACATATCTCGAAATCGGCAAACAATCTTATCAACAAGTCAGAACATGCCCATCATTCCACAATTTTGGGGGATTTATTTCCTTAAGGACCAAAACGGATTTTCCTAGCGATGTGAAATAATGGAAGGTAAGCCGAGGGGCACATGACCCCTCATTGCCCCAAAGATACATCACTCCAGATGATGTTCCACAATCTTCCAGGATAGGAAACCCTAAGCGCCATCTTTGGAAACAGCTGTAAATGTGCCCCTCACTGAACGAGGAAACATCATCGAACTAAGTAGTAATTGGAGACGAGATCTTAGAGCTTTGAAGCTCTGGAGCCACGGGATTCCTGTTTGGGGTGGACAAAATTTCATATGTAGCACACTCTCATTCTATTGAGTTACCCAGCAGCTAAGCGATGCAATAGATTTATAAAGGGTGCCCCGGGAGTTTAAAGGCTGTTTGCAATCTTATGGTTTTGAGACAAATGAAGTACTGCAGAACCGCGATTACTCTGAGCATAGTGTATTTCTAAAGATCATCTTCAATATTCACAATGGCGCCCATTAGCACAATTTCCGCAAATGGAGCTGCGACAAATGGCAGCGCCCAGTTTCAATTATCTCCAGTTCAAGATCAGAAAAAGATTGATCAGGCTTTGAGAACTTTCCGATGTCTGATTGCAGATCTCTGCGAGCAATTTAAGGGCGGTCATCCAGGGTAAGATGCGTGGCCCCCCATACAAAATGGAAAGTGAAAACTAGGCCAACTAACATTACACCTAGAGGTGCGATGGGTATGGCGGCAATCGGTATCGCTCTCTGGAAATACACAATGAAGTATTCGCCCACAAACCCAAACTACTTCAACCGCGATCGCTTCGTCCTCTCCAACGGCCACACATGCCTATTCCAATACACATTTCTCCATCTTGTTGGTTATCCCGCGATGACAATGGAACAACTCAAATCATATCATTCAACCCGTACCGACTCAATATGTCCTGGTCACCCCGAGATTGAAAATGACGGGATTGAAGTCACCACAGGACCCCTAGGACAAGGAATCGCCAATGCTGTCGGATTGGCGATGGCCACGAAGCATCTCGGCGCTCGGTATAATAGGCCCGGATTCGAGGTTGTTAATAATATGACCTGGTGCATGATTGGTGATGCATGTCTTCAGGAAGGTGTAGCTATGGAAGCTATTCAGCTCGCGGGACATTGGAAGTTGAATAATTTGGTGGTTATCTATGACAACAACCAAGTCACATGTGATGGTAGTGTGGATCTCTGCAACACAGAAGATGTCAATGCAAAAATGCGAGCGTGTGGTTGGGATGTCGTTGACGTCGAGGACGGGTGCTACGATGTCCCTGCTCTCACTGCGGCTTTGGCCCAAGCTCGCTCTAACGCCAAGCCAACATTCATCAATGTCCGAACAGTCATAGGTATTGGCAGTAAGGTTGCAGGTGATGCTAAGGCTCACGGTGCAGCATATGGAGCGGAGGACGTGGCATCCATTAAGAAAACATTCGGCATGGATCCCGAGCAACATTTCGTCGTCCAAAATGAAGTTTATGACTTTTTCCGTGACGCGGTAGAAAGAGGTCAAGCCCATGAGAACGAATGGAACCAGTTGTTGGAACGATACGGGAAGGAGTATCCAGAATTGCATCAAGAGTTTTTGCTGAGAGTTGAAGGAAAGATGACCGATGACTGGACCAAGATTTTGCCAACAAAAGAGGAGTTTCCTACAGCACCTACGGCGTCGCGAAAGTCTGCAGGCCTTTGCTGCAACCCATTGGCCTCGAAGCTACAGAATCTGATAGTTGGAACGGCTGACTTGACACCCTCCGTTAACATGGCCTGGAAAGGCAAGGTTGACTTCCAACATGTAGGTGCATTCCATATTCTCCTATCTTGATATGACTTTGTTCGCGGACTAATTGCTTTTTAAATTATAGCCGGATCTTAAAACCACATGCGGCATCAATGGAGACTATAGTGGACGCTATGTTCATTGGGGTATCAGAGAGCACGCCATGGCTTCGATCTCTAATGGATTGGCAGCCTTCAACAAAGGAACAATCCTACCGGTTACTTCTTCCTTCTTTATGTTTTATATTGTAAGAAAGCCACCTACTCTATTCGTTAGGTCCAATACTAATCTACCTGCAGTATGCTGCCCCAGGTGTCCGCA
Organism: Talaromyces sp. PYS2902; assembly: GCA_023626235.1. Classification (NCBI taxonomy): domain Eukaryota; kingdom Fungi; phylum Ascomycota; class Eurotiomycetes; order Eurotiales; family Trichocomaceae; genus Talaromyces; species Talaromyces sp. PYS2902. Next base: position 538,118 of record JAMAGP010000009.1, read on the forward strand.
TGGGCGCCCTTCAAGGCCTTCAACAAATCCACATAGCCACTCACGACTCCATCGGCACCGGCGAAGATGGACCTACACATCAACCTATTGCTTTGGCAGCATTGTATCGTGCTATGCCCAATCTTCTATACATCCGACCATGTGACAGCGAAGAGACAGCTGGAGCATTCATTTCTGCGCTAAAAGCGACTTCCTCTCCCACAATAATTTCACTTTCCCGACAGAACCTAGAACAATATCCACAATACTCATGCAGAGAAAAGGCGCAAAAAGGCGCATACGTCTTTGTTGAGGAAGAAGATGCCGATGTGACTTTGATCGGCGTCGGTGCTGAGATGGTGTTTGCAATGCGTACCCGGGAGCTTCTGCAAGAAAAGTTCAACGTCAAGGCTCGTGTCGTCAGCTTCCCGTGTCAAAGGCTCTTCGAGCAGCAGAGTCTAGAATATAAGAGGTCTGTGTTGAAATACAAGTCAACTCCACGTGTGGTTATTGAGGCCTACGCTGTGAACGGATGGGAGCGTTATGCTGATGCAGGATTCTCAATGTCTTCCTTTGGACATTCTTTGCCTGGCCCAGCGGCATATAAATACTTTGGCTTTGACGAGCAAGTCATTGCCCCTAAGGTGGCTGGGTTTGTTGCTGATGCTAAACGGGATGGTCTAGACTCATTACGAGGAGAGTTTAGAGATTTGAATGATGGCCATCATTGAATAATTATTTCATAGATAGGAACGCCTGCAATAGATCTGTATTTTTTTTTATTATTTTTTAAACTTTAGATCAATATATCGATGAGTTTCGAGATTGTTATCACTCTTTGTAAAGGACCTTGAACATTAAACAATGCCTAAACATTGTTCACTGACGAGTATAATTACTAACAAGACCTTGACTCGCCTTACTCCGAACTGAGTCTAGGAACAGATCAGGCCTCTCAATATTATTTGAGGGCTTCTAGTGGTTCATCAAAGCTGCTGTCTGCTCCCATCGTTGCTATTTAAGCTCATTAACAGTCTACCCGGAAATTGACATTTCAGAATCTACACGAAAGACCGACTCCTTCTGATCCGGCATCTGCATTGCTGTAGGTCTGTACTTGACCAGCATCCTGATTGTCGGGAATGAAGGTCACGCTCCGGAGACTAGGCTTATGTATCACGACCCACAAATTTTGAAACAAGACCTGGAGGCAGGTTCCGCAGGTATCAGTGCCAGGTGGCTAGGTACATTGAGAGGCTAGATCAACCCCCAAAACTCTTTCAAATCATCTGCCCTCCACTGAGTAGGCCACCCACTCTCCTTCTCAATACGCTCCAGCAACTCCAGAATCTCTTGATGCTGACTCGGGTGACTCATCCACTGTCCCGCAATCCACAGCGGTTGGATAGCATTCGTCCACGCTCCATGATGATGATTATTGATTGAAATACCACACACTAGGCGCGCGTGCCACAATGCAGACCGTGGTTTTGGTTCCAAGCGCATTCCTGGCGGGCGAGCCTGTAACATGAGTAATGAAGCTGTGTGGTAGAGCTGATTTCCAGATATCGCGGCAGGGTTAGCAAATAAAATTTTTGGAAATGAGCTACTAGATGAGGAGTATTCCATCACTGGTTTCATCTCTTCAGGACGTTTGAGATACCAGTCTTGTATGTAGAGCCATAGTTTAGACCATTGTTCTGTGAAAGCTCGATCCGTTAGGCTGTTGTTTCGGGGACCCCCGAGTCTCCCAAATTTGTGATGACATGGAGCGAGTATATCTAGAGCCTGTGCACATAGATATACCATATAATTTGCGAATGTGTCAAATGTAGGTGCCGATCGAAAGAGACGCACGTCCGCATCGAGATCACCGGTCGCCCAGTGATCAACGGGGATAAGGGTTTTGGTGCATGATATCAGCCCTCCACATACATCCATTCGGGCAAAACACCAGAAAAGTGCTTGCTCTGGTCCACCAGAAAACCCGTTCATCCCGACGGCTTCCATCAACCCTGCGCATCCGTCCAAATGTCGCTGCCAAGCTTTCGGCGCACAGCTGAGCATTTCCAGAACACAGAGAACCACACATGAGGCAATAACTGCCGTACTTCGTGTCGGCAATAGTGGTAGAAGGATATGAATGGCATGATGATAGAATTCCAGACTACGTTCCTTGTGTGCTGTGGCGCCTTTCCGCTCTAGCTGACGTGCCGATAGGGCGAGCATGGCATATCTGAGGTGGTCGTGCGAGCGAGCCATAGCCAATAAATTGTTCTGAAAATGGCATTGGTTGTCAAATTTGTCTAGCCATGGCGCGAGTTCCTCTAGCCAATTCTTCCACAATAGAAACTCTTCCTCTTCGGGTATTTTGATGCGTGCAGTTGTACTATCGACCTGAATTCCAAAGTCCTCCCCCAAGTGCTCAGGGGTACAGTGTCTAGTGGGCACACTCGATCTCGCCTCTAGGATGAGGTGATTTCTCAATGTGGAGTGCAGCTCGAGATACTCGGATCCTGGAACAAAGATGCCATCTTGAACGTGGAAATCAGACAAAGGTATTGGTGGATCACAGTAACCACTTCTTATTGATTGTGATAGTGGCGAATATACTGCGCTGTAGTCAGACTCGTCGTCCATCGATAGCTGATCTCGCTGAAGGACTTGTTTTAACCACATATTGTTCGTTGTATAGCCGTCAGGTGCGTCGACAATGCCTCCTGCCTGCCCTGCAGGTTCACAAGCAATCGGTCCTTGAGAGTATGTGATGCTTGAAGGTGACAAATTATCGATATCAATCCTGGGAGGAAGAGGTCGATGAGATCCTGGATTCAACTCTCTTCGCACATCGGATGAACTTCGCATTTTTTCAAGGCTCTTCCACTGGTCATGTTGTCTTTCCGCTTCACCATCCAGCTCAGCTCCATCCTCATGCCTTACTATCCGGCTAGCTCGCCTCCCATCTTCTCTTCCAGCATCATACTCAAGCAATCCATTGCGCGGACTAGAGAATGTGGTATCGTCGAGAATCGGGCCTTCTTCCGGTACAACATGATGGTAATCACGAATGACTTCGGAAGTGATGTCCAGTATCTGGAAACGTCTCGGTGTGCGAGTTGGTATCACTGGCATCTGCACAGTTTGTGAGTTCTCGGCGCGAAATGAAATGCGCATCCCCCATCTACAGTTTTCGCGGCTTTTGTGGCAGTGACGACAAGTTGGCTTTGCTTCGTCACATTTTCGTCGCTTTCTTCGGCAGTTCAGACACCCAGATCTGGTTCGTTTCCAGGGCTTATCGCCATTCTGCCGGTCTTCGTGCGACGTATCCTGAGCTTCCATGTCTATTTTTACACAAACTAAATCGAGTAACCGGTGTCCAATTTCTATCTTATTCGACTCATGTGGTGAGGAAGGTCTAATCTCAATCTCATCCGGGGTATACGTCGGATGGCTGGAAAAGTAAAGCGTGGGGCCCCAACATACCTGGGAAGCCAATCAACGAGCCCTTGTGCCACCTTGTCCTATCTCCAGTTTGCTTGCTTGCTCAAAGCACGTATTGATATATGATTTAGGCACTCCTTACAAGAAAATTAGCATAAGCGACTGTATGAATTCGTTTGGAGGTGCGTGTACTACTTTATCGAGACCTGCTGCCAGGAAAGCAGGCGCTGATCCAAAGCAACTGGAAGCGGCATCCGTTGTTGTATAGAAAAAGGCTCGGGATCAACTCCGATGTTTCCAAATATTGAATAATGAGTCTAACAAGATTCTACAAATCCGGCACTAAGTGGTAGTAGTAAAATGGAATAATGCTTTTCTTTCAGAATGTAGTATACTACATCATCCTGGGTTGAGTTCGGAATAGATCTCAGCCGTCATGTGGCTTTGTGTTTCCATCTGGGCCAAACAGGCAGTTGTAAGAGAGTCCCCGAGCCGAAATTCTCGGAAATGGTCCGAGTACGTAATTAAGTCCCCCGCTCTCCCACGCTTCCAGTTCCTTTTACCATCGTATTGGCAATGGTTCGGATTATGGATATGGAGACTCCAAGACATTTTGGGCTGTGTTGGGCAAGTGGTACCGGTCGCGGGCAGACCAGTTTTGCTCCTCGCAAATCTTTGTTCTGCGCGTGTTCTCGAATTGCACACATTTCTATCATGTAAGGTCTGCAAACAAACTCCACAGTCTCATATCCGAATCAAGTTTGGTAGGAGTTGAGCAGACGACAATGTAGTCAGCGGCTGGCTATGTTTTGACTCAATTTGGCGATATTTTTGAAGTTTAATTCCAACGATACAATTGGGGCCTCGTCTCTCTTCCGAGTTTACCTCGTGTAGAGCTTTACAGATGAATCTGGAGAGATTCTGGAGATTCTGGAAATCCGGAGGTATATATATCCACACCCTCTCCTCCACACGGTGCATTTCCTGCCTTTTCTAGGTATCGATCTACCTGCACGCTTTTTGCATAGAACAAACAATAATCTACATATTTGAATTTCCGTCCAAGATGACACGTCTGGTTGGACGACCTCTGAACTGGGCCATCACGGCTACTGCTGGCTCTGGTTTCCTGCTGTTTGGATATGACCAAGGTGTCATGTCCGGACTTCTTACAGGTGATGCCTTTACGAGAGTCTTTCCATCAATAGACACAACAAACGGCGGGAGTTCAACGGTTCAAGGGACTGTTGTAGCTATTTACGAAATTGGTTGCTTCTTTGGTGCTCTCATTTGTATGCTTGTCGGTGAACGCCTTGGTCGAAAGAAGTGTATTGCGATTGGATGTGTTATCCTGAGTATCGGTGCTGCTCTGCAAGCTTCTGCGTATAGTCTCGCGCAGTTGATTGTCGGTAGAGTTGTGGCCGGTTTGGGAAATGGCATGAATACCAGTACTATCCGTAAGTGAAGTCAATTCTGCTCCTCCACACACTTGGAGGCACCTAATTCAGGACGGTCCGCTCACTACTAACGCTCTCTGATAGCTGTGTGGCATTCCGAATTAATGAGTGCAAACAACCGTGGCAAGGGCCTTTGCATCGAACTTGCAATCAATATCTTTGGAGTCGCTCTGGCTTATTGGACCGACTATGGCATGAGTTTTGTTAGCAACGAATCTCAATTCCGTTTTCCGTTGGCTTTTCAAATCTTCTTCGCTATCTTGACTTTTGCTGGCATCCTTGTGCTACCCGAATCACCTAGATGGCTAGTCGCTCACGATCGCCATGATGATGCCAAACGGATCATTTGGGCGGTGCAGCCAAACGCAAAAGAAATGGATATCAACGGGTCGAAAGTCTCTCATGACCTCCATGAAATTCAGCGGGCCATTGTAGAAGAACGTGAAGCCGCCTCATTCGGAAGTTACAGAGCATTGTTCACAAATGGGCCACAAAGGTTTTTCTACCGGACAATGCTCGGTATTGGTGGCCAATTCATGCAGCAGCTTTCTGGAATTAACCTCATCACCTACGTATGTTTTTCCTCTCCTCATCTATCGACGCCTTGCAAGATCCTCGATCTAATATAGTATTCATTCTAGTACGCTCCTGTTATCTTCCAAACGTCGGTTGGCATGTCTCATAACCTCTCACTTCTGTTGGCTGGTTTCAACGGAATCGCCTATTGGATCTCCTCATTGGTCCCTATCTGGGTCATTGATAGACTTGGTCGTAGAAAGCTGATGCTTTTTGCTGCCGGTGGCCAATGTGCCTGTATGGCCATTCTTGCAGGAACTTTATCGAATGGTGGGAAAGCCGCTGGCATTGTCGCCGTTATCATGCTTTTCCTGTTCAACTTCTTCTTTGCTGTTGGTCTTTTGGCTATTCCCTGGCTACGTAAGTATCCATTCACTATTTGACTGGGAACCGTTCTTGGTAACTGACTTACCTTTCTTCGATCTGTAGTGCCTGCCGAATACGCCCCGCTTGCAATCCGTACGCGCGCTGCCTCTCTGGCCACAGCCTCCAACTGGATCTTCACCTTCCTGGTCGTCGAAATTACTCCCGTCAGCATCAACAGCGTCGGCTATAAAACCTACGTCTATTTTTGCATATTTAACTTCTTCTTCCTTCCTCTCATCTACTTCTTCTACCCGGAGACCAGAAACTTGTCCCTGGAGGATATCGATACGCTCTTCACTGGCGAAAAGGTCCTTCTTCATGCAAGACCTGGAGTAAGCCTGACAAATGAGTCCAAATCTGGAGATGAGGCTGTCTACGACAAGGCTGAAAATACTGTGCAGCTTGAGAAGGTCTAGGTTGCTCGCTCTGCGTTGAGTTTAATATTTCATGGAATCAATAAGATCCATGGATGTCAATTGTGTACATTAACAGCCGGGTAGCATAGTCTTGTACATACCTAGGTCACTATACGAACTTGATTTCCCCTGCTTTTTCAGCTGCCGCCTTTTTTTTTTGAGGGTACTAATGGTACTACTCACTCCCTAAGTAGCTTAATATTACTTTAGTTAACAATATTAGGGTGGCCGCCGAGAAGGCTTCAAGGAGACTATTAAGAATTAATCTCTCCCAGGAAGAAATTACCAAGAATGAGGATAGAATTTCAAAAATACTCGAAGCGTGTAAATTTACGAGAACGTGCGATACAGCCATGAGAGTCTGAATAAGCGTACGACAGACAGACGGCTGCTACTAAATGAATGTATGTACCCAATAAGTTAGAAAATACTTTCGTCCATCTGAAAGTATTCCGATCGACCTGACTTTTCATGTAATACCAACTCCTTTGATTCACCAAATGTCCGAGTTTCAGATTCAGGAGCCCTCTGTTGAGAGAATCTCTCCTCATGGTGCCACGCGTTATCGTCATCTGAGAAGTCATCAAACATTTCAGTCTCTCCTTGAGCCTCAACAATTGTCCATTCCGTAGGTGGTATCCAGAAGCCCGAAGAACCCGCTGATTCGGCAGACTCAATATCAAGCGCATCTAGATCACCCTTTTTGAACCTGCAAATTGGTTCCCAGGTAGAAGGTTTGCCCAGCTCATTCCAGGGCTGATGATAGCTCTGTGAGCCGAAGCGGAAAATCCGCTCCAGAATCGGGAGATAATGATCAGCTCCGTGATGATCCCAACCACCATTGAACTCATACGCGGCTTTGAGATAGCGAGTCTGCTCTAGCATGATGCTAGTGAGGTCGTACGGAGTGGAACTAACGCCTGAATCAGAGTGATGATCGTGAACTTGCCGGCGTAGAGCTTCTTCCAGCAGATTGCGATGAATATCCAAGGCGCAGTGGTGTTGGCCCTGTCTGTTGAAGAAACGCGCTCGCAGATTCTCGCATTGAAGAGTAAGGGGATGGAGGGGACCATGGACATCTCGGAGATTGTAAAGCATGTCTTCAATGAGTTCATTGGCCTTTGTGCGGTCGCCAAGCGCAAACTTGACTTCGCATAGGCGCAGTCCGATCGAAACGGTGGTCGATGCATGCCATTTATCGTGAGCGACACGTGAATCCCAGAGGGATTGGAAGATTTGCTGCAAGAAATAAAAAACATATTAGTCAATGTAACGTATGAAGCCAAGGTATCAGCAGGGAATTTACCTCTAACATGGAGAGATTGTTATCATGACCGAAGTACTTAATGATGATATTCACCTCCTCAGGTGAAAGACCGCCAAAATCAATTGGTTGCTTACTCTTGCCACCACGGTTGAATAGTCCAACCATAATGCCGGAAATAACTTTCTCGATCTGGATAATTGTTTCATGATCATCCTCAGAAGTCTCAAAAGTCTTCACCCTCACTTGACGAGCGAAGTTGATGCCAATTCGGATGATCTCCTTCGTTGAGGAACCCCAAGTATCCTGCTCAAAATAGTCCTTTGCCCATTCAGCCAAAGCAAGACAACCCTTGAAACATCTTGTGCGATGAAGTTCGACACACGCTTCGGTGAGTCTTTCGACGAACGAAACGGATTGATGCCTTCGCCCCATATCTTCTAGGCACTTCTGAAAGAAAGTCCATATTACGCCAGTTTGGCTAAGATTCTGGTCGGTATGTGATCGGAAGACGGCCCAGGCCTCTTCCCGGAAAACTTCATACTCGTATTGTCGCTTGCGGTCTTGTAAGAAAATAGTTAGACGAGAACTGGCTGCGAGACGAAGCTGCAGAGAGCATGGTACACGATTGACATTTGACCATGCCTCATACAGCGCTATCTCGGTGAGAAGTCCTTGGACAATGTCAGTGAATAAGGCGGGTCGCGATTTGTCCTCTAGGAGATCTTCCATAGTGTTAATGAGAATGAAACATCGGCGATCTATTAGCATGCATCTAGACCTTCCAATTCGTGCTGTTTTGAGTTTTGGGGACTTGATGATAACGCTGCCCACACAAGCTAGCTCAGTGCGTAACTCGCGAAGCAGCTTAATACCCATTTTAGCAGCCCCAAAACTGTGGTACAGCTGAGAAAATGACTTGGCCAGTTCAAAAAGGCGGCTATCTTCCTTTTCCTCAAGTAAAACGTCGACTACAAATCCTGCAATACGCTCCAGGGCATTGGTAGTGCGAGTTTCTTTCTTCCTATAGAAGTTCATCAACTTCTCAAAACAGGAGTATGTTTGGGCATGAGAGCAGCCCTTGATCCGCTTTGAATATTCCCATGCTTGACATAAGGCCGCTTCTGCTTTGTCCTCAAGGTCACTATGGCGGGCGTAGAGGATCGCAAGTTGCTCTGTGGCAGCATGAATAATGGCCAAAATCTCGCCATGTTCCTCGAAATCATCGATTTGTATCCTGCAAATCTCCTCGTAGATGGTAACCGCCTCATGGTACCGACCTTCTTCTATTTCCAAGAGTTTGGCAAGCTCAAAGTCAACGCGCACTGAGTAGACGCTAACTCCGAAATCGCATCGAAATAATGTGCGAAGATCGCGGCAAGTTTTGATAGCTTCAGCATGCTGTCGAATAGAAATCAAGAAACGTGTATATCGCTCGAAGGTGGAGAATATCCGAGCTTGGCTAAGATCACCAGAGCGATGGTGTACAGTGATTGATCCCCACAATCGCTGGTACCAGGTTCGGACTTCATCCAATTTGCCTTGCGCCTCGAATGATGAAATGAGAATCAAAACGGCTTCAAGACAAGATGACTGACAAAGACCTGGACCGTATCCGAAGCTATTGATAGTGTCAATCAAGACACTGATGTCCTCAGAGTCATGACTAGACTCGGAGATCTTGTAGAGAGTAATCAGCATTTGCGTGATTCGGAAGTACTGGTCATTCCGTGAGGCAAAGCGCTCGACGCAAGCAGAGCGAAGCTCCAGCCAGATGGAAATAGCTTCTCGAACTCGTCCTTGTGTTTGTAGCAGGTCGGAGTATATCTGTGCAGCCTCGAACAAGAAATCGCTGTCAATGGAGAGATCTTTACGGAATGAGCTGAATATGAATTGTAAGGTACCGAAGGCTCCCGTGACGCTCTCCTGCTTGACCAGTACGCGGGCATAAATCAGAGCCATCTTGACTGCACTCCACCTTCCCTCTTCCGGTATTCCAGGAGTATGGCCGTCAAAGTGGACCAATTCATGCCAAAGACGCTCAAGGACAGTATGACATACAAGAGTAGCTCCATGCCAGTTAGACTGTTGCACATATGTTTTGACCAGCTCTGCAGCGAGATCGACACAGTGCTCATCAATAATATTCATTGCAAGAATGGATTCGAGAAGGTCTTGAAGTGAAGATGTCTCGTCTCCGAGATGAGGACTGTCTCTATAACACTTTGACAGGGCAATGGAGACACGCACGGCTTCAACGTGGCAGGACATATTCATCCGGCCACTGTAAATTGTCCTAAGTTGTACAAGTATAGGAATGACGGCCTCATAAATATGAAATTCGACGTACTCCTCGCTCAGGGAGAGTAGCTCTTTCAAAATGGCATCACTGAACGATGATTTAGCTTCTTGAAGAGCTGCCCAAAGTTGGGTCACAATTTGAGCGGCCTCTTCGCGTTGACGACCCTTAATCAACAAGTTTCCAAAGCGCGCTGTGACTTTGATCAGTGCGAGGCGTGCCTCGAGACTCTGCTTCACGATCACAAGATCGTAAAGAATCTGCCATGAGCTGCGCAACTGTTCCTCTGCGTTGATATGCCGTCCTTGACTAACATACCAGTCAATGAGGCGGAACAAAACAACAAGTCGGCGATGATCCCAGATATCAAGGGATCCCCCTACGCCAGCAAACAGCTCTTCACATAGGCTCCCAATTTCGTTATGCCGGCCGAGGACAGTTAGCACATCAATTAACTGCTCCGCATAGCTTATAGTACGAGTGTCGAATTTTCCGAATGCTATAACACATTCACGATATAATTGACGCAATAACTTAGCCAGATTTTCATGCTTATTCTTTTGCTTGTACAAATTAATAAGAATATTGACATGCACTGTGGCACGGTCGTCCATTGCACCAAACCTCTCTTGTTCAATGCTCCATAAAAACCTATTTGCCATGAGAAAGAGTTCCTAAAATCAAAAACAAAACAGAAAAGATCGACTTACTCAAACAAGCGTTCAGTCCAGTTGTTGAAGCTGAACTCCGTCGTAGATTGAATACTTAGTATCTCACTATACTTGAGGGCTAATTGTCTGCATATCGATGCATTTTTTCCAAACTGATCAAGTGCTAAGCTCCACGCTTCGCCGAGATATGGGAGAGCCTTGAGTTGTTGGCTTGAAGAAATATGTAAGACAGACAAGTTGATAAGGGTCTGGATTACTGAACGACTTCGACTTCCAAAGATAGACCGACGGAATTTCAGTGCTTGTTGGAGTCGTTCTTCTAACGGGATACCAGTCACTTGCAGATGCCAATAGTGCCATTCACACTGGGCCACCTGTGGTGAGTCTGTCCAGACAGTCTTGAAGTCGGTGGTCATTGTGTCTATACGGCTTTCGCGGTAATGACTGAGGTAGTAGAGGATACAGTACTCCAAAAGATGATTATCCTCAATGTGATTCCACATCTCCTTGTCCAGCGATGAACCAGATACATCAAAGACTGGCATTCCTTCGCCCATATCATGCAATTGATGTTTTATATACTCCAAGCATCGACGGAGTGCAATTTTGTTTGCTGAAGTAAGCCCCAGTGATATTGTTGAATCGTTTCCAAGCTTAGTCAAATAATCTTTGACCGAAGGATGAGTGAACTGGATTCTATTGCCTACAACCTCAACTAAAGAGGCGCAAGAGGTTCGGAAGAAGTGGCTGGCATTATCATGACTCAGTGATCCAGCTGCGAAGCTTACATCCGTCATCATCTCAATCTCCTGAAGTGTCATGATGCGTTGTGAAGCCAACATCCACGACATAACATTCTTTACCTGAGGGTCTTCAAAATTGATTTGCATGATGAGACGGTCAATGAGGCCGAGAACTGTGTTTGGAATGGTTTGAATAGCAACCATAATCTTCTGATAACTCTGTTGCATCTCAATCAGAGCAATGAAAAATTTGGCTGCCACAAACGATTCCAGCGAGCACTGAAGGGCTCTTGTAATCACAGTTGACATTTCCTGCTTTGTCAAGAAAGTCAACCTGGTGGATGTTTGGATTGAAATCCTCAAAAAATGGCGAATGTCATCGCCTAGAGTGTCTGGTCCAAATTTACCACGATCATAGCCTCCGTCATCATCATCATCATCATCATCATCATCAAAAATTGGACGACAGAGTATGATGCATCTGAAGCGTTGGTTTTGGCTGACAACCTGATGGATTTGAGTGCGTACTTTGACAGCAGCTATCTTTCCCCCTTCAATCTTGTCTAGTGCGTCGATGACGATGAGTAATTCCGTTGATGACTGCTTTAGACCCAGCTCCATTGCCTGCTGTCTAAGAATAGACCACAACAAACTTTCTCCATTGGATTCACCTCGCTTTTCGATCCTTATATATGCATCGCAAAGTAATTTGAAGAAATCAGCGTTGCCCAATGTCTGGTCAAACAGTTGGAGAAGAAGACTTTTGACGACGTTTGTAGATGATTGAGGCCCACGGGGTGATGGCTCTGTTATATTGTTAGTTGGATCTTGTTCTGCACTGTATTGTGCAAAGTTATAACATACCGACGCTGAAATATAGAACCTTCGTGCCGCGAGCATATGGTGCCTTTGAACGATCTAGAAGAGATCTAACCAGGCCACTTTTACCGCACCCAGCCTCACCAGTAATGAACAAAGTCGACTTGTTACTTTGCCAGAACTTGCTTGTCAAACTTGACAGCCATTTCAGTGGTAACTCTATAGCCAGGCCTTCGGACGGGAAGAAACCGTGAAACTTCGTGGTTGGCCCACTGATCGACTCGCTGGAAAGCCACCCTCTAATTATTTCGAGTCCAATTCCCTGTGCTGTTTATAAATCGTATTGTTGAGCAAGTGGTCCCTGTTTAATATGTCATGACAGAAAGAGAAGACTACTTACAAGAATAGGAAGTGCCTTCTATAGTGAGACGCCATACTTCGAGTGAGAATTCCTCTTCAATCTGCAAGAGCCTCTTGATATGGGAATCAACTCGAGAGCCAAATGCCAAATTCCATTGTGACGAATCGCCTGTTTTGCTGTTAGATCATGCCGTTGGTTATAGTCAACGGTGAATCGTACCTGGTGAGCTTTTCAGGGCTTGTAAAACTTCCAAATCGAGATCGATGACTACGACAAGAGCTTTTACCAGCAATTCGGATATTATCGAGGACCGTACACCATTATGCTGACCAAGATGACCCAATATTATCGCGGCTTGATCAAACACGGTGAAAGCTTTCTCTAGCGCAAAAGTAGCTCCCTTGGAGATGAGCTACGGGAAAGACGAATTAGTTCACCTCACTACTGACGAATATTTAACCCGATATTAGATAATGGACTCACATATGTTAGATACTTGAAGGAAGTCATAACGAGGTGCGAGCATTCAGCCGCAGCTGGATCAGCAGTTTGAACAATGGCGAGAAATCCATGGATGCTTTCGGCAAGGCCTTCCGCCCGGTGCAGGATGCGATCCAATTGACTTCCTCGGTGTGGCATCATACGCAGTCGTAGGTTATTCATGCGCTTTTGGACTTCATCTAATGTTGATATACTTCCAGGCAATCCACCTGGGAGCGATGACGCGAAGCGGGCTCTGATTTCCTGAACATAGCTTTCTAGGTTAATCCTACCGCCACGGGTGCGCGATGAGCTGCCCGGCCATTCAAGCAACTTAGGACCAGATGTGCCTTGGATACTCGGCCGATTTAGATCACCAAATTTCGAGAATCCTCCATGATGGGGCTTCGACGGAGAATATTTGTCATGTGAACTCAGGTCCCCATAGCGCACTGTTGTATTTGTGGGTATATTAGACATGCCTCGATTAGATTTGTGTGTTTTGCTTTCGTCGTTGTAATAAGTTGTATGTGCCGCGCCCCCGACAAGGTTATCACGGTTGGGGTCATATTCTGCGTAGCAAGCTGTTTGCGGGGCGGTCCCTACGGGACCCTGACTTGACTTATCTTCCGGATAACAAACTGTGCGTGAAATTCCCCCTGCAGCGTTTTCACTGGGTGTATATTCTGGGTAGCAGACTGTGCGAGCAACATGCCTTTCGGACTTGTCAAAAAGGTCCGCTTGTTGAGTGATATTGCTCTCATCGATAGAATCATCTGATTGATCGTCGAATGCTGGATCCTCCAGATTATTAATCGAACCTCCAGACAACGAGAGACTGTCCGCATGAGAGGAATGTATAAATGTGCGAAATCCTATTTCATCAGACTGCCCTTCCATAGGGAGTAGTTCAGGAGAGCCTGGATCTGGGTATTCTATGGCGAGAATCTCCGAAAGATTTTTCTCGTCTCCTTGAGGGGTCTTCGACCGCACTGTATATGCTTCATGATTTAGCATCATGTATACGGGCACATTGGGTGGTCTACTTACGATTCGAGAGTCCAAGCATCTCAGCGGTAGGAGTAGACTTCCTTACTTGAATCTCGGCTCTATATGAAAATCACGTCCGATTCTTGATGTATGCTGAAAAGCCAAAGAGAAAAAAATTGTAATGTCCAATTTATGGAACTTGCGGCCTAGCGTTCTAAGGCCTGGAAATAGGAGACAGATTATTTTGCTCCCACGACAGTGTTCAAGTGTGTGCAGGAAGAGAGAGTCAACGCGGGATCTTTTCATTCATAATCCAAAGAACTTGGGTGCTATCAATCCGCGCTACGAGTCTGAAGTTGCTCGTGAACGCTAGGGACTTAAGGTATCAGCAAGAAATACAAAAGCTTAGAACATACGCAGCTGAAGGCTATCCCTTTAGGAAAAATTGCCGATAGGTCTCACTGATCAGTACTTCCCGTTTGTCAAGGATGTTCACGAACCTCAAACCTCGCATGCGACAACCCCCTGAAGTCTACTCGGTACGCTTCACTAAATAGAATTACTATTTAGATTGCAATTCGGCTCGAATCGCCTTCCGCTCGACCGTGGCAAGACCACATGGTCAGCCTCGGACCTGTCGTTCCCCGCAAACATTTGCAATGCAGGAACATGTTCGGGCTGATGTCGGCGGTCTATCCCTGCACGGACCTGCAGATACCATACCGTACGAAGCTTGTATGAAGAAATGTGGGGCCATTTTATACTTTGGTTCGCTTAGGCGACGGGCCGTGCCTGACTCCACCGTGAGACCCTTTAAAAAGAGGATCACATGGCTTTCTCGCCAAGATATTCCCATTCGTAAAGTCTTTTCAGCTCGGGACATCTTTTTTTCGATTTAGACTGTCTCGGTGGCGCTCATAGAAACAAGGTCTAGTTACGGGGTGGCCGGGAGAACCGGAAGCAAACGAAGTCAATTCACAGCTTGCCCTTCACCCTCTACAGCTAGTTAGTCATAGTTCTGATGCCACAGAGCAGAAGAACTGATTTTATTGAGTTTTCGTTGATTTCTGTTCATGTAAAGGTAGACTATTCAATGGCAGAAAACACGCTCTCGGCAGAGGAGAGAGAAATCATCCGAAGAGAAGAGCACGAAAATGCGCTCGTTACCCAAGCACGACATCATCTTCCATTCGTCGTTCCATGGGCCGACGAAGCTATAGTGCCTGGAAAAGGCTTTCAGTCCGGTAACATACTTGGGGATCCTTGGGTTGCGAATTCACCATTTATACCCTTGGAGCAACATCAAAGATGCATGATCTACCAACCGAACGGAGATGCTCATGCACATTATTGCAGTGCAGAAAGCCAGTCTCATGAGTCCTCGACAGAGCATTACAGTGCTAGTATTGGAGCTACGGTGGATGTGAAATTTGCTTCAGCCAACGTAACGGGGTCATATGACAAGACTGTGCAGGAAAATAGAGACGTAGGTACCGTGCTCATTGTAGCATCAATCCGCTTCTTTGTTAACTAACATCGAGATATACTAATCATATATACACAAATGTAGTCGAACAAAGTATCGCGCAACGTCTTTTTCAGAGCGGGTGTGGTCCAATTCGCAGAGGAACCCACACTGACCTTTGGTGCACAAGCACTACTTGAGAAGCCTAACGGCGAGCAAGCATTTCAGTCCCAGTTTGGTGATTACTATGTGGCCGGAATTACTCTAGGAGGCGATTCAGGTGCATTTTTATCTGTTGATATGGATACAAAAACAACAAAAACGACAGAGACCCTTAAGGTAACGGTCAAGGTGTTGTTTTTCAAACCCAAAACCTGGCAAACATCCATGACACAAGAAAAGGTTGATAGTAGTGTTGAGGTTACATTTTTCGGATACGATACTATAAAAAATATCAAAGCAGACCCTAAAAAGCTCTCACTGGAAGCAGCTGGGCAGCAAGTTCTCAATTATACCGAGATGGCAGATTCTTTGGATGACCGAATTATCGAGAGGATAGCAGATTTGGGAATTAAGAAGGGCCAGAAGTTTACTGTCGGACAGTATCTCGAGCTTTTTTCCTCCGGCCTTGTCGTTCAGTTACAGTTGGCGCCTTTTCATACACTTATGGAGTACAAGAGAGCCGTGGCTGCTCAGCCAATTGGATAGTTGGCCACTGGTCAAATGATCATGCGATTATAATATCCTATTAAATACGATATCTAGAGAGAGAGATATGTATTTCTTGGTCAATACTTAAACTTATAGGTAACGGATCTCCGTAGAATCTTTAACCAAAGGACGAATCCGTCGAATAACACCAAGAAAATAAAATTATACTTTCATTACATATGTAGTTGTTAATATATGACATGACAACAACAGATACAAGACCCACTTAACCTCAATTAAAAATGAAAGTGTACATTTAAATAACAGATTTGAAAACCGAAGACAGCTTCTGATAATACATCCTAAGACGTACAAAAAAATTTCTTACAGAAGTAAATCAAAAATTCCTTCTTCCCTCTTCCTCGGATGCCGACCTTCACTGATGACAATTCACCTACTCTTTCCTAAAGCAATCATTCGAGTTCGTATGAAACATATGTGTTTCTGCTATGTATTAGGCTTCATTTCCTCCCTTTTTCTTTTCTGCTCCGTTTATACCATTGGCCTTGTTGACCTGGCCATTAGATAACTGCAAATAGAGCGCCGGTCAGCTTTTGCTGTAAAATCAATGACTTGATCATGATAACGGGGGCAAATATACCTTGACATCGCCCTGAGTGCCGTTGCTCGCTCCTGTGTTGCCTACTTCTGCATTGCTCGCAACAGGCAACAGTCTACGGAAAAGTGCAGGGTCTAGGAAGATTTGACTAGGATCTCTGCTACCAGCTTGATCTGGATTCTGTTCAACAAGTTTTACCTATTACCTGTTAGTTATTTTCTTCTCTCATGTTGCTCAAAATTGGGTTTTGTGTATGTTCTCCTTTAGGATTCGAGGATTGATTTTACTTACTTCGTCAAGAATCTTGCTCATTTCATATCTGCAGTGAAGACGTGCTGTCGCCAAATCACGAAGAGAGGCTTCATACGGTTCTTCTGGATGCACAAAACTTGTCTTAGCACTCCACTGGTTGAATAATTTTATCTTTTCCTGGTCCGATAGGTTTTCAAGTCTTTTTTGGTCCAACTCAGGTCGTGGCTGCTTTGAAGTTTTTCGTAGCGAAACCCCATCCTCGCCGTCTTCTAGCGAGGCTTGGACTATCTTTTCTTTCTTCTCGTCCACAAGATGAATCACTAATTATGTTTTCCAGTGTTAGAGAAGCATTCTCACTTGAATTGAGATGAATAAAGGTACTGACACTTGTGAATCTGCTTCCAGAGGTGCTGATAGTCCATAAATGCATCCAATAAATCATCAGTGTATAGCTGTGCCAGAGTGTAATCCAATGGGTCTGGAATTGAGGGTTCATGCATCTGAAAAGACCGCAGGTTTTGGTACTTTGTCAATATAGCTCTAATTTTCCGGAAACGGGAAGAATTGTCAGTCAAATCTATCAAGCATATAGATTAATGGGTAAATTACGCTGTCCTCTGAGGGGTCTCCTTCACCATGGTTGGAAATGCAGCCGCCACCTTCGTCAGGGTCTCGATGGACCATAGGTCTTCTTTTGGTTTGATGTCACCACCTAGATTCATAAGGCTCAGAATTTATTGACCAAAGTGTAAAGGATTTGTCAAGGAGTGACCCAGTTCATTCAATTACTCACCTCCAGTCCAATTAACAGTTATTGTCGTCTCGGCGTTACTCATGGTCGACTTGTTGTCCAGACCGAAGTCTACATTTATGGAACCCGATGTCGGACTGGCACCCTTTCCAAAGCTGGCTTCTAGGGCAGCTTTGATTTGTCTGATTGCGGAGGTGTCTGAGGACTTGATTGATATGATAGCGTTGAGTTCTCCACCTTCCAAAAATCCTGAGATGAATGTATCACCGTAGATCTTTGTGAAGTCTCCGGCATTTGCGCTAGTTGTCACCTTGGGTATATCATTGAACTTCAGGACATCCTGCTCCATGATCACCTGATTGACAACCTTGACTTGGCAAAAGAAATTGATTGAACTCTCCTTAAACTTGCTAGAGTCGACAAATGAGCCGGCGAGACTGCCACCTGCAGTTGGAGTCTTGATTGTTGCAGCAGCAGAAACATTCATAGCTTTGGTAACCTCGCTCACTTTCTCAACATGACGCGTGCAGTACGTGACAATTTGGCTAGTAGTATTCGGGGCGCCACCGTATTCGTCACCACCAGAATGGTCAGGGTCAATAACAACAGCCTCGTTGACGCAAATTTCATGTGTATAGGTGTTGAACCTGAACCAAAAAGACTTAGTTGTTAGCCGTCTTTTCCTTTTGCTTTCGGAACCTATTCAATTTCTTCTATTTGCAGTAACATACCCTTGCCCCAAGCGCATGGCGCTGTTGTAAGGTGCAGTGAGCATTGTAAAGAACGACTGTTGCCCAAAACTTCTATACAATAAGAGAGTATCGTAAAACTTCTGAAAGTTTTGTCTTGCAAAAAGTATCAATGAGATGATGAGGGGAGAAAAGAACGGGGGAACTCTTCGATTCTCTTTAAAAGTGTTTACGATTAGATGTGATTTACCAATCCTGAAAACTTTGCATGTTACTCAAGCCATCCCAACCACTCGCTTCTACTTACAGTTTGGCCACTATTCCACTACCAAAAGAACGACTCTCTCATCGGCACGGCAAATATTTCCTTCCCGTTGTCTCTCGCATATCCAACTTGCAGCTAACCAGATGGCGCCCCCCAGGCTGAACGCCGGGCTCGAGCACTCGAGGTAATCATGTTTTTGCTGCCGGCTTGTCTTCTTCTGGTCCATTACCCCGTTCAAATGAATATCATATAGCCAATATAGTCATGGCAAGCCAAATAAGGGAATAATTGACGATGGCATCGATTCTACCATATCATTTGATTCGATTTATCGGCTATTGTGAACTAAGCACCTCAGCCAGGAGCCTGGTTTAGTCAATGATTATACACGTACGAGGAAATTACGATAGTTCGTTCCTTCTCGTACGGTATTTCGGGTAGGCCCACTTTTAGTTCAATTCTTATGCATCTGCGAGGTCCACACGACGAGCTTGATTCAGCCCGTGCGTGCCTGGCTGAACTAAAGTCAAAGCTTGTTTTACGGGCGCTAGCCTGCATGCCCCCCACAATACGATGACAATAAGAACGACTAGAGTAGGCGAGCCGGTTCTAACTAGAGAAGGCCCTGTACTCCGCACTCATAAGCAGGGGTGAGTTCAGCCAGCCATGCTTCGTCCTGACGCTAACTTTCTCTGCAGATTCCATGAACCGCTCTAAATTCTATCCACTTCCCCCGCGTCGCCCGTGGCACAATACTCACGCGTGCCCCACCGCGGTACCCATCGCTACACCATGACTCGGGACACCCCTCGGAGTGTTCAGAATTTTTCTTTCTTGGAAGCAACCTACAGCCCCCGTCCAGCTAAGCAGGACGGAACCTCATTCTATATTCAAATACTCATTTCTTCAAGACACAATTGATATTGACACCGTCACTAACATCGCCATCATTATCAGGATTCCCCATTATTTCTCTTTGAAAAAGACTAGCAAGATGTCCCAACGGCGTTTTGTTCCCAAAGTGCGAAATCCTAAGACCAGTACGCCTGTACCGTCGGTATCGGATGACAAGCCGGACGATTCTACGGTTTCAACACCAACTTTGCAACCTTCAGTAGAGGAACCAATTCAAAAACCTACTGCACAGCAACCTACTGCACAGCAACCTACCGGAGACCAACCTACCGGAGACCAACCTACCGGAGACCAACCTACCGCAGAACAACCTACCGCAGAACAACCTACCGCAGAACAACCTACCGCAGAACAACCTACCGCAGAACAACCTACCGCAGAACAACCTGCAGTTATTACCCCCACAGTCAACCCACCTGCTGTTCCGGGACAGGATATGCAAGATAGCGGTATCGTCAAGCCTATAGACTTGACCAAACAAGCCGACTATGAGTCGATTCATCTGACGACGACCCAGAATGGGAGAAATTCGTATATTGTGCAGCTGAAGTCTGATGCTAGTCAAGCTGACCGTGAAGCTCATATACTGAAAGTGAAAGACCTCTGTGAGAAGAGCAATCCTTCACTTACTGGTATCGAGGCTGTGCTAGAAACGGTGATGGTTGGATATATCGGTGTTTTTGATGACGCAGTTCTTCGGGAAATTTGGAAGAATAAAGTGAGCACAAACTAGAGATACTGAATGACAAGAATGAGAATCCGCAATAGACTAACAATCTTGAAAAATGACAAAATCAGCCTACAGTTGTGTACTCAATTATGCAAAATCAACAGGCGGATATTTACGGTGACACCAAGACTTTCAAAACTATGAACTGGGGAGCTTCAAGGATTTCTTTTGACGGCACTACTGCGTGGAAGAGCACTCCTGAAGACGGCGGCCTTTGGCCATATCGAAAGTCCAGTTCAGAGAAAAACGGGGAAGGGACCATGTTCTTCCTTATCGATCAAGGAGAATTCTGCAAGGACGACTTTGTAAGAAGACACATCTGATACAGCTCCAAGTGGCACGATTGCTTATTGTAAACAGAAAAACTCCGACCATCTGGTGTCGAATCATCCCAATGTCAACCACGAAAGCCACAGCCACCCCACAATGATGGCGAATGTGATGGGTGGTGAAACTTTTGGACTTGCACCGAATGCCAAACTCTGGCTTTTCAATGCTCTACCCAAGCTGACCAAAGTTGCAGTGCTCCTTGCCTTCGAAGCAATCGCGAAACTAGACTTAAACTCTCTGGGTATCAAGAAAGGAGGAGGGATTCTTTGCTTGCCATTTGGATTTCCTAACACCAAGGGAGCCCATCATCCTTTAGCAGCAGCACTGAAATATCTTATGGAAGTGAAAAATCTCAAAGTTGTTACTGCTGCTCCGAATCGTCATGTAAATCCCACATACCTCGGCTGCTCTTTTCAAGGCTAATATGGGCAATTTCCAGGAATATTTTATCCAATTCGATTCTTTTCCTCAAAATGTTGAGGAGCTGATACTTGTGGGAGGCTCATGTAAACATAACAAACTGGCCTCATGTTCCGCGTGGAGTGAAAGTAAAGTCATCCTCAGCCATCGAACGACAATCAAATGAATTTATTTTTTTGCTAATACTTAGGCGTCAGAGATTTCTTTATATGCACCAGCAATTGAAATACCGATCCTTAATCCAATAATTGATCTAGAAATACCTTTGTTATCTTCAAAGAATGGACATATCAAGAAGGGTACAGGTCATGGAAACTGTTTTGGTAAAAATCTTACCTTTCCTTCCCTACTTCTTCTTTCTCCGGTCATTGCTGATGATAAAAAAAATTAGGTGCTGCTCATGTTTGCGGGGTGATTTCGTTAATCATATCAGACGACGATGCGGCACCGACACAGAAAGAGATGAAGGATGCCTTGATCACACATTTTTCGAACGTCACGGACTACGTTGGTCCTACTGGGGTTCCGGTTAGGGTGCTCAAGAAATTCATACAAACCAACCAGCGTAGAAGACCTCATGTCTCACAACCTGGGTCCCGAGCAGCTTCTGGAACGCAGAGGACTGGTGGCGAGATCGTTTCTACACTACTCATCAAACAATCGGTATAAGATCTCCAAATGATAAGACAACAAGTGAAAAAGGATTGGAACTAATTACTGGCATACTAGTCCTCGGGCGGATGTCTTGTCCTTCTAGCAGGGCGTCACGACAGAGTATCTGCCAAACTAAGCCCAATCGAATTGGCGGATCTACTCACGAAGCTTCAATCAGACTATCCAGACTATGCAGGAATCTCAAGAATATTTGAAAAGGATCCTGCGAACTATGGGCGAGATATACGGGCCATCTTTGGAGAAATTACCAAGGTTGAAGCTATATTTTCTTGGAATGTGCGATCTCCGACTCTTTTGCAACATGATACGGAGAGAGATAGACTTCGATCAGTAGTATGGAATGCGATGCAGTTGGATGAGCTTACCACTTAGGTAGATTTAAAAATATAGTAATTAGTTTGGCGACTTTGATCTGACGGTATATATAATTCTTCATTGCTATTATTGTTTTCTATTAACAAGATTTTGTATTCTTTAACCTTTGAGGAGAAGAAGATAGACTCATGGATAGTGCAATACTTCTTGTTGATGGACAGAGTAAGAATAAGCAGCAAACACCTCGGCTGTTGATTCTGGCTTCCATAAATCCTTGCCCACTCCGGTAATTCAAAGGGGATACGCAATAGAGGAGTTTAGTGGCGTTGTCAGAGATCAGCTGACAAGTGTCTCATTGGGCTCAAGTGACGAGTGTAGCTACGCCAGCCACGTTTTGAAACATGAATGTAGACTAAAATTAAGCAAAAAAAAGAAAAGAAAAAATAAAAAACCAAAGACCGACTATTGTATGTGGCTTTACGAAGTCTAAACTAGTTTAAAATGATAATATATCGGTAACTCCGAAGATATATGTGGTCATAAAAGCTAGAGGTAAATTCAGAGCGGTGAATGTAGGCGATTGGCCATGCTACAGCTCTTGAATCTGATAGAGAGTCCACAATTAACACAGGATGACAGAGGCTAGATCATATGGTTTGCCACTCGGTACAAGAGAAGTATTGGAAGTGGTAATTTCATGCGCACCAGGGCGTTAAGACCTTCAGATTTCCCTTTAAAATTTTTCTTATGTCTCATTATCTCATACAAGAACCTAGTAGATAGAGAGTATTGAACTTTACTATCATTTACTTGTCCCGTCTGAGTCCTGTATCATGGCATTGAAACCAAATTTCGAAGAACTTGACCAGTTGAAAGATGGTCAGCCTCGGACTTTTGTCAGGTCGGTTGCACGGTACAACAATGACACTGGAAAATACCGTAAAACCGCTGTGATGACGAAAGAACAACTCGAAAGGGAGATTTATTACACGTTTAAAGCCAACCCTCCTCCCAAGATAAAAGAAAAATCATGGGATATCAAAGACCTCCTCGACGACTTTGAAAAATACAACCAGGAGGTTAGCAGTATACCAGAAGCACTTGTGGAAAATGGCGTTGCTCTGGCAAATGCGGTTCTCAATCACAGTTCAGCTGCGCTCAGCGCCTTCGACATCGCTCAGGACTTTCTGAAAGAAAAAGTCACAGGCACAGCTCTAGAAGGTGGAATTCTCAATATTATGACGCAAGAAAAAGGCCAATACTGGAGCTCTCAACAGGAGGCATATGATGACGCAGTCAGGCAGAAAAGAGCTGATAAGGTGTTTGTGAAGTATATGGAGAAAAAGGCGGACAAGTCATTTGTGGCTAAGTTGGCCTCGGACTTCATCCTCTTCAGTGTCGCTATTGCAACAGGCACTTGCCCCTTTTTCACGCCTGTTGGAATGCTATTCACGGTCGTTGTATGGCTGAATGAGAAAGAAGAGGAGGACAGGAAAAAAAAAGATTACGAGCTTGCCAAGGGTATTTGCGACAAATTCGACCAAATCCGTGCAAAGACTCAGACTCTACTTGATGCCAGAAGCCGCAATGAACAAGAAAGCATGTTGATACATAATGCAACACAAGACTCTAAAGATGAGAGCTGGTTCGGATATTGGTGGGATGAGAAGGCCTCCGTGGCTTACTATGTCACATTTGGTCAAATCTACCAGCTGTGGGCTAAAGCGGATACTCGAATTGAGAAATACCTGGATAACGAATTAGTCCTACAAGGGCTCGCATTTGGCAGAATAAAGACGACAATGGTGAAAGGCAATAAAATCATTCAGGACAACTTGAAGTGGGATGAAAAGCTGAAGGACGATGAATTGATGAAAGAGATCAACGAATTTTGGAGGGGAGCCCTAGATCGTGAAGAAAGATCTAGTGTACAAAGCGTCCCCTCGACCTCCCGTTTCACTGGAAGCAAAGGTGTTGGCGCGAACTCAAGATACGTGAAGCAGGGCTCGTCTACTAGTCATTGATTACTAGTAACGTTTACTAGACATGTTTTCAGCTGTATCATTCTTTTCAAATTCTCAATTATTTCCGTATTCTCAATTATTCCCATGTGAAATACAAGAAAAAACTCATCACCATTGATCTTCTTGATACTCGGGCAATTGATGACTAGCACCGACCCTGCGACACTATACATCAGGTAGCCCAGTATATTGGATTACAGAACGTATTACGTACTTACAGCTCAATACAGCTCCCAAGTCCAAGCTTATTTACCCGAACTAGCATGCTCGGTAGATGTCTTGCAGTACAATATGTAGTAACGGCTAGAGTAGGGAGGTCATAAGTAACTGGGCCATTGGTGTAGTCTGATTTGTCTGTCGGCTCGGCTTTTCTTCCTAGACTTGTTGCAGCGTCACTGAAACGATGCTTGAAATAGTTCTCGTTAATATAGTGTGGACTGAAGGGCTTGCGTTTGCTCAATAGTCAATATGAGCACGACAGCCATTGGCTGACTCACGTCGCTTATTATTATCTGATTCGGTCTGACCCGGATTATTTGGCAGGCATTATCCTAGTTAGCTTATAAAGACTCTTGCTCTTTCCGGAGCCTAGTATTCATTAGCCGGCTATACTTCGCATACAAATAGCTTAAGTTTTCTCCGAAAATGACATTTCATTATTAAAATTGACCAAATCAACGTTCAACTGTCTTGCCTGATTGTCAAAGTGTGATACTTTCATTACACCGTTCTTTATTCCTATCACAATTCCGTTTTCACCTAAATCTCAGTCGATTAAAAGGGAGGAGAAGGAAAGAAAAGTTAGTATGGATTTAGTCTTGCGAAAATTTAGTAATGAACGACGTGATTGACTCACTACCTGCTTGAAGGAGTCGACCTGAGATACTAGGCGACATTTTAGGAAAATGGCAGATAACACACGATTTAAGCGGCCTAAGCAACCGAATGCTTCCCAATCAGGAGGAAAAGTTACAAACCCTCAAAAAGGAGGCAAGGGGGGGGATTATAACGGAAAGGATGGAAAAGATAAAACAGAT